>CM062817.1:1995769785-1996153966 GCA_031772625.1 Pinus tabuliformis
GATTTTCTCCACTTCTATGAAAGCATAGATATGGATGAAATCAATATAACTATCCAATCTAGATAACTATGACCTGCACTATCTTTTTAAGGAAACTATGGTGTAAGTATTAGATTTTGAACTTACCTTAGCAAGAGAAATTCAACATTCAAATACATAAAATTTATCAAGGCATGCTAAGTTAACAGGATGTAAGAAAATGAAAAGTTGTGTGATTTCTATCGCCACAACTTTGTATTGTCACAACAACCTTCTGGGCACCCAAATCCCTATGTAAGGGATGTGTAGCTCTTGGCCTTAACATCTTAGCTAAGGAATGGAGAGATGAGGTTATACAAGGTTAAGAAGCAAATAAAGGAAGAATTATGCACTCCTCTATGTGTCAGGGAAAAGGATACTAATCCATATATAATCATAGTATACCATGATAATTTGGTGAAGGACAAATAGATAGGCCCTATTTGGAAACAAATATAGGAAACAAACATCTCTCATTTGAAGACATGTTGAAGATGTTAGGCGACGAGGCTACCCCAACCTACCAACTTAAGGAGGTGGAAATACCTACCTTACAACTTCCAAATTATGGAGCCTCACTTCCCCATCACCTTGCGAAATGTTATTTCTAGGATACCCCTCTACAAAGGTTTATTGCAAAGACTTGAAACAAAATGGATTGGGTTGAGATTCAAAACCCCATTCCTATTTAGGCCCTTGGAAACCATTACCTAGGAACAAAAATCTAGAGAGAGAATAAATAGAGGATCCAACAATTTTTTACCAGCAAGGGGAATTGGCCAAGAACATAGCATGGGATGCAAGGGAGGTTTTAAAAGAATAACAAGATTATTTTTAACAATTGTTGAATTGCAAATTGGTTGCACAAAGGTGTGCAATATTTTAAGTTGGGGGGTGATGATGGGGCCACATATTAGACACCTTATAGGCCCATCTCTAATTTCATAATTGATCAATTTTGTATGTTTTGACTTTTTTGAAAACCATTATGATAGGTACATGATTATTATGTGTAAATTAGGAGTTCTCAAAGAGTTAGTCAACCTTTGAGATATTCTAACTTTTGTTTGCAGATTAAGGGATGATTTGATACATATTATGAAGATTCTTTTGTCTAATAGTAGGGAGAGATTTCAAGGATGTTGTTTTCTCCTATAGAAAAATTCAAACCAAGATTGATTGTGGTCCATTTAAAGAAGTTACACCTACTACGAGCACCTTTCTATATTATTGGGAGACATCCTACCAAGCAATAATTTTAGGACTTTTGATGGAAATCAACCTTCCCATTGAGGAGGTTATTCCCTACACTTTGTATAAGAAGAAATTGATGCTTGGCCTTAGATTTAGCTACTTTTTTATTTTTTATTTCTCCCTTCTAAATATTTGGATCGTTGTGATCACGGTTTCAACTATTTATGTGTTTTATTTCAATAGTCTAATGAAAACAACTCCATTGCCTAGCTATTTATTGTTGATTTCTTAAAAGTCCTTGAGCAACTTGGTGAGGGCGCACCATAGGAGCTTCAAGGATTCTTGTGTGCTTCTCTGATTTAATTTCCATGCTTTCTTAGTTGAAATTGTTTTCAACATTTCCTCTTTGTTATAGCAAATTAGTGAGTTGTAGATTTGCATGTTCTTGTAAAAGTTAGATGTGATAGTGCATATACCTTCATAAGTGATATTTTTAATTTTTACATGAATATTTTAGGTTATGTGATGAGTATTTGTAGTAAAAAAGTATGTTGTTCATTTAATTTGAAAACCAAAAATTTTTGCGGAAGACTCCTATAACAATATAGAGCTTGTTGTAGAATAACACAAAACCCCATTCTTTTCACGAATATTAATTGGTAATGCATTTTTTTTCATAATGGATGTTGATATCAGGTTATATATGCTGACAAAAGGATTTAAGGCATGGCTAAGTTTTGGTTATTTCAAGTTTTATTTCTTGCTTTTTAATATAATTCACTCTTGCAATATAGTAGATTTTTTTTTTTATTTTCTTCTTCCTCTAGACAATTGTCCTTTATTAAGCATTAAATGTAAGAGCTAGAATGACGTTATATAGGCATGATTAGAAGCATCTATATTAAAGATGGAGATAATCTTATATACAAGATTCACAATCCCTTGAATTTTGTGTACACTTGGGTTGATAATTAAAGTAGAAGAGCCCATTAAAGGTAACATTCTTGTTGCATTTTTTAGGCCCATCATATATACCAAAGGAAGTGCAAAATGTTCTATTAGCTAGGCAACCTAGTTACCAAAATAAAATTGTAGAAATATGAAGCAAATACCTCTAGCCAAGAATGAATAATGATGTTTACATAGCCAAGTGTATGGAATAACAAAGAATAAAGTTTGAGTATAGACATTCAATAGATTTTCTACAACTATTTCCAATTTCAAAGTGAAAAGTGTGACCATTGATTTTTCATTAAGTTGCTCAAGACAATAAGGCAACATGATTCAATAATGGTAGTGGTGGATATATTCATAAAATATGCTCATTATATTCTACTTAAATTTAGTCATAAGGCAACTAATATCCCAAAAAAATTATATGAAAGAGATTTCTAAGTTGTATGGAGTAATTAAAGCATCTGTTTCAAACATAAATCTAAGGTTTACTTCAACATTTTGGAAGGGATATTTCAAATATTTTGGTACAAACCCAAATTTAGTATAACCTATCATCCACAAATAGATGGGTATAAAGAGAGAGTTGATCAAGCGATTGAGGTCACCTTAAGATTGTATGTGTTGACCAAGCCATCCAAGTGAGAGGGCTACTTACATTTAGTTTAAGTTTCCTATAGTAATGGATATCAATATTTACTAAAATTGATTTTGTTTGAAGTTTTATATAGTATAAAGTGTAATTCTCCAATTAGTTTGGAAAATGAAGTAGACTAGAGTAGTACTTTGACTAGAATTGCTCATAAACACGTAAGAGAAAATGGCCAAGATCAAGTAGAATTTAAAGGTAGATGTCATGGGATAGGAAAATCAGTTATAAAAATAAAGGCAAGACACCATGGAAATTTAAATTTGGGAACAAATTACTTTTTAAACTGAACCCAAGGAAAAGAGCATTGAAGTTCGGAAGACGCACTAGTCTAGAAACTAGATATTGTGATCCATTTGAGATATTTAATAGAATAGGACTAATAGCATAGATGCTTGCTTTTCCTACTTCCACAAATGTGCATAATGTAAATCATGTGTCATAATTGAAAAAAATTTAGGCATGACCGTAACCATGTCATTGACTAGACTATGATTCAAGTGGAGCCAAAATCATACTTCTATGTATACGTAATGCTTATATTGGACTGGAAGGTCAGAATGCTCTACAATAGAGTCATAAAGTAGGTAAGGATCAAATGGAACTACTCCATCCTTAAGGAAGTGACATGGGTGCTAGAAGGTGCAATGTGGGAGGAATAACAACACCTAATTTGGAATTTTTATGGGAAAATTATCGTCTATAATGGTGATGCGCGTCGAGGATGGTGAAAATTCTAGGGAGAGGGGAATGTAACACCCATATTTTTTATCCCTAGAATAGAAATGTATGTTTGTATATAATGAAAGGATGAGAACCAAGAAAATTAATGTGTATATGAAATATTGATTGTAAAATACATCACGGGGTGTAGATGACAATGGCCAAAATAATGGGGGTTATGATTCCATAAGAGATAAAATAAAGGGGGGTCTAGCAATTTAAAGGGCTTGAAATAAGATAGTATTATCTAATTATGAGACTGAATCTTTATATCGTGAATTTGTTAATTTATTTATTTAAGTTTCCTAACTCTTTGGGCCTTTGGATAAATTTCCAAGAGATAAACATATGCTTTGCATGAAGACATGTGAGTTATTGTGGGCATGTAAATATATTCCATAGTTTTGTTCATGTAAAGGGGATTGGATATTCATTCTACTAGAAGCCTTATTTGCTCCACTATGGTTACAATAGAAATTATGGGAACTGAAACCATGTTGAAGTTATGAACCCATGTGAGGAATATTTTGGTCTTTGAGAAAACTAATTATAGGTAACAATCAGTAGAGTAACCAATAATGATATATTTTCATTTATTTATGCTAAATACCTATAGGGAAGTGCGATAACCCAAGGGACTACGTTGAGGAAAATAGGAGCCCATTCCTTAAGTTATGCACGCTGATACAAAAGGAGGTCTAATGGATTGTTATAGTTGTAAGAGGTTGTAGATGGTGAATTTCTAGGAATTGGGATGTGAAAGAGAGTTAGAGAAAACAACAAGAGATTTCACTCTTGTATAATCATAGCCTTAACTTAGGGGTGGACTTGTTACATAAATATTAAGGGAAACAAACAGCCTATATTGGGTGGAATTTCCATTGTGAGAAAGCAATTGGTGATTATATTTCTAGAAATATTAGAGTTGTGGTTTAATATGTTTATGTCAATAATGGGTTTTATGTTTATTCAATGTAGAAATTCCTTATAGATTCAAACTATTAATTGTAATATAATAAAACAATAGACTTGAATCCATTATACTCATCAGTTGAAAAAATTAAACGATTGTGAAATCACAAATCATACGAAAGAAAGAATTCAATAAACACATTACACAATGATTTCCTGGGGAAAACCACATCTAAAAACCCCTGCTATTTGTATATTACATTGTTCAGAAAATATGAGAAGATTACAATGCTTTTATCAAGCCTGAGCAACCTCCGCACTATCTCTATCTATCTCACAACTTCCTAGGATGAATTTGGCCAATGCTTAGCCAATTTCCTAGAATTCCAAGCTCCTACTTCCTTGCACTGTTTAATGAGGAATTAGGCCCCTATTTAATGGGAATTTTTCCTCCATTTGATTGCGTTGTTCCTTTAGGATCTTCCTATGACTGCATGCACCATCTATACAATTCAGATACACTATCCCTAAATCCAATCTCAACTGGTTATATCTCTGATCTACCATGCATGAGTTAATTATGAGTGAATATCCAATTTATTGGTTGATCACTTCAAGAAGCACCACACTACACTTTAGGCAGCACCACAATGCACTTTAGGTAGCACCACACTACACTTCATGTAGCACCACACTCGACTACAAGCAAAACCACACTACTAGACCTCCCACTGGTTCCTTCAATTTGTTAGACTAAATCAATTAATTACAACCCAAAATAAACTCAACGAGGGCTCCTATAATGTAGGAGACACTCTTCATGACTCTAGTTAAACTCTCAACGCGAATTAACTAAACCAACCAAGTCAATTTAATTTATTTAACTAATATAATTTGTCATGAGATGTGGAATTACAATTTTAATCCCAATTTAATGCAAGGACAAATTAAATCGGGTTCTTTCTTGATGTTATTTTAAACTTTTCTTGTTGCTATTTTCAACACTCCCTCTCAACAAGAAAGGGATTCACATCTATCCTAATATAGTACCTTTGGAATGTTCTACATGTAACTCTTGTCATTGTTGTTGTTGCTACTGCAACATCTACAACCAAAATAATCATCCAAAGAGTGTCTGCAATTTTCTACTGGGAAAAAATGCGTTGCTACTGACTCTGTTGCTGAGCATTCTTCTTTGTTGTCAACACTACTCTACACTCCTTAGTATCTGAGTGACATTGATCCTCCTGCTACTAAATACTATGGGCCCCTATAGCAAGGTAATGATCCAAGAGACAAAAAACAGCTTAGTAGATCCTGCCAAAATTTTAGCACTCCTAGGACTATTACTTCAGATTGCTCTACCTGACACCTGGAGGTATGACTACATGTTCTCCCTCTACCCACTTGGCTCAGATTCTCCTCCTACTAGAGGTATTTGACTGATTCTCTTCATCATCATCCTCGTGATCAACCCAACTGTCAACTGGATGAGGCTTCCTCTTGAGAGCTAAAACATGTTGCCTCTAAACCACAATGTCTCTATAGAATGACATACTATGAGCATTGAAGAATTATTCTGCAAATTCTATTCACTTGCAAGGACAACTTCAAATTCTTCTCTTCTATCGTGATTTCAGCTCTGATACCATGTAGAAATTCCTTGTAGATTCAAACAACTAATTGTAATATGCTAAAATAATATACTTGAATCTACTCTACTCATCAGAGGAAACAATTAAACAATCATGAAATTACGAAGCATACATGAGAAAGAATTCAATCAACACATTAAATAATTATTTCTTAGGGAAAGCCATAGCTAAAAACCCTGCTATTTGTATATTGCATTAGTCAGAAAATATGATAAGATTACAATTCTTTGCTCAAGCTCGAGCAACCTTTGCACTATCTCTATCTGGCTCACAGCTTCCTAGGTTGGCTCTGGCCAACACTCAGTGAATTTCCTAGCCTTCCAAGCTCCTACTTCCTTGTGTTGTTCAATGAGGAATTAGGCATCTATTTAATGGGAATTTTCCTCCATCAGATTACGCAGTTCCTTTAGGCTCTCCCTCTTAATGCATGCACCACTATACAATTCGTATAATTATACAACTGATAGTACACTATCCCTGAACTCCAATCTCAACTGGGTCTTTCTTCGATCTGACATGCATGAGTTAATTATGAGTGAATCTTCAATTCACTAGTTGATAATTTCAGGCAACACCACAGTGCACTTTAGGCAGCACCACACTGCACTTTAGGCAGCACCACACTCGACTGCAGGCAACACCACACTACTAGACCTCCTACTAGTTCCTCCAACATTTGGAACTAGTTTAATTGACTTTTACTCAATTAGAATGAATGAATTAATTACAACTCAAAATAAACTCAACCAGGGCTCCTATAACATACAAGACACTCTACGTGACTCTAGTTAGACTCTCAACTCGAATTAATTGAGCCAACTAAGTCAAATTAACTTAGTTAACTAATACAAGTTGTCATGAGATGTGGAATTACAATTTTATTCCCATTTTAATTCAAGGAGAAATTAAATTAGGATCTTTCTTGATGTTATTTTTAACATTTCTTGTTTTTATATTTAACATTCAATCATGTTTATATATACAAGCCTACATCTATATCTATGAATGATTTAATTATATTTGTATGAGCCTACATTATCATATCTTCATGCATTAATTAGTTAATAATAGGATAGTAAGAGAATTTTGTATCAAAGTTAAAATCAATTTGAATTGGGTGTAGCATGCGTGATGAATATATTATAGAGTGGTATCAAAGCATGAAATCGATGGAAATTGGTCACATGAAGAAGTACCCCATATCCTTAATAATTTTAGAGGGTATTAGGCTTGCTACATTGAGGGTGAATGATAAATGTGTGTGTAATGTGAAAAGGGAGAAGCTTGACAAAGTATTGATCAACTACATCTATATTGTCTATTTAGAAGAAGTTTGATGAAACAAGTTTTAGATATCATTTGGTTGTCAGCATGCCTACAATCAAGATGCGACTTTCAGAAGGGAAAATTTCATGATGATTAAAGAGTATATTCCATAAGTATAGGTACAATATGTGGTGATTCCATATGAACATGTTTCTCAATCTAGAGCTGATGATCAAGATAAATAGGGCCCCAAGGGCTTGAGGAAAAATTTATAAAGGCATGTATTGAAAACACATTGAAAATTGAATTTATCATGCAATCTAGCTAGAGGAAAAGCTACCATCAACAACAAGTGAAAATGTGTATTTCTAACATGATTAGTGAGATTATGGGTGAAATTTGATGAAAATACTTTGTTAGCAAGTGATAACCAAGGCTACGAGTCACTTGATTTTAACTATATTGCATGGGTGATGACTTGAGAAATGCCAAAGAGGCACTTAGTGGAGATGAACCTTCTAAAAGCCATATAGAAAGAAATGAAGGCCATGGAATAGAACCAAACTTGGCACTCACAAGAGTTCTTGAAGGATGGAAGGTAGTTGGTTTGGTTGTTTGAGAAGCAAAAGGGGAATAGTATTGTGGAGCGATGCAAAGTTTGTTCAATGAAAAAACTGATTTCAATTTGGAAGTGTTGATTATGAGGAGACCCTCTCTCATAGCTAAAATGGCATCTATTAGATTGTTGCTGGCATGAGTAATAGATAATGATTTGAAATAAGAACAAATGGATGTAACCCTTTTTTATCAACTTAAAAAGAAATATTCATGAAGTAATCATAAGGACTTGTTGTAGAAGGGAGAACATACATGGTTTGCTAGTGAGAGAGATTATTATATGGATTGTTGCATTTCCCAAGACAATAAGGCAAGGAGATAATATCCCAATTGTCATGTGAGTTTGACATGAAGGACATATGTGAGTTTCACCATTGCTTATAAAAATACTTTCACCATAACTTGCAGTGAGATGACTAAAATAAAAAATTGTTTGTGAATGACAAAAAAATATATGGAAAATATACTTGAGCTTCTTACTATATGCTAACTCAATTATATATTTAGACATCCAATAAATATGGAGAAAAATGAGCATAGAGCAAAGTCAATTCCTCCATGCCCCTCGGATGAATCTCAACTACAATCAAAATAAAGATGCCCAAGCTTTTTAAGATGAAGAAGTGTACATCGATTTGTATCCCATCCCATGTGGAAACTTGTTTTTCAACCAACATGAAGCATAAAAACAAACGTGAACCATAAAAATAAAAGGGAAAAAAAGAGATGGCACTAGTGTTATTTGCGCGCATTAATAAGGTTATATATAAAACAGTGTGTAAAAAACTAAACATTATACATACATTGATATTTGCAAATAAGTGTAAAGAGAAATTAAATAATCTTAAATAGTTATATGTACTTATACCTACTTATACCTGTCTATTGTGATATTCATAGTATAAGCTTTGGCAGAAACAAATTCCTTACTTATATTCTATTCACAAACGATGTTAAAATTTCACAATTTTCAATATTGATAATAGTAGAAATACAAAACATTTTGGTAAATACATATACCAAACAATTTGCTAAAGAAATAATGTTAAAACTTTTTTTTTTAATAAAAGGTGAAATGCTTTTATTCCAACCTTGTTAATTCACAAAAATATCCGAACAGAAATACCCTATATAACAAGTGAATCAGTTTGATAAAGTAAACCTTGTAGAAAGTAAAACTCAAGCTCAAGATAATACCATCAATGACACAACGAAATTCAATGGCTTTAGGCATACAGCTACTCTGAGAAGGAACCAGTCGACAGGAGCCGTCAGCTTCTTGGGCAGTTATGGATGATGGTGTGGGGTGTCTTTTTGTGGAGATGAATTTATTAAACTTTTGGCATAGTTTAATTTATAGATGAAATTTTATTTTTTATAAGAATTTATTAAAATTGTTAAGATAGTCTTCCGCAAAATCACATAACCAATCTTTTGTCGACGCGTTTCGAACCAACCAGTGTAGTCAGGACAAGTTGCTCGATTAAATAGAGTATGCAGAGATTCCAACAGCTATAATGCTAACGGCTAATGTGACCTAATGAACCTAGTCAAACTACTCAAATATTTAATTAATATTTCTAGAAATAATTAAAATAGGTAAATAAGGAGTTTATTGTTAATTTAAGGATAATATTAATATTTTAATTATAATGGTCATAATATATATTCAATGATTTAATACTATTCAATTATTATAATAATAAATTAATTTAAAATTAGATATATTAATAATATTATTTGAATATTAAGAGAATCTATTAATATTTTAATTATAATGGTCATTATATAGTATATATTTTAAATGATTTATTATTATTTAATTATATTACTAAATAATTATTATTAATAATATATTTATTTAATAATAAAAAGATAGATAATTGAATTCATTTGTTAGTTAAAAATAGATATATTATTAATAATATTTCAATTATTAAGAGAACCTATAGTATCATATTAATAATGGTCATTATATAATATATATTAAATGATTTATTAGTATTCAATTGCTATCTAATTATTATGTAATAAATCACTACTATTTTTTTAATTTAGTTACATTAGGTAATTATGTAATAATTTCTTAATGGTCCATTGGTAAGTTAGTTCTTTATTATTTAAATATAATGGTCATTAAAATAATAATATATGTTTATTGAATAATCTATAACTACTAACTAATTAAACAAATTGTTAAAACATTATTCTTCCTAGAGTTTTGTTATCCTAGGTAAATGCCATAATTAAGGGTAAGGTCCAAGTTAATTCATAATAGTAAAACCAATAATGTTGGTAAATCAAAATCTTTCCTTTAATGGTCAAATAATTAAAAAATATTAGAGGTAACTAAGTCCTTAGGTGAATAAATTATTACTTATAGGGTTGAATGATTATTCCTAAGAATATAACTAAAATCATTGGTCAATCATAATTTATCCTTAAAACCTAAGGTTAAGATTCTATTCGTTTTAGACATTAGTTAAAGGGAAACTCAATTAATCATAGAAATAATTATCAAGGTATAATTAATAAATTTAAGAAAAAATAGTAATAAATGCCTAATAGGTAAAGGTTAATACACTGATAAGCCCGAGACTGATTCCTAACTTATTAAAACTCCAAAATAATCGGACAAACTACTAAAAGAAAATAAAAGGGAGGGGAAGATAGAAACCCTAAGACCAAAAGACAGGGGAATGAGGAGGCTAGGAAGATAAGGCTGGGACCCAGCAACTGCTAATCTTCCAGCCATCATCCCTATTAAGATTGATTGGCCTTTTCTCGATCTCCAGGGCCTCTTTGAATTTACGATGAAGGGAGGGGAAGATAGAAACCCTAAGACCAAAAGACAGGGGAATGAGGAGGCTAGGAAGATAAGGCTGGGACCCAGCAACTGCTAATCTTCCAGCCATCATCCCTATTAAGATTGATTGGCCTTTTCTCGATCTCCAGGGCCTCTTTGAATTTACGATGGTGAAACTGCGCAACTTTGGCAATGACTTGAGCCTCCTCTAGGAAGAATAATGTTTTAACAATTTGTTTAATTAGTTAGTAGTTATAGATTATTCAATAAACATATATTATTATTTTAATGACCATTATATTTAAATAATAAAGAACTAACTTACCAATGGACCATTAAGAAATTATTACATAATTACCTAATGTAACTAAATTAAAAAAATAGTAGTGATTTATTACATAATAATTAGATAGCAATTGAATAATAATAAATCATTTAATATATATTATATAATGACCATTATTAATATGATAGTATAGGTTCTCTTAATAATTGAAATATTATTAATAATATATCTATTTTTAACTAACAAATGAATTCAATTATATATCTTTTTATTATTAAATAAATATATTATTAATAATAAATATTTAGTAATATAATTAAATAATAATAAATCATTTAAAATATATACTATATAATGACCATTATAATTAAAATATTAATAGATTCTCTTAATATTCGAAATAATATTATTAATATATCTAATTTTAAATTAATTTATTATTATAATAATTGAATAGTATTAAATCATTGAATATATATTAAGACCATTATAATTAAAATATTAATATTATCCTTAAATTAACAAATAAACTCCTTATTTACCTATTTTAACTATTTCTAGAAATATTAATTAAATATTTGAGTAGTTTGACCAGGTTCTTAAATTAACAAATAAATTCCTTATTTACCTATTTTAACTATTTCTAGAAATATTAATTAAATATTTGAGTAGTTTGACCAGGCTCATTAGGTCACATTAGCCGTTAGCATTATAGCTGTTGGAATCTCTGCACACTCTATTTAATCGAGCTAAGCCGGATTAGTTCTTTAACTTGTCCTGACGATGAACCACACTGGTTGGTTCGAAACGCGTCGACAAAAGATTGGTTATGTGATTTTGCCGAAGACTATCTTAACAATGTTATGGATCACAGAAGTCTAAATTCCTTAATTTATTAAAATTTCATAATATAATTAAGTAAAATTGTTTAAAATATATTTTTAAGTGTATAAATAAATTTCACCCTCTTGAGAGTGGATGAAATTATACAGAGTAAACAATTTAAACTCAAGTTTTTAAAAATGTCTATTGGCTTTTGAAGCCTTTGTTTTTTAATCATAAATTATTACTAAAATTGTTATGTTTAATATTTAAACATAAATTAAATTTAAAGATCAATCCACTATTAAAACATTTGGTTTATATTATTTTTATTTTATTTAAACACTTGCTTTATATTTTATATTTATTATTTTTTTACTACTTTAAATAGCTTAGTTATATAAAATAATTTTTAAGTATTAATCTTTTTTTTGTCAATCATAGAAATAAAATTTTAAAGAGTCTTAATTAACCTCTTTTCTTAAGGTCTTAGTGAACATTGATCATTATCATTATCAAAAAAAATTAAAAGAATGATTAAAACTATCTATATTATATTTTTTATTATTACTATTATTATAAATTATGGAAATAATTAATATATCATTTAAACATTTTTATATTTAAAAAAAAAACGCTGGAACAAGTTTTTTAAGGAGAATGATTTACCCTCATTTTACTATGGAGATTCTTAATCTGCAAAGATTGTATTAGTTTTATATGTTTTAGAAAGCAAGAATAACTTAAAAATCTTGATGATATTTGTAAAAACATTTGAATTTCAAATAATTTTATATAGTATTTATAAAAAATTGATTTTTTTAAGTAAAATAATTTTTCTTAATTTGCCTTAATTATTTTTATAAAAAATAAAAATTGATAATTTTATGTTTAATAATATGCAAAATTATTTCATTTACTAATGTTTAATCCTAATCAAATTTAAATTAGTTAATTGATACTAAATTTACTTATATAATGCCAATATTACCCATAATTATAAAACTAGAAACTATACCTAAAAAAACGTATAACAAAACAAAACACAATAACAATAATAATAATAATAATAATAATAAGTAATAAAAATGCAATATCATAAATAAAAACGTTATGAAAACCAAAATAAATATGATAATATTGTGTAGTGTTGTCTTCCAGAGTCATCACATACAATTGGAATCGATGTTTTGAACCATCTTCCATGGTGTTGTTTTCCGGAGTCATCACATACAATTGGAATTGACTTTTCGAACCATCTTCCGTGGTTCATTATCAAGATAAATCCATGAGTGATTTTTTATGATGATATTTTTAATTAAATTAAAAAAAAAAAAAAACATAAATAAATTTATGATTAAAATATTCATGAATTTTTATAAAAGTTAAATACTTATTGTGAATAATTAAATTATTAAAATTCTAAAATAAACATTTTTACTCACTCCAAAAATATAATGTATTACACATCCCTACTCTCATGGACAATTAAATTAAAATACTAAAATTTATCACTAAAATTCTAAATTTTCGCTTCCTCACTCAAAGGGTATGACTTTCAAATTACACTCGTTTCCATACTCAAAGAGCATGACTTTCAAATTACACTCATTTCGACGAAGTAAGCCCCGAAAACAAATACTTAACTCCACCATTGGCAGGTATACTACAACCATGACCTCATGCATGCGTTGGCAGGTCTCCATTTTGCCAGGTGGGCAGATGAAGAATTGGCATTAGGGTTTCTGTATTCCACCCAGTCATCAAGTGCGTTTCTCAGATCAATGAGCTTCGCCTTGAGGTCTTTGCAGCAGTTTGCGTGCATGGTGTAAACATCAACCAACTCTGGGCTCCTCTGGCAGAATCCCCCAAAATACTTGGTTTCCAAAAACATAAATTTCATTCTCCTTCGAGCAAATCCCCTTCTGCGCTTCAGAATATTTAAGACGTCCTGCTCTTTCTGGCCCGGGAAAAAGCGTCTTGACAGATACCAGTCTCTGTAAAACTGATGGTTCGTTCATTGGAACGGACGTACATGAATCCTGTGTTCGCCTCGTTCTTGACATCAAAAGGGTTGCCATTGTAATTGTCACAAGTAATCTGGATGTCTGCATCTTCTCTCAGCCTTCTCATGGGATTTCGCAGCCACAATATGTCAGCGTCCTGCAGATTAAAATATGATATACTCTGTGCCTATCAAAATATACAAACTTCAAAAGGAAAAAATCTCAAAGTCTTTGAAGGCAGGATTGAACTATGACCAGAATTAATCTTAATCATATGTTGAAGTGAGATTTTGGGTTGATACAGAGAACCTTAAAATCCTGTAGAGCATGGGTTCAAATCAAGAAGAAACCATAGTCAGAGTGAAATTAGGTTCTGAACATTCCGAACAATCCACTTTCTGAACTTTGGGTATGGTAAACCATAAGCAAAGTAGAATTATGAGTAGAATCAATATGGCCTTGATCGATGACATGTTTATGCTTCAGGGCATGACAAAACCAGGACAGAACCATAATCAAGGTTGAAAAGGAGTATAAAAATGATTTCAGGCTATCTTGTTCAACTTATGTCAATTGTAGATTTCTCAAATATCTCAGAATCTTAAGGTGGGTGACGTTAAAAAAAAATTTGACCCTTTATTGACCATCAAATTTAAGAATATTTTCAAAATCTGTAATCATAAAATGCCAGAACTAGAATATATTTTACCAAATTGTCATTCAGGGATGTCTGTTGTTCTATGAAAAAATTGATCTACCTGATTCGCTGGCTTACATTTAGCTCTTCTTGCCAATAATATCTCATCATGCAAAACCCACTTATTTCCAGAGATAGCCTGAACATCCTTATTTGGATGGCATATTCTTAGAATATCCCAAAATTTAACCCATAAAAAACTATGACTACAGGGCTTGCTAAAAGAATCCATGTTCATCCGTTAAAATGGAAACCTAGAATGGAAGCCTCAGATTCATGTATCATCTGGGTACTAATGTTTTCCTGAAACTTCAAAAAAATTATGTTCCAGAATTATTTTGTATAAAGGCTCTAAGAGTTAAGCTGTTTTTATTTTGACCTGCTTAAACTTAACTCTCAATGTAGATTCAATAAATTTGCACCAGCTGTTTGGAATGACAGGAAAAAAACAATTTGGCAGCCTACCAGACAGGGCGTCCAAAGTATAAGAACCTTTTGCTGTAAATAATTACATCAAAATATTATGGCCTTGAACTTAATTAGATTGCTGATTTTAGGAACATTTCGCAATTTGAGATAGAGGAATATAATTAATTTTTTTATTTTTTTTGTCTATCTTGTTTGTCATATTTCAAAGTGAGTAATATTCTCAAAATCTATAATTTGACCTTAGATTGCAGAATTAAGAAATATTTTGAAATCTGAGAAAGAAGAATGACCTCAATTTGTTTGACCTTCTTGCTCCTGCTCCTCCTATCTGTCAAATTTCAAATTTCTGAATACTCTCAAATTTTAAAATTTTGATCTTACTGGTGTTAGTCCTATTTTTCTTATTTTAAATTTTTAAATATTTCCAAAATCTACTATCAAAATAAGAATGATCGAAATCTTCCTGGAATGAGACAAAGACAACTCCCTGGAATGAGACAAGGACAACTCCTTTGGAGAGTAAAATTTGATAGACGGTCATGCCTCTGTTCCTATCCTTTAAATTCCTATACAAAATCCCGGGGATACAAAATTCCAGGCATTCTTTGAATACTTACCGAAAAAACAATATTATAACCGCGCTCCAAAATCTCTCCCAAGAAGCCAACCTTCCTCCAGATCATCTTTAAGTAACCTTCAGACATGAACAGCTTCTCTGCAGAGAAATCAACACCCCTTGTCTTCAGAGAGTAGCAGTGTGGATGAATTTGGTGACAGCGGTTGTAGGCCTTGTCATCCAAAGCAACAATGAGCAGATTGTTCAGCAATTCCTGTGTCCCTTCACCCACATTGAAGTTCTCCAGGAATAGATCAATCATGGTATTCGGTTCGACCCAAGCCGCATTCAAGGCCGTGATTATTACTGTCCTGTTCGCATTAGCTGTTTTCGCCAAAACTATGTCCAATTCATCTTGAGGTGAAGGGGAAGGAACACGAGCTGGGGCAGGCGCCATTAAAATCTTGTGTACACAACAAATACAAAAGATTAAAATCACGGTGCACTGAATTTGTTATGTGCTGCTGAAATATAAGACAAGTAATAGTAATAAATTACCAGAGGCATTCTTTTAGCAGATCCCATGGAAATCTCTGAGTCTCCTGTAAGTGTGCGTGAAAAGAAATTGGAGAGAGCAGAAAAGGGGCTATTAGCGTTTGTAGCCTTCTGCAAGATAGTCGATAATGCTAATGCGATGCTTGCAACGCAAAGCAGGATGAGGAACATGCGGGCCATGGTGGCTTCTTCTCACCTACTTATGTTGTTCGTTGCAGGAATCCACCCATCCCTTCCAGACAGGATTGACAAGTAATCTCAGTATGCACAGATTTCGAATTAATGTCCGAGTTTAACAAGAGACTCGAACTCGAGACATTCACAAATGGGATACAGAATTTGCCGGTCGCGTCGCAGTGGTTGAAGTTGAACGCCCAAACAAAGAAATAAAGCACAGGAATTACAGATATCGTTCACCGTGTCGGGATTTCTACTGTAAACTTATATAGTAAATTTTGGTAATCGAACTCACGCAAAGCGTGTGCCACTCCTGACGGCTCACGCCATTTTTCTGCTTAATCCTCCCTCGCTCTGTTACTGCTTTTGCTTTCCGCGACATTTCGATAAATTTGAATTTATAATTTATATAATAATAGTTAATTTATAAGCTTGAATTTATAATTTATACAATAATAGTTAATTTATAAGCATATGATATTAGGGTTAATCGTGACTATAAAAAGTGATGACTTTTCTTTCTTTCTTTTCGAAAATTAGTTTTTCCAGTGAAGAAGAATCCCCACGACAGGAGAGTCCAGGGAGAAAAGTCTTAAAGATACAGAAGAGCCTAGAGAAACAAAAGAGAAGCTACCAATTACCATCACTTAAGTAACCTTGCCCCACATGTAAATTAAAGTGAGCTCATTGTTACCATTGGGTATGGGGTCTACTCCATCCCGTGAGACGATGCCCTTTCCCTTGATGTTTGAAGTCTCATACATCTTCTTTCAAAAGATTGATTTAAGGAAGTCAGATTATACAAAATTCATAGAGAGGTTAAACTAATTCTATATCTATTATGTATTACAAATTTGATTGATTAAAGTATACATCTAAGTTAAAAATTTAAAATTTTGTAATAATTTTTTTTTGAATTTAAATTGTATTGTCTCAAAAAAATTTATACCCCAACAAAAATTTCAATATATATTATGTCTAGTCTTATTCTACCTTAAGGGAAACTAAATTTATTTACCATTCACAAGAGTTCACATGATAACAACTAACATTGAGCAACTACCATAGACTGGACTATAGAAAGTAAAAAACAACCATCAAGTTCACACTATAGATGGCTTTCAAGGTGAGCAAACCAAGCATCCAAACTAGCAAGATAGAAGTGTTGGTAATGTTGCACCCATTTAATTTCATTCAAATAAGAGATTATATGATTGTGATCTTCATGTTCTTCCTTCATGACCCTGCACGGGAGTCCCTTCAACTACCAATGAAGGGTGATGGAGTTCATTTATTGACTTCGTCATCCCCTGGTGTGTCCAGCATCAGGAACCCAATTGGCTACCTTAGCTTGAATTTATGAATCAAAATAAGCTTGTCAGTCACTAGTGGTCAAGGCTTCAAGTTGGAAGATTTCCTCTTGAATTTTAGGGTGAGTGACAAAGTGGAAAATGGCTGCAGCATCCTAGACTTGGGCTTGGGCTCATGGTTGGCCTTGAGGATCCCTGTCCCCAGACCCCCGATGGCAGCACATACGTTGTCAAGGCATATTGCACTGAATAAACAATGGCCATGATAGAGTTCTTTCCCATAATACCCAGAAACCCAAGGGATTGGAAATGAGAAGACCAAATAAAAGTAAAACCCAAAGAATTTTGGGTTGCCAAAGAGATCTGTGACAACTTCCAAAGGAAAAGAACTAACGAGGGAGGGTAGATAATAGACTCCTAGTAGGGCAGTACCCAACAACCATTGCGTAACAACCCTGGTCAAAAATCGAAGTAATAAAGTTAATAAAAGCGAAATAATAACCTTGGTCATGGGACACGTATTCCAAGCTGAATGTTGGGACAAAACATAGTGATGGGGATCACTTGTGATTAATTAATGGCTATGGAAATTGGCAAAGGCTTTAGAAACCCATGAGACATTTACTGGTATTTTATTTATGAAAATAATGGAAATTAGGAGAAAAGGGAGGTGAAAGGTCACAGATTGCATGTGAGGAGGAAAATGAATGAAAATCATGGAAAATGAAGAAAATATAGTCCTCATTAATAAAAAGGTTTCTGAGGATTAGTTTGTATCTTTTGTCTGTTCAGTTTTGGAGCTCTCTCTCTATTCTGTCTCTCGCATACTCTGGTACACTTAGAGTTTTCTCGGATTTGGAGGAGTGTGGCATACTTGGAATTTAGAGCAAGAAGGCAAAGGAAAAGCAGGAAAGTGCAAGAGGACATCAAAATCAGCAACTATAACGAGTTTTGCTTGCAGTACCAAGTTGCATGTATGATTTCCTTGCTAGTTTTTGCATGAATGGTGCATGCATGTGGTTTCTTGGTCATAATCTATCATTGGCATGGAGGATTGCCTGGATTGGTAGTGGATTTTCTTAGCCTTTCCATTTCCTGGATAGTCATGGTGTTGTGGGTTTTTTCTTTGTTTTCTGGTTGGTGCTCATATCCCTTTGGATGTGGGTTGAGTTACTAGTTCCTGGAAGCCTTGGTTGGGAAAATGCTCTGGAAGCCCTATAATAGCTTGATTTGAGTTACTAGTCCTGGAAGCCTTGGTTAGACAAATGCTCTGGAAGCCCTCGGTGGGTTGAGTTACTAGGCTTGGAAGCCCTGATTGGAACAAATGCTTTGGAGCCCTCAACAGCTTGGGTAGACAACAATCTAGTGATGGTCAGTGATGTCCGACCATGAGGTGGAATCACTAGTTGAGGGTTGAGGTGGTTTGGCCTCTCAAAGCCCTAATTTGGTTTTGATTGAGTTTCTTTATGGGATCCCACATTCATTCTTGGAACATGGCACATTGGCATGGGGGTTATTGGCTGAAAGAAATATTTGGTTTAGCCAATCTATGGTCAGGTGGTACGTGGAAATCCCACACATGGTTTCATTTTGCATATGTTAATAAGAGATTATTTCCTCTTGTATTTGATGGGTAAATATAATTGTTCATATGTGGTTTTATGGTTATTATATCTTTGTTAATATTTATGTTGAATATATGTTGGTTAAGAGGATGTTTTATGATAATCTTGATGTATGGATTTCATCATGTTTTGATTAGCACACAAATGAACAATGAATATTTGACCTAATAGATGATAATGCAGCTATTTTTATAAGGCATCAATGCTTCCTTATAAATCTCAGATAAGTATGAGATCCCTACGCTCAGATCCATTGCTATGACTTGTAGATTTCATATTTGTGACATGTTTGAAGAAATGCCTATCCTGGCTAGTAGGGGTCATATTAAGTACTTGTACCAATGATTTCATTAGTAGCCTTATTCCATTGTTATTTATCATTTTTAATTTTTCATCAAGTTCTGGGCAGTGACTTGAGCCCTAGCGCTGGAAAAGTGGCACATAATTTGGGGTCGTTGGCTCAAAACTGGCTGAAAAAGTCCATAGTCGTTGGCATGCCTTGTTGTGGGAGTAGAAAGCCTCAGTGGCATGCATGGCTTGTCATGGGAGTGATTGATGGTCCAGTTCAGTGAAATGTCAAGTTGTCTAAGGGGTTGGTCACCTGGAAGGGTTGGTTGGCTCTCGGAGGTTTTGTAGCATGTGTGGAAGGTCATTATGGTTGTGTTTTGTCGATTCCACTTCCTTAACTATACATGGGGAGTTGAGTCACATCATGGTAGCCTCTCATCACATGTTTACCCTGGAGAACCGGTTAACTTGGGTAAATGTGGGAGGAGGTGGTACAGAGTTGTATCTGAGCATAGTTCACCCCTTAGACTAGAAGGGTAGTGTGTGTTGGTCGTGCATACATGTCGATTACTTATGTGTTCCTTATGCTTGTGGTCTATGTGTTTGTTGTGTATGCATAGTGGCAGTCATGGTTGCAGTTGTGTCGTCATGTGAAATTTGATGGTGTTGTTTTTGGATATGGTCGTCATGAGTGTATGTCGGTTGTGCATTGGTTATACATGATAGTACTTATATGTTGTTATGCATACATTGACATGGTGACAATTGTCGTGGATGAGATCATGGTATGTGGTCGGTATGGTCATGCACTGGTAACTAGATAATGGTTGAAATGGTGTTTATATACTTATATGATTATGTTTATACATGTATTGTGCTAATCTGGTTAATCTTGCAGATGAGATATCCTCCCCTAAACTATACTGATGTATGTTGATTATTGTATGTTTTTGTTTAAGTTGACATGGTATACTTGCATGAAGAAGATCAAAGATGACTAGCAAAATGGTAGACTATATTTCACGAGATTCTCCCTGTAAAGTCTAAAGATTGTCCTACCATGACATCCTTTTGCCCAATAATCCTCTCTTTTCAATATATATTTAGCACTTAATAAAGCCATATCTGCAAGGTTTTGATGAAGGTATGCATTAGTATGTTTTCTTGTTCATATTCAGCTGTATACCCTATTGTTTTAATTAAAGTTGTAATTAGCTACCAAATCAGCCTATTTCCGTAGCTGCCTTCATTTTTTGCAAGGCTCCAGAGTTCCAGTTCAGCAACAAAAGGTGTGGATGGATAGAAGATGACTCCCTCATGGATACCTTCCTATCCACTCGAAACTGTTTTCTAAAAGAGGCACAGGAGATTGCGGTCAAACTCCGAGTCAACTGCCGGATTAACGTAGAACAGAGCCCGAGATCAATTGAAACCTTATCGTTTTGCTTTCGAAATAGAAAAATGACGGTTTCATGATATAAGTTTAGATAGGGTTAAGAGATATTAGGCTTAGGATTCTCATACAGTTATGTAAGAGACATGCTATAAAGTTAATGGCCACACTGTTATTTGGGTGCGCACCAAATGATATGTTTTCTGAACAATTTGTGACTTTCGTGTGAATGAATTTGGTTTTTTGTTGCAAGCATTGTACTGATTTGAAGCTCTGAACTGCTATGTGGAGGGACCCTACAAATAGTGGCAGGTTTTAATCAAATACAATCTGGTTTCCTTCAATTATTCAATTGCTTTGTTTTGTGTGATCATGTTGTTTAATGATTTCAAATTGTTATCTGCATAAGAACTCTACTTTGCTTTATACGTGGTACTGCACAGTTATTTCCTTTGCTTATTATCCAGCATAATTGAAGTGTGTTCAATTCATAGATGTTGCTTGGATTACTTTGTTTGAGCAGAAATTGAACAAGCGAGAAGACCTCTCCTAAAACAATTGAGTTTAACAGTATTCCCTTTTTTCCCCAGGAAAAATCGTAATTTTATTAATTAAAACAAAATTACATGTTGTAGATGTTATGGCGCATTACATCAGCAGTTTTGCTCCTGATCAAAGATCATGAAAAGAGGCAAGTAAATAAAGTACTGATGGGCAGAGAAGTCAAACTTTTCACCCTTTTTTCCTCTCAACCTTTCTCCACCCCACCCCCAAGGTCTCTGTTGGAGATACAAGTGCTAGTTTTGTGTCAGCCACAGGTTGGGGGTTTTCTTTTTCAGAATCTAATGTATCTTATATGTGTTGTCATTTAGATGGGTTGATATCCATTGTTTTTGGTATCTTTACCGACTACAAGTCCATAGGTTCTTGTGGAGTGATATCTTCCACTTCTGGTTCTTTATTCGTTTGATTGGTCAGATTGGGAGTATCACGTTCCACATCTTCTTCCTCCTCGTCATCCGAGAGTGGTGGGGGGAATTTCCATCCCTTAGCTGGTTTTCCTGTTTTCTTTTACGAATGTCTTTTTTGGCTGTTGAGCACATGTTTTGTAGGTGTCCTGTTTGTCGACAAATTCTGCATCTGAATGCTATATTTTCATAATCTAAAACCTATGTCTAGCACCTCTGTCTATGTTTCAGTTGAATTTGATCTGGCAGGCCTCTGCTAAGATCTACTTCCACACATATTTGTGCATAAATGTAGATCCTTTCCTCTAGTCTTTGGGTGTCCATTTTCATATAACACCTGATAGTATTACTGATTCCTGTAAGTACTTGTTGATTCTAGAGGTGTATTGGGAGATTGTGCAAACAAACCCAAACTGGCATCCTAGAGACAACCATTGTATTTGCATTGAATTCTAGAAACTATGGTGTGATGAAGAGTCTTGTGGACCCCCAAAACCAAGGTCCTTCATGTATTACAAAATCTCTAGCCTCTGTTGTAGGAAATTTCACTATGAAGAACCCCTTTGAGCAGAGATGTATTTCACATTGTATAGACCAATTTGTGAAAATCCAATGTGTAGAAATTTTGAATAATTTAACACATATTCAATGGAGATTATCCTGATCATGTACTATTGCGGAATACATACACAATACATAAGCTCCTCTACATTGATCATCAATATAGCAACATCAATAACAATAAAACATCAAGAGCATTCACACATTAACACAGTATGTAACCCAGGGAAAGCATCTCGCTAAAAACCCCACACTATCTGTATATTAATGATTGAGACCATGTAACATTACAAAGTACAATGCTTATCACAAGCAATCTAGTACCAGCTCCACCTGTTACACACAATACAGCTAAGATCTGATCTCCAAATCTATTCCACTGCTTGCCTGCCTCCACTGCTCAATACCTGCTCAAGAATGAATGGGAATGGTTTACCAAACTCGTATTTTACCTCCAAAGAATCACTCACACTCTGTAAGATGGAGCAGAGGCTATAATACTGGGAAAATACATGAGCAAACTCCTTGGCATACTCAATCCCTTGATTGGGCAAGATCTGATGCACAACTATAGTCACAACTGATAGCATTCTGATTCTCTAACACCTGTCCCTGCTGAACTGAACATGCACTGACATGCAACTGAGTTAACTAATGTATTCTATAGTTGTATTATGAGTTAATAATCAGTTTAACAACTCATCATTAGTCTATTTGCAGTTAGACTAACTACAACTAGTTTAACCAAGTCAAACTGAACACAACTCCATCAACTCCACAATCAACTCCACCCAACTCAACTGATTGAGTTCTAACTGAAGTCATGCAAGCAACAACTCAACTGACTCATAATAAAAGCGTACTTCCTTCTGACAGCTGCATGGGCCACATCTGTAAGTTTTAAACTGAAGTGCTCCAAGAGAATACGATCAAGTTTATAGTCCAAATATTATTATGAGACAATAATATTTGACTTTTCTATTTTTGATAGCCAGTCTAAAAATAGACTTTGATCACTCATACTGTGATCACCCACACTGTGGTCACCCACACTGTGGTCACCCACACTGTGGTCACCCACACTGTGGTCACCCACACTGTGATCACTCACACTGTGGTCACCCACACTGTGATAAAAAATAGAACTCGCGCCATAATTTGCTTGTGGGCCCACTTAGTGAAGGCGACTCTTTTCACTAAGCTCCATCATCTTGTTGCAATCTCAACACTCCCTCTCGACAAGATATGGATTATCAGCAACCCCTATCCTGCCTCAGTGGTACTCGAATTTGCTCCTGGTGAGAGCCTTCGTCAGAATATCAGCATCCTGATCCTCCGTTGGAATGTATGAAAGCAACATGATCCTCCGCTGCACACAATCTCTGATATGATGGTACCTGATGTCAATATGCTTAGATCTATCATGAAATACATGATTAGCCGAGAGTTTAATGCAACTCTGGTTATCACAGTAAATCACAGTAGGATCCAAATGAGAACCGAACAAACCAACCAGGATCTTCCTCATCCATATAGCCTCGCATGCAGCCAAACTTGCTGCCATATACTCGGCCTCCGCTGAACTGAGTGCCACGGATCTCTGCTTCCTGCTGTACCAAGAAACTGCTGTCGATCCAATACTGAAGACCCCTCCTGATGTGCTCTTTCTGTCCGTTGGGCTCCCTGCTCAATTTGCATCCGTGAAGCCACATAGCTTCACCTCATCCTCCTGTCTGTACCACAAACCATATCCCGATGTGCCTCTCAAGTAGCGCAATACATGCTTGCCCGCCTTCCAGAAGAGCTTGGTAGGCTTAACCATAGCTTGTGAAAGCTGGTTAACTGCATAGCATATATCGGGTCGTGTATTGACCAAATACATCAGCGACCCCACCAACTGTCGATAAACAGTGGCATCCACTTCTTCTCCCGAAGTGGCATCCTCCTTCCTCCAACCTCCAGGAAGAGGAGTATCAATAGGCTTGTAGCCATGCATGTTGAACTTCTCCAGTATCTCCCAAGCATACTTGCCCTGAGAAACAAACAGTCCACCACTGCGCTGCCATATTTCCAATCCTAAGAAATAGTGAAGGAGGCCCAAGTCCTTCATTCCAAACTCTGTAGCAAGATCCTTCTTGCATGACAATATCAACAGCTCATCACCCGTTAGAATCAAATCATCAACATACAGTACAATGATAAGCAACTTACCCTCCACCACAACCTGGTATAGGTTAGGATCCGCCTCGCTCTTGGAGAATCCAAGTCCTGTGAAATAGCTGTCTATCCGTGTGTACCAAGCACGTGGTGCTTGCTTCAACCCATACAACGCTCTCTTGAGCCTGCACACATGTGACTCGCTGCTGAAGACCTCAAAGCCTTCGGGCTGCTCAATATACACCTCCTCCTCAATGACTCTGTTGAGGAACGCAGTCTTCACATCCATCTGATGAATGTGCCATCCCATTTGCGCTGAGAGAGCAAGAATCGTCCGTATGGAAGAATACCTTGCAACAGGTGCAATGGTCTCCTCATAATCGATCCCCTCTATCTGTGAAAAGCCTCGGGCAACAAATCTTGCCTTGTACTTCTCCACACTCCCGTCAGCTGCCTGCTTGACCTTGTAGATCCATCTCGAACCCATCACTGATTTCCCTTCCGGTCTAGGAACAATCTACCACGCACTGTTTCTGACAATAGAATCATACTCTTCCACCATGGCGTCTACCCATGCGGGATCCTCCACAGCTTCCTAGAAAGAGGATGGCTCAGTCACAACACACTTGCTCATCAGAGCCATGTATCCAGTGTACCGATCAGGTGACTGTCTCTGCCTGCGTTGGGCTGTAGGTGGTCCTACAACTTTCTCTGCATCTTGAGCGAGTCGCTCAGCTTCTGTCAAGCGCTTTCGCCCTCTGATGGTTGGTGCTGCATGAGTGGTATCTTCCACTCCATGAACCTCATCCTGTGGCTGATCCACGTCCTGAAGCTCATCCTTAAGAACTAATAGCTCCTCATCTGCATGCAAGTGTAGCTCCCTCTCAAGCGAACACTTCATGGCTTTCTCCTCCTGAAATTTTATATCTCGTCGCATGACAGTTTTACCACTGTCTGGCAAATACACATGATAGTTGTGGGGCGTATCAGTGTACCCCACAAATATCCCAACCTCTGCGGTCGGCTCCAACATCTTCCTGACATCCTTCGTCACATGCATGTAAACGCTAGCACCAAAAATCCTCAAATGAGAAAGATCAGGCTTCTTACCAGAATAAGCCTCCTCAGGTGTACTCATGCCAAGTATCCTATGAGGACAACGGTTCTGCACATAAACTGTTGTATTGCATGCTTCCGACCACAAGTGAAGGGGTAGGCCCTGATCATGCAACATTTCCCGTGTAGCACCCATAATTGTTCTGTTCTTCTGCTCAGCTACCCCGTTCTATTGTGGGTTATGGAGAGCTATGAGCTCTCTACGAATCCCTTCTGCCTTGCAGAAATCCTTGAACTCATCCGAGATGTATTCACCACCATTATCGCTCCTAAGAGCCTTCACCTTCTTCCCTGACTCCTTCTCGACCAGTGCTTTGAATTCAAAGAACTTTGAATTCAAAGAACTTTGAATATGTCTCGCTCTTCTTCTACATGAAGAAGATCCAGCACTTATGAGAGAAATCATCAACAAGAATCACATAATACCTGTGTTTTGCTATCGAAGCAACTGAGAAAGGTCCACACACGTCTCTGTGAATTCTCTCAAGGATCGTCGTGGCGCGACTATCCTTCTCGTGAAAGGTGGCTTTCACAAACTTCCCCAAAGTACACCCCTTGCACTGATCTGGCTGCGCAAGTGTGCCTTTAGGAAGCCCTGTAGTGATCTGCTGCAGTATCTTCAAGGCTCCATGGTGAAGGTGACCCAATCTCCTGTGCCACAACTCACCATCATCCCAGCTCACCAATCCTTCTGCCTTGCCCGCCATTGTTGCGCATCCATCTACATGCAATTGATAAAGGTTCCTCACTCAAACCCCTATCTTCCGGGTCTCACCAGTTGTCTTGCTGCATAGGAAAGCCTTTCCCTCGCTGAAAACAACATCATACCCCTTGTCTTCTAACATCGCCACTGAGATGAGATTCTTCGTCAATCCTGGAACATGCATGACTTCCTTCAATACGAAGGGTTTACCAGACTCCCTCTCAAAGGAAGTGGTATTGATACTGGTCGCACTGTATCTACCACCATCGCCCATCTCGATGTGCACTCCAAGATCTTTGTCCTCCAGATCAGAGAGCAAATCTCTATCTCCCGTCATGTGAAAAGACGCACCACTGTCCAAGAACCACACTGATCCCATCACACTTGAAACCAAGCATGCGATCAATGAAAAATAAAGCTCAAACTGTGAGGCTAGAGCCTCTCCTGCTGAAGATCCAACACCCTGCTTGTTCTTCTTCTTCTGCGGACAATTAGTGGCATAGTGTCTGTGCTGGTGACAGTGAAAACACTTCACCTTGGACATATCCTGCTTCTTACCTTTCGCACCAGACTGAGAAGCTTTCTTGCTCTTCCCTTTCTTTGCTTTGGCAGCCAAAGCACAATTCTCTTCATCAGCTCCCTTTGACAAAGATCCATCCCTGGTACTCCGCCTGATCTCCTCCTGCACAAGATCTGACCATAGTCTTTCCCATCCTGGTAATTTCTCCCGACCATTGACAGAGTCCTTATAGGAATGCCAACTCTTCGGAAGACCAAGGAGAGCCAAGCTCACCAAGTCCTCATCATCGAAAGTAACCCCACACTTCCCAGCTCATCTCGAAACTGAGTGAACTTCATGAGATACTTGGGAATACTGTCACCCTTCTCGCATTTGATGTTTCTGAGTTTATCTTTGAGTGCCAGCTTCCTCTGATCGCTCTTGCTTTGGAATAATTCTGTTAATGAGTTCCACATCAAATATGGAGTAGCCTTTCCATGGAGGCTGGACACAATGTGATCCTTCACGCCCTCCAACAGAATCCTTCGACATTTTGCGGTCTTCTTTTGACAAGCATCAGCTTGAGTAGCATCAGTAGGCTTTGGGACATCCGTCTCTATGAACTCCTTCAGCCCGTTATCATCCAATACTGCCTCCATCCTGTCCTTCCATGAAATATAGTTTGAGCTGCCCTCAAGAGCATACTCCAATCGCAATCCGTTGAAAGACATTGCTGCGTTGTCACCAAGACAACACTGCTGCAAATTCGAATTCCACCAGCAACCAACTCAACCGCCTCGGATCTAAGATTCGTGAGAACACAATATTTCTCGTACAGAGATTGACTGTATGGGCATTCACCGAATATCTCACCTTCCAAAGGAAGGATGAATCCAGAGGCTACCTAGCCCGATTACAGACTCTGCTTGAAGAAATAAAATGTAAACACTTCCTGAATAGTAGATCTGATGATCAACAGCTCCGATACCATGTAGAAATTTTGAATAATTTAACACATATTCAATGGAGATTATCTTGATCATGTACTATTGCGGAATACATACACAATACATAAGCTCCTCTACGTTGATCATCAATATAGCAACATCAATAACAATAAAATATCAAGAGCATTCACACATTAACACAATATGTAACCCGGGGAAAGCATCTCGCTAAAAACCCCACACTATCCGTATATTAATGATTGAGACCATGTAACATTACAAAGTACAATGCTTATCACAAGCAATCCAGTACCAGCTCCACCTGTTACACACAATACAGCTAAGATCTGATCTCCAAATCTATTCCACTGCTTGCCTGCCTCCACTGCTCAATACCTGCTCAAGAATGAATGAGAATGGCTTACCAAACTCGTATTTTACCTCCAAAGAATCACTCACACTCTGTAAGACGTGAGCAGAGGCTATAATACTGGGCAAATACATGAGAAAACTCATTGGCATACTCAATCCCTTGATTGTGCAAGATCTGATGCACAACTATAGTCACAACTGATAGCAATCTGATTCTCTAACACCTGTCCCTGCTGAACTGAACATGCACTGACATGCAACTAAGTTAACTAATGTATTCTATAGTTGTATTATGAGTTAATAATCAGTTTAACAACTCATCATTAGTCTATTTGCAGTTAGACTAACTACAACTAGTTTAACCAAGTCAAACTGAACACAACTCCATCAACTCCACAATCAACTCCACCCAACTCAACTGATTGAGTTCTAACTGAATTCATGCATGCAACAACTCAACTGACTCATAAGAAAAGCGTACTTCCTTCTGACAGCTGCATGGGCCACATCTGTAGCTCAAACTGAAGTGCTCCAAGAGAATAAGATCAAGTTTATAGTCCAAATATTATTATGAGACAATAATATTTGACTTTTCTATTTTTGACAGCCAGTCTAAAAATAGACTTTTATCACTCATACTGTGATCACCCACACTGTGGTCACCCACACTGTGGTCACCCACACTGTGATCACTCACACTGTGGTTACCCACACTGTGATAAAAAATAGAAATTGCGCCATAATTTGCCTGCGGGCCCACTTAGTGAAGGCGACTCTTTTCACTAAGCTCCATCATCTTGTTGCAATCACAACAAATAGATCGACAGGTTTGGGCCAAAAGCAGTTTAATCTACATATTATTGCTTGTCTTTCAATATAGTGCAGTGCTCATCTGTTTCGGATTCATCTATGCTTAATTCTGGTGTATAATTCAACTGGTCCACGATATATGGCCTTGCTTCCATACCTGTTAGATTTATTGCTGCTTTGGTTGTATTTTTCCCCTAAAGAATATTTTTGAAGGATAAACCTCCAGTTTTTTTCCCCTGATGTGTTTCTGCTATTTTTGTTGTGCCTTTCCCACTGCCTTCACCCCTATGAGGATTTCTATTGTTATCTGTAATGCCACCTCTTATTCTCAGATTGAGAATTATTGTTGACGGAGATGCGATTTTATAATCCATAAGGCACTTGGTGTCCTATAGTACTCTGCCCTCATGTATCCGATTTTGTGTTTTGGTGGGATATCCCACTTGTTGCTGGATAAGATTCATCAATTGCTTCACTGAATCGGTCTGATTTACCCAGAGTAAATGTGTTTTTCCGGCAGGGGATTTGACAAGTATTTGGAAATTGATGGTGCTTACCGGAGATCCAGATTTTGTTGCCGATTGAGGGTAGCTTGTCCAAGGATCTACAGGTTCTCCATTCCGCAGAGTGAGGTCTGTGTTCCCTGCGCTGTGGCCACTACTTTCCCCGGAGTGATCATCCTTGTTGTTCTTTAATGCCATGCCAGCTTTCTCGCTCTCCGCGATCCCCCGACCGCCTATCAAACCCCTGACAGGCTTCTCCAGATCCTCGAAGGCAGCCCCCTCTGTCCAAGATTTATGGTTTGAATTTATCTGAGAATATATCTCTTTCTTGGGAGTCCTCTCGTTCGTTCCCGCGATTTTCCAAATGGTCGATTCCCCGTAGGTCGTGTTGGTTGCCTTGTCGATGCCATGCCCACAGATCCGAGCACTTTCACCGAGTACGAGCACTCTCTCTGGTTCCACATCATATTTTCCTATGGCAAGGCTGTGGAAGGGATGCTTGCATCGGCAGATCTGGATGATCTCCTCCAGGCCGGATTCGAGTATCAGGGGGCGGTCCCTATTCCAGGCTGAGATTGTCTCCACCATCGCTTCGATCTCTAGGGACTTGTGCTTGTTCATGGCCATCGCCGGCCCTCTCACACAGCTTACCCAGATGCAGCATATCTTCACCATGGTCGCAGGTTCGAGACTATTGGTGGGACTAGCCAGGTAAGCCCTAGCCGTAGAGCCGGGGCTGCGGAAGGGATGCTTGCTTTGGCAGATCCAGATGACCTCCTCCAGCCCGGATTCGAGAAACAAGGTGCGTTCACTATTCCTGGCAGAGAGTGCCGTCACCACCACTTCATCCTCCGAGGACTTGTGCTCGTTCATGGCCTTCGCCGGCCCCTCCACGCAACTTGCCCAGATGCAACAGTTCTTCACCATGATTGCCGGTTCAAGACTGATGGTAGTTCAATAGTATTCCTACATAGCTACTAGAGTAAGATTCCATTTTTCACTTAGAGAATTTGGAGCTGCAACAAAGAGATTCAAAATCAAATCCCAACAATCTAACATAAGTAAAATCACCCTCACATCATCCACAAACTGATTGAATAGTGATTAACTCCTAGGAAACTTAATCGACATCCTTAAGAATTACAACATTAATACAATAGACAAACATCACCTCCATCCTAGGACTAGACCTTGAAAAATATATAACGAACTACTAAAACAACTTCTAAGCACATATTTTGCACCTTTACTTCATCAGTCTACGCACCCTAGCTGACAATTTATGATTGCCAATTCAAGGACATTGAATTGACCAAACACTCCCTATGAATTAGATGAGTAGTATGGTGCTGGGAACTCTTCTAACATAACAGACACATTGAGAATTTTGAAGGCATAAACAAGGAGTTGCAAAGCAAATAATGACAGGACCATGTAGGCACAAGAGAAACAAGAAGAAGTTAATGTAGTTATCTTTTAGTTTTTTTTGGACTTGTAAAGATAGGGACCACTTCGAATTAGTCATGGGCAGGAGGATATGACCAATGTAGCATATGGTAGGAGGTCACATGGTGGGCATAAGTCAGATAGAGATGACACGATTAGGGATGGAAGATTCTTGTATACACCTGATAGGAGAGGCAATGGACATGGGATTTACTCTGGTTCTAGTTCAGACAGGTATCATAGTCATCATCATTATCATCCTTATAGGAGTGACATGGGATATTTTCTAGATGAGTTCAAGAAATAAATCCACCTACAGTTGATGGGGAAATGAAGAAGTCACAAGATCTCGAAGCATGGTTGCTTGGAATGAATAATTTCTTTCGATTGCATGATTACTCAACGAACATGAAGGTCAGAATAGCTACATTCAATCTTAAAGGTAAAGCAAATATCTAGCGGGAAGATGTAAAGAATGTCAGACGTATTCATGAAGAGGAGTTGACTTGGAGTGAGTTTGAGAGACTATCCAGGAAGAAGTATCTATTAGAAAGGTATTATGATGACAGAGCAAAGGAATTCTATAAGTTGAAGATGGGATTTATGACCGATGAGGTGCACACTAGCAAATTTTTGGAGTTATTGAGGTATCTGACTTACCTGAAGGAGGAGAAAATGAAAATTCAAAGATTCATCAGTGGTTTTTCGGTAGCATTCAAAGATAGGATTGATTTTGATGAGCCTAGAACATTGGAGGAGGCCTTCCAGAAGCTAAATCATTGCTATGAGCAATCAAAGCAAAAATTTGAGACTAAGCAGGATTGGATAGGTAATGCAAATAATGAAGGAAAATGAGATAAGAAGTGAACAAGACCTTGAGACACATGTAACAAAGAGAATGCAATAGTGCATAAGAATTTCATTGCATCTGATAGAGGACATAAATTTCGATATGAGGAGAAGAACAAGGGTACATGCTGGAAACATTAACAGTGTTTGAATTGTGGCAAGGATCATCATTAGAGGGATTGTCCACAACATCAGTGTGGTATACCACAAATTTACAGTGCCCAGTAAGAACAAATAGTGGGGGATGTTGGACAGAGTGTTCCTCATATTTATGTAGCATTGGATAACATGCAGGCAAATCACCATGTGTATATTATCGAGATGGATGGTAAGCTATGTGATCAAGTTGTTTCTATTTTGATTGATCCTAGATCTAATTATAGTAATGTTAGTCCTAACCTGGTGGATAAGTGTGGTTTGAATAAAGAAGTGCATGTTCTATCATGGTTGTTGTGGAAAGGTTAACAAAGGTAGTGCACTTCATTCCAGTAAAGTCTACATATTTAGCTAATGATTTAGCACAAGTCTTCATCAGAGATCTAGTGAGGTTGCATGGTGTGTTAAAGAATATTGTTTCAGAAAGGGATGCTAAGTTCACATCTAGATTCTAGAAAGAGTTATTTTTAGGTTTGGGTACAGAGTTGGCCTTCACTACAACTTATCATCTGTAGACAGATGGATAGATGGAGAGGATCAATAGGATATTGGAGGACATGTTGAGGATGTATGTGATGCATCAACAATGGAAGTGGGAAGAGTATATTCCATTGGTGGAGTTTGCATACAACAATGGGTGCCAGGAATCTTTGAGGATGAGTTTTTTTTAGGCATCGTATGGGAAGAGTTGTAATACTCCCATCACTTGGAGTGATCCAGTGAATAGGGTGTTGATTGGACTAGACATGTTGGCAGAGATGGAACATGAAATGCAGGTAATCAAGAAGAATCTGAAGGAAACACATGATAGACAAAAATGTTACACAAATCAAAACAATATGTTTAAGGACTTTCAAGTTTGGGAACATGTGTACTTGTGCATCAAGCCCAAGAAGAGCTCCTGAGGATTAGATCATGTGCCATGCTAACACCTCGGGTTTTTGGACCTTTCAGGATTCTTGAAAGGATTGGACCAGTGGCCTATTGACTTAAACTGTCTTCGATAGTGAAATTCCATGATATTTTCCATGTCTCATAGCTTAAGAAGTATGTTAAATATGTTGAGCATGTGATTGATTGGTTTTTATAGTTGGTGGAACCAGAAAGAGAATTCCAACTGGAACCTTAGTGCATTTTACAGAGAAATATGCTCATGCTCCGGAAACGAGAAATCAAGTAGGTTAAAGTGCAATGGAAGCACTTTGGGCCCAATGAAGCTACATGGGAGATGGTGGATCAAATGCAGGTTATGTATCCTTCTCTATTCGCTAGTTGAGCGAATGTTTTTGGTATATGTTGTGGTGTGATATTTTATGTATATATGTATATGGATGTAAATACTGCCATGAGTTGTGTTATAAAGCTATAATAAGTGGTATGGTTGTCATGTTGTCATGTTTGTCATGTTGGTTTGATTTCCAGCAGGTTATTCATTGTAAATATAGCAACAATCTAAGTTATAAAGCTCCATGGGCAGTATATTTTGTCTTTTAGTAGTTTTTGTGGTTGTAGGTGTCATTGAACACTGAGGACGGTGTTCCCCCAAGGGGTAGTGTTCGACAACCCTGGTAAAAAATCCATGTAATAAAGTTAATAAAAGAAAAATAATAACGATGGTCATGGGACACATATTCGAAGTTAAATGTTGGGCAAAAACATAGTGATTGGGATCACTTGTGATTAATTAATAGCTATGGAAATTGGTAAAGGATTTGGAAAGGCATGAGACATTTATTGCCATTTTATTTATGAGAATAATGGAAGTTAGGAGAAAAGGGAGGTGAAAAGTTACAAGTTGCATGTGAGGAGGAAAATGAAGGAAAATAATGGAAAATGAAGAAAATAGAGGCCTCATTAATAAAAAGGCTTTTGAGGATCAGTTTGTAGCTTTTGTCAGTTAATTTTTGGAGCTTTGTCTCTATTCTCTCTCTCTCATACTCTGGGACATTAAGAGTTTTCTTGGAGCACTATTGTGGGAGTGTGACATACTTGGGATTTGGAGCAAGAAGGAAAAGGAAAAGCAGGAAAGCGCAAGAGGACATCAAGATCAGCAACTACAACGGGTTTTGCTTGTAGGTACCGAGTTGCATGTATAATTTCCTTGCTAGTTTTGGCATGCACAACACATGCATGTGGTTTCTTAGTCATGATATGTCATTGGCATGAAGGATTGCTTGGATTGACATTGGATTTTCTTAGCCTTTCCATTTCTTGGATAGCCATGGTGTTATGGGTTTTATCTTTGTTTTCTGGTTGGTCCTCATATTCCTTTGACTATGGGTTGAGTTACTAGTTCCTGGAAGCCTTGGTTATACAAACTCTATGAAAGCCCCGTAGAAACTTTGGTTGAGTTACTAGTCCTGACAACCTTGGTTGGAAAAACACTCAAGAAGCCCTTGGTGGGTTGATTTACTAGTCCTGGAAGCCCTGGTTGGAAAAACGCTCTGGAAGCCCGACAATAGTTATGGGTTGAGTTACTAGTCTTGGAAGTTGTTGTTGGAACAAACACTCTAGAGCCCTGAATAGCTTGGGTAGAGACCAATCTGGTGATGGTTAGTGATTTCCGACCGTGAGGTGGAATCATTAGTTGAGGGTTGAGGTGGTTTGGCCTTTGGAAGCCCTAGTTTGGTTTTGACTGAGTTGCTTTATGAGATCCCACATTCATGCTTGGAATATGGCACGAGGGTGATTAGTAGAAATAAATATTTGGTTCAGCCAATCTATGGTTAGGTGGTACGTGGAAGTCCCAGAACTGGTTTCATTTTGCATATGTTAATAAGATCTCATTTCCTATTGTATTTTATGGGTAAATATACTTGTTCATATGTGGTTTTTATGGTTGTTATATCTTTGTTATTTTTGTTGAATATATGATGGTTAAGAGGATGTTTTATGATAGTCTTGATGTATGGCTCTCATCATGTTTTTATTAGAACACAAATGAACAATGAATATATGACCTAGTAGATGATAATGCAAATATTGTGATATGGCATCAATGCTTCCTTATGAATCTATGATAAGTATGAGATCCCTATGCTCAGATCCATTGTTTTGACTGTAGATTTCACATTTTGTGACATGTTTGACGAAATGCCTATCATGGCTAGTATGGTTAAAATCAAGTACTTGTACCAATTATTGCATTAGTAGCCTTATTCCATTGTTATTTATCATTTCTAAAATTTTCAGGAAGTTCTAGGCAGTGGCATAATCCCTGACCTTGGAAAAGTGGCACAAAATCTATGGTCGTTGGCTCCGAACTCGCTAAAAAATTCCACAGTCGTTGGCATGCCTTGTTGCGGGAGTGACTGGATATCCTCAATTGCATGCATGTCTTTTCATCGAAGTGGCTGAGGGTCTAGATGTGTGAAATGGCAATTTTTCTGATCAGTTGGTCACTTGGAAGGTTGGTTGGCTTCTGAAGGTTATGTAGCATGTGTCGAAGGTCAGAATGGTTTTGTTTTGCCAGTTCCACTTCCTTAACTATACATGGGGTGTTGAATCACATCATAGTATTCTATCGTCATATGTTTACCCTAAAGGACCAGTTAACTCGGGTAAATGTGGGAGGAGGTGGTTACACACTGGGAGTCAACAACATTCAATCCACATCACACCCTTGTTGAGCTTAAAATATTACAAGGACAACACCTACCAAATAAAAGAAGAACCAAATAAGGAATTCAAAACACCAGAGGAATTGGATGTATAGAATTACGCAATGTTGACAAACCCACTATATCTAAACCTAGGCATGAGAGTTGGTTGATGGGTATTTCCTTCTATTCCTGGAGTGTTAAGCTCCATGGTTACTATCAGTGGCCCAAGTGATGCATCCACTTCTTGTCCCAAACCTTTCCCCTTTCCATTGCTCAACGACTAGTGCATGAGTTGAAGAACCTCAATCCATGAAGCTAGGACGCCTAAAATTTTAGTGCATGTCAATTCACATCCATGGAAAAAATATGATGCCCAAACTAGAGAGGAATCCCACAATCTATGTCCTAGTTATTTATCTTTTCATCCAAATGCAAGACCGCCATTTTTGATCACCTAAAAGAATTATCCCACATGCAACGTAGGTGAAGCCTAGACATACTAGAAAAGCGAAAGAGCAAGGTCACTCATCCCAAGTCATTCACACAATGTTTTCTATCATAAGAATGAAGAGTGGTAGATGTTTTTCGCATGTGTGTTGTATGGTGTGGGTTGGCCATGCCACTCCCCTCTTAAATGCCATGGGAGGTAGGCTCCCCCTCACTCGTCCAATTTCTTAACTTCCAACACCTAAATTAGGGACATTTTATTTTCAGTTAAGATGAGTTGGAGTGGTTCCTTCCAGTTGGAACACACCTTATCAGACCATGCCTCTACAAAATAGATGTTTTGATCCTAGCACTCGAAGTTAGGCAAGAAGTAAACCACTTCATTTCTAGTTTGTCGAGAGTGTGAGGCTATGACATAGGAAATGAATTGGAGAAACTTTTGAATGCAGAGGATAATATATTTTGGTTGCCAAATCTTGGATATATGTTCTACTAGGGTCCCATTCTTTACTTTCCTGATAATTGAGATAAATAGCTAGGAATCACCATCAATATTTATTTTTTAGTACCCTTAATTGATCGCTAGGCTCAAACCTCTCTCCACAGTGAGGAACCGTGCCACATTATTGCCACATTTTTCAATATAAAAGTTTAAGGCTTGACCTTCCCAGTCGTGAAAGATCCCTACATAAATTTCTTGTATAAAATTTCCCTTGGAAGCACCATTGAAATTTAACTTCACAAAACCCATCTAAGGGGGGGTCGTATATTGTACAAGAGTCATTCCAAGGGGTGGAAGTCTTGGAGGAAGTATTTGATATCATTAAAGGTGAAAGCTATAATTTTTCCAATGTCTCTGATTCATGTTGATTAGCTATCTAGGCCTGTTGAGTCTAGGATTCTGAGAGGATGGAATCCTTGACATTTTTCTTTATAATTTTCCAAATATTCCCATATTCATTTTTATTTTGTTTTGAATATATTCTTGTTTATTTCTTTCAAAATCACCCACATAATAAATCCCAAAACTAGAGTCTATGCTCGATTCAAAACTAGGGTATTGAATATCTTGGTTCTCCATTACTCTGATACTTCCACCAAGCTATTGTAATTGTGGTCCAAGTATCCAAAGAGGTGTAACACCTACATCCAAATACGATCAAAAAAATTATAGAGATTTAATATATGCTCCATAATATCTTTTCAATTCTAGCATAAGGGGCATATTGAAGGGCCCTAGAGTCCCTTCTTTATGATTTGATCCCATGAGAGGATCTTTTGTTTTCCTATCAGCCAAAAAAATTGTGCAACCTTAAGGCAATGGTTGTTCATCCATTTTTTTTTCCATAGAGGTTCCTTATGAAGATCCTTGTGACAAACCAAGAGATATTAGGTTTATTTAAGTGCAAACATCCCTTTGGTTTGGTAAATCCACTGTGGTTTGTCATGGTCTTGAGCAACACTGTTTTATGACTTTTTCAGCTCATGCATAAGAATGGGTTAGGCTATCAAGCTTAGGTTCTCCAACTAATGCTCAATCATCTTCCACCCTCTCCAAAGAGTATATAATTAGGAGAAGGTATTGAGATTATTCCATTGTAGTAAATTGTTTCTCTAAAGTACAATCCTTTAACCCTAAAAGCTCCCTAGGTTCCGCCAAGCGAGGCATTTGTTGCCAAGTTTCTTTCCAAAAGAGGGCAATGTGAGAATTTTTTATCTACCAAAAAGCATGATTTTGAATAAGACTCTGGCTTTCCCATGAAAAATTTGATATAGGGGAACTTAAATGATATTTTGTAGCTCTTAACATATCTATTTGAGATGAGGTGTGAAATGATTTCTTATTCCAAATTTGTTTCCAAAGTTCATTACTTCCTTGAAGCCACCTCCACCATAGTTTAGCTCCCAATGCCTTATTCAATATCTCAGGGTCTCATGGCACATGGGATACTACAACGCATGATTCCTCTATGTGTTCTCTCTCCCTATCCCTATCGGCTACTCTTCTCATCTATGGAATAAGTGCACTAAAAAATAATGAAACCCCTTTTCTTCCTAGTGGCCTAGTCATAACATAACCTACTAGCCTACCAGTGGTTAGGTTTAACTCCCTCTACTCTTAAAAAAAGTTACAATATGGACTCTTATAGAGTCTCCATCAGCATGATCACATGGCTAGCCAATTTTCCATAAATAATGGGGTTGATGTGGCATCCTCTAGAATTATGGTGGCCAAAATGGGAAGGCCAACTTCCACATTGTATAGCTTCTGCATAGAGACTTTGATTGAGGCACTCCTTGTGCTGTTGGAAAGGTGTTTGTGTGTAAAATAGGTCAAAATAATGTGTTGCACTAAAGAGGAAAAATTTTACTCCCAAAAAACATCATTTGATGCCTCAAAATGCTTTGGAAAGGTTTCGAAACCCAAATTTCCAAACTGGTTCCTGCCAATAAAAATGGTCCTATGAACTAATTCCTCCACTTTTCTACTCTAAAAGCATTGATATGGATGAAAAAAAATATAATGATCCAATCCAAATCACTAAGACCTATAATTTCTTTCTAAGGGAACAATGGTACAAGTATCAAATTTTCAACATACCTTAGCAAGAAAAAATCAACATTCAAACACATAAAATTTATCAAGGCATGCCAAGGTAGTGAGATGTAAGAAAATGCAAAGTTGTGTGAGTTTCATCTTCACAGATTTGTATTGTCACAACCACCTTCTTGGAATCCCAACCCCTATGTAAGGGATGTGTAGCTCGTGGCCTTGACATCTTAGCTAAATCATGAAGAGATGATGTTAGAGGAGGTTAAGAACCACAAATAAAGGAAGAAATTTCCACTCCTCTATATGTCATGGTAGAGGATCCTAATCTAGGGATAATCATAGTATCCCATGATATTTTGTCAAACGACCAAAAAATAGCCCCTATTTGGAAACAATGATAGGAAAAAACCATCTCTCATTTGAAGACATGTTTAGGTTGCTAGGAGATGAGGATACCCAAGCCTACCAAAGGAGGTGACAAGCCATACCTTACAACTTCCAAATCAAGAAGCCTCACTCCCCCATCACCATGGGAAATGTTGTTTTTAGGACACCCCTCTACAAAGGTTTATTGCAAAGACTTGAAACAAAATGGATTGGGTTGAGGTTCAAAACATACTCCTATTCAAGCCTCTAGAAAACATCACCTAGGAAAAAGAAGCCAGAGAGAGAAAAGAAATAGAGGATCCAACAAGTTTTTACCAACAAGGGAAATTAACTAGGAACATTGCATGGGATGCAAGGTAGGTTTTGCAAAGAATAGTAAGATTATTGTTAATAGTAGTTGCATTGCAAATTGGTTGCACAAGGGTGTGCAACATTTCAAGTTGGGGACTGATGATGGGCCCGCATAACGGACACCCTATAGGCCCATCCTTAATGTCATAATTGATCAATTTTATATGTTTTGACATTTTATGGAAACTATTATGATAGCTACATAATTATTATTTGTAAATTAGGATTTCTCAAAGAGTTAGCCCACCTTTGAAATATTCTCATTTTTTCTACAAATATAGGGATGATTTAATGCATCTTGTGAAGATGATTTTATCTAATATTAGGGAGAGATTTCAAGGATGTTGTTTCCTTCTATAACAAAATTCAAACCAAGATTTCTTGTGCTACATTTAAATAAGTGTTGTCATTGATGTCAACTTGGTAAGATCTCTTGGTTGCATATTGTCATTGGATAGTTGATGATCACGAAGTAATGTTGAATATTGGTTAGATGATGATGATATAAGCTTATTAAATGCATGGAGAGGAATGGAAGTTGATTAAAGACCAACAAACAATGTTTGAAACATGGATTTGCTTTGTATAATATGCGTCTATAACCCTGATTACTTATTACTAATTTCCGTCTACATTCCCAGGATTGGAAAACAACTGCCCTACTCAAAACCATGGCTTTTCCCTTGGTATTTTCCCATAGTAATATCATGTAAAATTCATTTTGGTAAATTCTACCATGGTAAATGGCCAGGGTCTCTTTGTCATCTTCATCATGTGGTACCTTGGAAGACAATCTCTGGCTTAGGAGAGGTTAGTGCTCAAGACATTTATTTAAAACTGTGATAAATAAGTTGGTTGTCCCATTGTTTAAAACCCCAAAAATTATAATCATAAAGACAATGCCTCTTAATATTCTATGGGAAAAAAAATCATTCAAAGTGGCCTTCTGATGCTGAATACAATTTTAATGAAAGTGTAGTGAAAAAGGATAGTGGAAAGTCTTCAACACAGGTTGTTTGATGCAGAATCTTTGTTTTCAACTTTAGAGGAAATATGTAGTTAAGATGAAATGATAAATAGAAAAGAGGAGCACATTATTAAGGTACTTTTAACTTTAATTCACAGGAAACTGATTTGCAGAACTGTAAAATTAAAGGCCAACAACTTCATTACTCTCTTCTATGAAGAAAAACATAAAATGGAAATAACAGGAAACACATTTTGTACTCAACAGGTGTCTAGAATCACTTCGAATTATTTATTCAAATCCACATGAAGATTGAGAGATACAAGTAGTTTCTGCTTCTGAGGTCCAAAACTCGGAACCCTCACTTCTATTTCTGAATTCATTTTATACAAAATTTCAAAAGGACAATTAAGAAACTGTCAACTACCAAAACTTCCAACTTCCTCAACTACTTTGGAATTAATAGTTACATTTTGAAAAAATAAAAATAAAAATACATCATTTCAAAAATATCTAAAAAGAAAATTGTTGCATGACAAGTGGCATTTCTTCATTTGGTAATCTGAGACTCCAGTGAAAATGAAGGTCTAGCTTCTGCACTTGCTGTTGTCGGTGACATCCATTCTCTGCATTTTTTAAAGATGGTTGTATCTAAACTGGGACTCTTAGAAAAATTTGTATGTGTCATTATGAATTTAGCAATTCCGCTATATGTAGGTTTCTCCATAAAAATAATTCTCATTAACCATAAAATATGGAAATCCCTATGCAAGTAATTGACAATTGTTGCTCCCTTCAACATTGTTGTTATTTCAGGAGTTGAACCAATTTTTCTCTTAGCTTCTACCAGAAAGGTCTCATAGGTCTCCCAGGGTAATAGATTTCCCTTCTAGTCCCAACATGAAGGAAAACCTGATCTTGTTCTTTTATCAAAATCGGTATTGAATTTCAACAACTTGTTTTACCTCTATTAATTTATCCTCTGCTATCTTCCTGTACAGGTTCTTCACAATCATTTTATTAATCTCTAAAACATACCCAGTCTTGTCTTCAACTTATAATTCACTTAACTGTTGTGAAGATCTTGAGTTAAGGAAATAAATCATTTTCTTTGCAAATTGAGCTTGCCACTATAATTTTTTCTTTTTAGCAGTGTTGAAGTTTTCCAGGGCTCTGATAATGATATTATCTTATTCTACTATAAAAAATTATTCCTAGATGTTCCTCACAGTATGGATGATATCATTCCATAGAATTTCTCTGACCTCAATAAGGGACATATTTCCATTCACCTTTTCTTTCAGCTCTTTAGTTTAATGAGAAGTGGCTAGAAAATCATTTATGTATTTCTCAGCATTCTCCTTGGACATTTCCAAGTCTCTTTCAATGGATTTTTAATATTTAAGGCACTTTCATAATCCCTTCGAATTTTCTTCATCTCATTCTCATAAATCTGCAACTTAGTCATGACTCTAGTTAACTTATCAGCTGGGTCTTCAGAATTTGCTTGTACTGAAATAGTAAAATCATGAGAATCAATTCTCCGTTGAAAAACAAAATTGATATCCTTCAGCTTGTTAATTTCATCATTCCTCTTTACAAGTTCATCATTCAATTCTTATTTTTCTTTTTCTACATCTGCTACTTTTGAAGTCATTGGATGCTTTATGGAGGGCATCTTCAATTTATTCCACAACACCTGGATTTTTGTCTCAACTCCTTGGAACAACTTTTGGACTTCACTTATATCCTCTGGATTAACCCCAATCTTAAAAATCAATTTCTTTAATTCTTCATTTTGAGTTGTTAAAGCTCTAAAATTTGATTTCTTTAATTTTAATTGATTAATCACTTTGTCTAATAAAGTCTCAGCCCTACTGGCAGGCAAGGAAGTCTTTTTCAAATTACTATCAATTAGTTCATCAACCTGCTTACGCAAGTTGATTTTGTCAGGAAATGGGATTTATGTAACATCTATTGTCAAATTGATAGTCTTGAAACCTGGTGAAAAAGACACAAGTAAAGCATAAGGGTGAGAGAAATCTAGTTTGAGTTGATTTCTCTCCAAATCCATAACAAAAAGCATTCTAGTTTGATAATTCGAGATAACTTGAGCCTCCAACTAAGATTCCATGCTTTCTTTAACCTTCTTGTTCTTTTCTTCAATCTAAGAATACAACTGCTTTATCATTGAAATAAAGCTCTGACCAGTCTCTTCTGGAACAAGAGAAGATGGTGTACAAATAACCTCTCCTAATTGTAATTGGAAACCTGAAACAAATGATGAATTGCCTCCCTCAGATAACTTAACTCTTTTAGTACTTCTATCTGTTTCCTCTTCCAAGTCAATGACATCTTCACTGCCTCTCTTTAAATTATTCTCACTTTGATGAGGAGTTTCAATTTCCACCCCTCCTAACAAACTGGTTTGTCCTCCATTTTATATCTTCTTGACATCTGGTTGAGCTTCATGTACATAGGAAGCATAAGAATTTTCCACTCTCATGTTTGAAATGATATGGTGAGGGTCATATGCCCATTTCTCACCCAATTGCAAATTCATACCTTCAAGAACTTTTTGCACTTCTCATATAGCTTGCTCGTTATTTACAACAAAAGGTCCCACTATTTTCGGTATTTTAAATAGGTGCCCCTTATTTGCTGGAAGAAAATGTACTCGATCCACATTCAAACTCTGCCTGATGAATTCCAATTAAAACAGTGTCATAGGCACAAATGTAGGTCGCTTGTAGGGGGGAACTTCTACTCCATATAATCTAATTTCTATATAATCTTCAAATAGAAACCACTCACCTACTTTAACATCCTTACTGAGCTGTAGGAAAGACTGGGCCTTTGGTAATGTGCAAGGTGCAGGAGACTTTTTATAATTGAGCAAGAAACTGATAAAAATGAGCTGGTAAAGTACATCAAGGCATCATTATTTGCAGTGCTTCTTACCACATCAGTCCAAAATACCATTGATTGTTTGTTCTTGTGAGGGTCCATGATATTCAATCCCAGGTGCATGAATATTTCAACATGAGTATACAATAAGAGATAAGTAATTAGAGAAGGGAATATGGAATATCCAATGAGGGAAAGGTCTGTCAATTGAGAATTAACAATTTTCTCCCAGAAAGCAGGTATGTCAAAAACTATTTCAATGCTCATCATTAGACTGAACATCCCTAGGATAGCGTTGTCAATAATATTTGCATCTTCCCTTCCTAATATTTTGGGTATAATTTGAAGAATAGGTCTAACCTCGTCGGAAAAAGTATGCAAAGGAAACTGAGTAGGCTCCATGGGAAAATGCTACCCAGCAGGCATTTAAAAGAAAGTCAATTAAGCATAATTAGAGGCAGGCAAGTATTGAAAAGTAGAAAACATAGTTTCTTCTAAGAAAGCAGTGTAAGAACTTGAGGAAGGAAAACATAATGCTTGCTAAATCAAAAGGGAATACACTTGAGAAATATTTTCACCTAATATGTTCATGACAAAACATTTTTGAGGATAGAGGGTAGAGACCAACCGATATATAAATTCTGGGAACACATGGGTTTGAGGAATCATGGCAGCTAAAACACCTAACTAACAGTAGGAGCATATACATGAGACTCAGCTTGGTTAAGAAGAACATGATGGTAATTTAATATGTAACTAATTGAGAAAACTACGTCAAATATATATTCTTCATTGTTCATCAATGGAATATGGGAAGAAGAACCTGCTAAGATGACTTTCTTCGACATTTTGATAATCTTGGATGTTCAAAGATTTCGTGCGAATACCTGAGTAGTGGTGGGTAATGTTTACTGGAGCTGAAACTTGTACAATTAGATCCACATAAGCAAGAGCAGAGGAAAATGGTAAATGAAATGAGTAAAGAAACGAGATTTTATAGAGGAAATAGAATAATAGGTGGGAAAAACAAAATTAAATGTGAACGTGGGAAATTTGAACGGTGACATGGTGACAAGATGGTTGATGAGTTGGCGTATGACATGGGCGATGAGGTGGAGGAGGAGTATGATGACAAGTGGTGATAGAGCAGTGGTATAACGACTAGATCATAACCGTGCTTGCTTTCCGATGTGATACAGGGGCATACTCATGTATGGAGGAATATGATGGAGTCCCCCCATAACCATTATGAACCATTGATCTACGGTCAGAGCATATCTTGAAAAGTATTTACCGGGGCACTCAGAGAGCTAACCATCAGGCATGTAGTGTTGTTCGGTCTTGCTCACATTCTCCATCGTGCTTGAGAATATAATCGATTTTAACATCTCCGACTTTGGTGTTGCCAAATTTAATATATAGGGACCCACCTCCTTTAAGATTAAGTTTGCATTAGGATTTCATTAGTGCAGATTAATCCACCATCATACATTAATCAAAATTCAAGATCAAAATTACTTTTCCTTTTTATTTTAATTACCTTTTGATAAAAAATTTTGATTGATCTGAAATCTACATGATTGATTATTTTCACAATTTCACCAACATTAACTAAGATTGTAGTTATGTGAATGAAAGAGAGAAATTAAGTTGTTAATGCCTTAAACGTAAGTTTTGAGAACTAAAAGTAAGAATGAATAGCAACAATAAAAGACACAAACACAACAAACATTGTTGAAGGAGGTCGTCCCTCCTGGACTACGTCTCCAAGTCCGCTTCCAATGGGCGTCTGTTATATTAGGAATGCTCCAAAAAGGTTATTTACAAAGAATTTCACCTACTAAACTATGCATGCAAACAATTCTGGTTAATGTAAAACATAAGACCTCTATCTCAGGTTTCCAATGCCTCTCTCCATTCTCAAAAGACCCAAGGATGGCTATGATATGCTCAAATGAATAATTGCAGGCACAAATAAAAGTTTGTTCTGCAGCTCACGTTTCAACTCTCCCTGTCAGGGCACTGTGGAAAACATTTTATAATGCCTCAAGCAGGTTCCAGGGTCAAACCCTCAGACCTCCCAGGCTATACTTGTCATAATTGTTTTGGTATTAGGTGAATACATATCTCAATGCAATATAAATATTAAACATAGCACAACTACCATACCAATATGGTATATGGTTTCAATACATTTTAATTTGGCGCATATTTTATATACTATAGTTTTTGGTGGAATCAAACTATAGCTTGTGGCATTATGGGTATCATAACCTGATGGTCACATAACCAAACCCCTGTGGAACTTGTTGCAATTCAATACATATTGGTTGGTGGATATGCTAACTCGACAGTCAACACATCCAAAACACTGTGGCTGATATGGTGCAACAACTCTGCGTTTGGTTGGATTATCTCCATACTGAATGGGATACCACAACCATACTCTACGTTCCATGACACCATAACATATTTGTTGGCATGTGATTGGACTGTCACCTCCGCGTTATTTAACTATTTGTTACATACCATAACTCCGGTGGTTTGATACATTCCATATCGTATACACCGTTATATATATATCCACCATACCAGATGGTTCAAACTTTATATTATAATGTTAACTTGTTCAATATATTACCACCGTAACAAAGGTTCTTAAACCATAGGTTTTGAAATTTTCAAACTCCACTCCAATGTTTAATATTGTGCCCATCTTGTCATATATATGCACCATGTTTGTATATATATAGGTTTTGACATATAGTTTGTTGAGCTTGTTTTTAAAAAATGTCACCATTAATGCACCCACATATATATATATATATATATATATATATACACACACCTATTAACCAATCAAAAACTAGACTTTGACCTTTTTGACAGTGTTTATTTGAAACATTTGCCATGTGTCAACCTGTATGAATGCCACTTGGCTAGCAAGGCCCTTTTGCAGCTCTTCACCATAAAATTCAATGGGTAGTTTCTCCTTCATCTAGAGGCCAAATGTGAAACCGAAGACACTGCCGATTCAGTGCGATGAGCACTACAACTTGGTGCTATTTCTAGGAACAACTGAGAGCTTTGGACTTGGAGCAGTTTTGAGGATCCTCTTGGATCATTCCTCTCAACTAGAAGCTTTTGGACCACCAAAATTTTGGTTCTAAGCAGACATGAGGTTAGGGTACAACTCCCTCACCCTTCCAATCTCCATCCACTTTGAGTTTCTCGGATTCATTCCTTTGAGTCCCACTCGAAGATACTGAACATCTCCTCACCTAGAAGTTTAGACCTTCCTGTCCAAGATGGTATCTTCCTGCAACTCAGTCATGTATTCAGGTGCAAAATGATCTACAGTTGGAATTTGAACATTCTCCTTTGGATCCATGATCATAGGAGGCACACACAACATTAAATCTTTGACATTTACCACTGAATATACGTGCATACATTGAGGCAAATTTAACCAGAATGCATTGTGCCCAATCTTTTCAACAATTTCAAAAGGACCATACCTGATCGGTTTCAACTTTTCACCTTCACCTTTTATCCTTTCTTTACTAATACTTGATCACCAACCTGAAAGAAATGATCCAATCGATGCTTATCATGGCGCATTTTGTACTTGGCCTAACTTTTCTCCAATTGATCTTGTACTGCTTCATGAATCTTCTGGATTATTTGAATGAACTTGATTGCTTTGTCGGCGTCTCCATGCCCATCCTCTTGAGATTCTTCATGAAACATGAAGTCCATTGGTGACTTCGATAGGTACCCAAAACATGTCTCAAAAGGAGATCTACCTGTAGAAGAATGCAAGGCCCAGTTGTAAGCATGTTGGACATAGTGTAAAGATTCGTCCCAAAACTTAGGATGTTTGCTACAATAGCCCTTGAGAAGATGTACCACTGTTCTGTTCACCACCTCTGTTTGACTGTTTGTTTATGGATGAAAAGTCATGATCTTTTTTAGCTTAGTGTCCATGAATCCCCATAAAGTGGACCAAAACTCTCCCATGAAATGAGAGTCCCGATCTAAAATTATGGAAGTAGGAAACCCAAAATGAACCCATACATTTGAAAAGAACATATGTAAAATCTGTTCAACAGTTACTTTCTTTTTACAGGGAACAAGAATACATATATTTCTAAATCTATCAACCACGATATACAAATAATCATGCCCTTTTCTAGACATAGGAAATCCTCCTACAAAATCCATAGATATATTGTCCCATGGTCTAGAAGGAACTGCAAGAGGCATATACAAACCTAACTTTCTATTGCTTGGTTTTGTTGTTGGACACATGACACAACCTTTAATGTACTTAGCAACTATTTCATTCATTCGAGGCTAATAACAATACCTTCGTAATTGTGCCACTGTCTTACCTACACCAAAATTCCCTGAAACATGAGAAGAATGTGCTTCCCTTATCACATGCGCTCTTTCTCCTTGTGGTATGCACAACTTGCCAAGATGGTACAATAACCTCTCATGAACATGCAAATTCACTTCTTCCACCTAAGCACCATTAGTTAGTGATTCATAAACATCTTTGACATTAGTATCTTCAACATATTGTTCAATGTAACTTCCATGTGCTAAAGAACTATTTTGAAGTATAATTGAAGAATTCAAAGATGGTCTTGACAACATATTAGCTACTTTATTGGTGGTACCCTTCTTATATTTGATTACTAAGTGGAACTGCTACAAAAAACCCATCCATCTATAATGTCGATATTGATGCAACTTAGCTTGAGATTGAAGGTATTGAAGTGGTCGATGATTTGTATGAATCACTATTTATTTACCCATTAAATAATGTTTCCATTTCTTAACACTTTCTACTAATGCAAACAGTTCTTTGTCATATGTTGGATAGTTAGCAACTGCTTTAGAAAATGTTTCTGAATGAAAACAAATAGTCTTTCCCTTTTGCAATAACACTGCAACCATTTCATACCCACTAGCATCAGTTTCTATTTAAAATGGTTGTTCAAGGTTTGGTAATGCTAAGATTGGTGCTGTCACAATTTTCTGCGTTAAAGTATTAAATTATTTTTGTTGTTTTCCTCCCCACTGGAAAGAAACTTTAGGAATTGTTAATTCATGAAGTGGTGATGTAATAAAAGAGAAATGAGAAATAAATTTCCTCCAGTACTGAACTTCACCCAAAAAACTTCTAACTTCTGTCACATTTTTAGGTCTTGGCCACTTAATAATTACATCAATTTTAGCTGGATCTATTTTAAGATGACCTCTAACTATGTAACCAAGATACAATAAGGAATTTTTCCCAAATTCACATTTAGAAAGTTTGAGATACAGTTTCTCTCTTTGCAACACATCAAAAACCTATTTAACATGCTTTGCATGTTCTTCCAAACTTGAACTTATGAGTCTTTTCATTTGATTTACATTGATTAAATCCAAACTTGTATTCATTCTGTGTGCCCTAACAATTTATTCGATTCCATCCTTAACAAGATGATACTTATTCTCTTTTCTATGAAATACGACATATCGATCATAAAGATAAGGACTAACCAAGACAACCCCACATATATCCAAAGGAATCATACCTAAATCAACTTCATCAACAAAAATAGTTGTAATTGCAAACCTTAACCGACACTGTTTTGGGACATGCATCTGAGTGTTTTCCTTTAACCATCATAAAGGGTATGGTTTTGGATGATTTTTAGTTTCCAATCCCAATTTCCTTACTAGTTCCTCAGATATTAGATTTTCCTGTGATCTACTATCAAATAGTGTAACTATCTTAGTGTGCTTGGAGATAATACTAATATGAAACAATTCAACTCTCTTATTTTCTTCAATCACATCATTAGATTTTGAAGAGGATGCAAAACAAGTAGAACTAGAGCTAGATTCAAAAGGATTACCTGTCAGACCCATAACAGTTATCTTCTGTTCATCACTGGAGTCAGATCCCAAGTCTTTTTGGATTGCAACATTAGCTTTCTTCTCGCCCTTCTTCTTAAGGAACTTCTTTGGCTTAAGTTCTAGATGAAGCTTCCAACACTTGGACTCATCATATCCAACCCTCTGACAATGAGTACAAGTAGGCCTTTATTATTCTTTCTTAGTTGTTACCGATTTCTTCTCCTTTGATTTGCTCTCCCCTGTGCTGTATTTGGAGTCTTTGTTTTCTAAATGCTTGAATGGTTTCTTTGAAAAGTTGAACTGAAAAGGTCTGCCACCTGATTCAATATGAATGGCTTGTACACACACTTCATCAAAGTCAGTTGGATTAAACATAAAAAATGTATGTTGCAAATAAGAATGAAAACTTCCAATATAATTTAACAAATTTTCCCATGTGTTTAATGGAATGTTAAGTGCTAAAGCCTTTTTCCTGAATTCTTGTGTAAACTCTTGCACGCTCTATCCTTTATCGTGCCTCAAATGTTGCCAATCTATTACATCCTGTTGCATGTATCCTACAGGATAGAACTGATTTCTAATCGCTTCAATAAACTTAGACCATGAAGAGATGATTTTACCTTTATGCTTCAAATCTAATTGAGTTTTACTTTCCCACCAAATCAAAGTTGTTCCCCCCATTCTAAGTGTAGCTAACTGAATTTTCACAGAATCATCAACAATATTTTGAATTCTACAATACACTTCAAGTTGTTTAATCCAGTTATCTAACTTTTCAGGATTCATTTCACCATCATATATGGGCAGTTCAAATTTAACATCAAGCTTCAGGAAAGGAGATTTCTTATGTTTCTTCTTTGATTCAGAATTTGAATCTAAACTTGAATGATCAAAAGATGAAGAAGAAGAATATGAATATGGAGGAGAAGGAGGTTCATTACCATCAACTTTTTCCTTGCCCTTTTTCACTTTCGTGCCTTTAGAAGACGAAGCTGCATCTCTAGTATTCTTGTCTTCATAAAGTTTTGAAATCATTCATTTCATATTAAGGAAGATTTGCTGAAATTGATCCTGACTCTTTGTCTCAGGAGCTTCTCCTCCATTTGAACCTGCCATCTTTTGTGAGACTCTCGTCTTTCCAATCTCTCGATTTAACTCTTCAAGTTTCCCTTCTCCACATTGTGACCTAGATCTAGTTAACATTCACATTGGAAAATATCCTACTTAAACATGGTCAACCTACTTTGATACCAAAATATGATCTTAAATCTACAAGATTGATTATTTGGGAAATTTCACCAAAATTAACTAAGGTTTCATTTATGTTAATGAAAGAGGAAAATTAAGCTCTTAATATGCCTTAAACATAAACTTTGAGAACTGAAAGTAAGAATGAACAACATCAATAAATGATGTAAACATAACAAACATTTTTGACGGAGTTCGTCCCTCCTAGACTACGTCTCCGGGTGTACATACAATGGGCGTCCGTTATATTAGGAATGCTCCAAAAAATTTCTTTAGATAGAATTTCACCAGTTGAACTATGAACACATGCACTATTGGTTACTATAAAAAAAATAAGACCTCTATCTCGACTTTCCAATGCATCTCTCCATTCTCAAAAAGGCCCAAGGATGGCCAAGATATGCTAAAATGAATAATTACAGGCACAAATGAAAGTCTGTTCTAAAGCTCACTTTTCAACTCCCCCTGTTAGGGTGCAGTGACAAACATTTTATAATGCCTCGGGTAGTTTCCAGTGTTAAACCCTCGAACCTCCCAGGCTATACTTGGCATATTGTTTTTGGTATTAGGTGACTACATATCTCGGTGCAAGATAAATGTTACACATAGTGCAACAACCATACCAATAAGGTATATGGTTTCAATACATTTTAATTTGGCGCATAGTTTAAATACTATGGTTTGCAATGGAATCAAACCATATCCCGTGGCATATATGGATATCATAACCTGATGATCACATAACCAACCCCCGTGGCACTTGTTGCAATTCAATACATATTAGTTGGAAGATATGCTAACCCAATGGTCAACACATCCACAACCTCATGGTCTATACGATGAACAACTCTGCGTTTTGCTGGCTTATCTGTGTGCTAAATGGGCTGCCACAACCATACTCCACCTTCCATGACACCGTAAAATATATGTTGGCATGTGATTGGACTGCCACCTCCGCGCTGTTTAACTATTTTGTTACATACCATAACTCCGGTGGTTTGTTACATTCCATACTGTATACACAGTTTTATATATATATATATATATATATATCCGCCATACAATATGGTTCAAACTTTATATTATAATCTTAAATTTGTTTTAATATATTACCACCGTAACAAAGGTTCTTAAACCATAGGTTTTGACATTTGCAAACTCCACTCCAATGTTTAATATTGCACCCACCTTGTCATATACATGCACCATGTTTGTATATATATATTTTTTGACATATAGTTTGTTGTGCTTGTTTTAACAAAATGTCACCATTAATGCACCCCCATATATATATATATATATATATATATATATATATATATATACACACACACCTTTTAACCAATCAAAAACGAGACTTTGACCTTTTTGACTGCATTTATTTGAAACATCTATGTGTCAAGTTGTATAAATGCCACTTGGCTAGCAAGGCCCTTTTGCACCTATTCACCATAAACTTCAACGGGCAATTTTTCCTTCATCCGGAGGCCAAATGTGAAACCAAAGACACTACCACATTCAGCATGACGAGCACTACAACTTGGCTCTATTTCCGGAAACAACTACGACCTTTAAACTTGGAGAAATTGTGAGGATCCTCCTGGATCATTGATATATATACATTTTATTTTAAACACAAAGAAAAGTAAAACAAGCTACAATATCTAGCTCCACCTGGGGATAATGTTTTAAAACAAAACACTAAGAACCACAAATTAGTGCCTTCACCTTGGGCATGGAGTCAAAATTATAGCTTGAAACATTACAATGAAGAGCTCACCGAATATTCACAATGATAAAAAACCGATATATACAATGAAGAGATGAAATGAAGTTAGTGTTGAAAGTAGTGTTTCAAATACTGCCCATTGACTAGCAGCTGTAACAATTCACCATCCAAATTTTCCAGAATGAAAGTGTTATTGGTTTTGACTTCTGCTATTTTAAAAGGACCAAACCATAAAGGATCAAACTTGCCATGTTTTCCTTTATCTTCTCTTCTTACATCCCATCGAAGAACCAAATCTCTAGGTTGAAAAATAATATCTCTAGCCTTTCTGTCAAATATTAACTTCATTTTTTCTTGGTAATTGATCAAATTCTCCATTACTTTCTCCCTGTTTTCATTCAATTCCACCAACTGATTCATCCTTCTTGTGAGTGCATTTGATTCTTGCTGAGCATCTTGGATAAGTGCCACAACAGGTTTTGCTAACTGACTGGGAAATAAAGCAGCTTCTCCATATACTAACTCAAAAGGTGATTTTCTAGTCGACCTCCTCGTAGTAACTCTGTTTGCCCACAAGGAAAACTTCAACTTTCAATTCCATTTTTTTATTCTCTATAATAGTTTTCTTGAGTATCTTCACCAGGGCTTTATTTGAAGATTATGCCAGCCCATTCCCTTGGGGGTGATAAGTGGTAGAATGAGAGAGTATCACATTATATTTCTATCATAATTCAATCAACTTTGCAGATCGGAAAACCTAAGCATTATCTTCTACTAACATTTTGGGACAACCAAACATGCTGAAAATATTTTCTTCTAAAAATTTAACTACCATTAAAACATTAGCTCTTCTCGTTGGAACAAACTCTACCCATTTACTAAAATAATATGTCCCTATCAACATCTATCTATGTTGTCCACTAGAGGGTGGATTTATCTCCCCTATAAAATCCAAACCCCATTGTCTAAAGGGTTCCTCCACAAACACAAGAATCAATGGTAATGGTGCTAGTTTCTTCTTTTTAGCAATCATTCTGCACTTTTGAAAACTTCTCACAAGTCTATAAACATAGGAAAATATAGAGGGCAAAAGGAAACCAGCCTTCAAGATTTTATGTGTTGTAACCTTCCAACTATAGTGACCACCACAAAGGCATCCATGATATTCATTTACAACTTCCATAGTTTCTCCTTCGGTTAGACAAAGCAATAAAATACCAGCTGGACCTCTCCAATACAACTTTCCATCTGCTATTACATACTTTTGAGCTCTGAATCATAGAGATTTACATTTTTTTCTATCTAAAGAAGAAGGACAACTAAGGAAACATATATAATGAACAACGTATTTATACCATTGAGAATAAAGATACTTGTATTGAATTATGTTATCGAGCTCTTTATTCTTACCTTGTTCTTCTTTTGTCGTGTATTCAGCAACTTTAGCCAACAAATTAATTCCCATAGCTTGATGATTAGCTTTTGTTAATATTTTTGCTAATCATTGTCCTTTCACCAGCTTAGTTGTCTTGATGTCCATATCATATTCCTAAATTTTTGTAATCCTCTTTCCTCTTTTTCAATCTTTATCACTCTGAGTCAACACATCTTTGACAACAACATTAGGAACATAAGAAGTAATATGAGATTGAAGAATATAAACTATAAAACCCTTTAGTTCTTTTAATAAATCATTGGCTTGCTTCTCCAGAATATTATAATTCATCTCTGTATCCCTTAACACCCTGCTAAAGAATGCTACAGGCTGCTCCCTGTTTTCCTAATTTCTTTACAAAAGTACTGCTGCAAGAGTAAAAGAAGAGGCAAATTAGAATATCTAAAAAGTATTTTGATAATCCAGACTTACCAACATAGGGGATTCTTGAAAGGCTTCCTTGATCCTAGTAAAATATTCCCTGGCAACTGTGGTCCACCTGACTTCTACATCCTTTTTCAACATGTCAGTGATTTCTTTAATTGGGACAAACCTTCTTAAAAATTTATCTTTCCCAAAAAACTCTGAATCTCCTTTCTTCTCCTTGGTAGACGTATATTTTTTATTGCTTATACTCTTTTTGGATCTATCCTAACCCCTTCTTTAGATACAATATGGCCTATTAATTTTCCATCTTTCAAAAAAAATGAGATTTCTTGGGGTTCAAGGACAAGCCATACCTTTTGAATTTTTCAAATGTTTACTGTAAATGCTTCAAATTTTCTTCATTTGATTTGGAGAAAACTGTAATGTGATCCAAATAAATGACCACAGATTTCTCTTTTTCACCTACAAAGGCTATATCCATAGCCCTTTGCAAAGTAGCACCAACATTCATTAATCCAAAATGCATCTTAGCATACATGAAAGTTCCCTATGGAGTGGTAAAAGCTATCTTTTTCTGATCTTTTGGCTACAATGAAATTTGATTATAACCTGAAAAACCATCAATCATTGATAATCTTGAATATCATGTTACCTTTTGCAAGATGTGATCCATTTTGGGAAGAGGATAGTTATCCTTCAATGATGCCTTGTTTAAATTTTGAAAATAATACATAATCGAATATCCCCATTATTCTTCCTCACAGGTACTAAATTAGCCACACACTCAGAATATCTTAGAGGAACAATTATTTTAGCTTGTAATAATTTCTTAAATTCCTTCTCAATTGATGGAAACAATAAAGGATTTATTTGCCTCAACTTTTGTTTATATGGTTTAATCCCTAGCTTCAAAGGAATTTTATGCTGAATGATGCTAGTATCATAAGTCTTCAGATCTTCATAAGACCATGCAAATATATCAACATATCTCTTGAAAATATCTACATACCTCTATTTGAACTCCTTTGGAACATCTTTCTCCAATCTCACCATCTTTGGCTGCTGCTCTGTTCCAAGATTGCAGTCTTCAAGATCATCTTCTAAATCTGTTTTCTTTACATTGACAACAACATCATTAGCATTAAATAATATCTCCAAGGGTACCAAACCTTTAGGTATCACATTATTCTTCAACTACATTATTTTTTTATCTCCTATAGAATCCTTTAAAGGCAATTTTCTGCTTGATTGTTCTTCTTGAACTTCTTCAATTTCATCCTCTTGGTCGATCTCCAAGTTTGAAAATTCACCTACCATTTCTAGAAATATTTTAATTTGCTCTCCATCTTTGAACACCTTCCAATACATTACATTATCTGGAATAGAAGGCCTGTTCCTGATTTCCACTTCATACCTGCGTCTGGGATTCAATGGAGGCTTAAAAGTACTAGCTGCAACTACCAATGAATTAGCTAGTCTATTACCTTCCCTAGGTACAAAATGTATATTGAAAACATAAAATGAGTTATCCACCAAATCCCACAATTCATTCCTATATGTCTTAAGCATTGGATTGTTGCTTGACAATGATTCTTGATTTTTTTAACTACCAATTCCGAATCTCCAAAAACAGAAATACATTGAATTCCTAATTTTTTTGGAGCTTGTAAACCAAGAATCAAAAGCTTCAAATTTAGTTATATTTATTTGTAGAGTCAAATTCTAATTTATAAGAGAAGGGAATCATATGACCTTTAGAAGAAAGCAGAAGAACTCCAACTCCATTCCCTTCCTTCAAATAGGAACCATCAAAATACAACTTCCAGACTCCACTGACTACTAGCTCGTTGCTTTTAATTGTTGAAGGGAGCTATACTTCTATATCTTCAACAATTTCCTGTGATTCTTGTAACATAAGACAAGAAAAATCATCATGTTCTTGACTATAAACAAGAGAATTAATTGAACCATCCTTTGTAATAGTCTTTACAAACCTGGTCTCACGATCAAACATCCTTCCTTCTCCACCAAAAAATTGAATAATAGCATAAGTGATATCCATTTTGAATACTCCTCCCAGATTGGGTCCCCAGGATCTAGAGAGAAACCTTCCAAAATGGGCTAGTATATCTGCAACAACCATGTCCATTAAAATACTCTTAATAGGAATTTGATCCAATGGCAACACCAAATCCTTAATCAATCCCACACATTTGACCTTTTTTAAATAAAAATAATATAGGTCTTTATAAGGCTTTGTAATTTTCAAGTTTAATTGCTACATAATTGAAAGTGGCATTAGATTCTGAGATGCTCTTGAATCTAACATACAAGTACCAAGTATGAAAGTATTGTTACAGGGAAAAGTGTCTACTCAGAACTGCTTATCCCACTAAGGTGTGATAGCTACCTTAGAAACAAACACAGTAAAGCTACTTTCGTTTTTCCTTTATAAAGTATAGATAGAGAGGAACAAAGAATACCAACCTCTGTCTTGCGCTAATCTCCTAGTTTGATTCCTCTCTTCCTTGATAGTCTTTCGCTACTTGTTCCCTTGCACGCCCAGCTTCACAGAGTACCTGTAAGATCACAATAGCATAGCACTATACAAAGACATGGATCTATAATCATAAACAGTCTAGGATTAGATGTAAATTGACCATACAAATGCAGCAAACATAAATGACACAAGAGTATGGAGGAAAACTTGAATAGTTTTTATTGATAAACAAGAGAAAAGCCAAGAGGAGTTACAACCAATTGTTTTGACCCAGCATCAACCTCTCAGCAAGGAAGCCCCTCTTCACCTCATACAAAGCTTAGATCACCCAACAATATGATGTTTGTCTCAAGAAACCAACAGCAATTCCTTACAATATGCAAAATTCCAGCCTCTGGATCTCTGGGATGAGGGATCCATATATAGATATCTGTAAAGGAGATGAGTCAGCTTATGATTTGATTAGTGTCTTCCCTCTGATAGTTCTTGCTTCCACTTGGAGATTGATGATCTCTTACTCATCCTTGGTCGAATTCAGAGAGGCAAGTGTCACAGGAGAAGTTTCTGAAAGCTTCCATTGCCTCTCCACCTCGCGGAATGACACTGCCATTTCTCATTTCTCACCCATCAAAACCCATAGAAGGGATTTTTGAAATGAAACGCACCCTCACAGTGTACTTAGGTGAGATGCAACTCACCTGGCCTGTGGAGCAGCTGAAATGATCCTGTTTTGACCAATTCTGAGCAGTTCTCATGGAGAACTTCTGGGAGAAGCTGTAATCAGTTGACCTTGTTCCTTTAGGTGTTAGAACAACACTTTTAGGGACTTAGGAGCCCTTGGTTTATGGACATTTCATGCTTGGGTTTTTAGTGCCCAAAAATATCTATAACAGTTGCCCCCTAAAGCATGAGGTCATTAATCTTTTGATGTCGGGTGAAATGCTTTATTATGAGGATCCGAAGTTCTTTCAAGCTGGGAGGAGACCTGTAATAAGATACAATACAATACATTATCTTCATAATATTTTTCATGATCTAGCTGAGTCGGGCATTCCCATGCTCAGCTTTATAAATTCATTTTCATGTACATAAGACAGACAATCGTCTGAGTGTAGACTGATGATTCTGATAGAGCCATCATCCCTTTGATTGGATGATTATCTGTGCAGCAATGATGTACATTTGATGTCTTTATTTTCCTGAATATATATCGCAGCCCGGATGGATGAAACTAGATCCGGGGTCTTCAATCTCGTTTGATCTTCACTCGAAGTACAAGTCTATCCATGTGAGAGATGTTCTGAAGTCGAACATGGAAAGACATCGCTTGATTACCAGCCAATAATATAAGCTGTTAACAAGCGCGAGAGGAATCACCGATAATGATAATGACCCTCAAGGTACTGCAGTACAATTCACGTGGTGTGAATAAAGGACTTGGCGTCGAACACCACGCAAAATCTTTCGGTCGAAGGTCATTGATGTAAACCTGTCGCCGGAAGTGAGAAACTTGCCATTGAGGCATGCAAGCTTCAAAGTACTAAATGGGGTGTTCCTAGATCAACTTCTTGGATAATGAGCTGATGTCAACAAGAAGTGATCCGTCACAAGAGGGCCTTAATGAATCCCACATCAATGATACGGAATGGAGCAAATGATTTTAATGGAGGTGAAAACGATCTAGTGATATAAGGTTCAGGGTGGCGGTCATGAAAGAATGGAGTATAAATGTATTGTAGTGGGTGAGACACAGGTGAATTCTCTGAATGAATTCTCTTGAACATGTCGGCGACACTGACGTGATGGATTGGTAGCATTAACCCCAAATGTGGATGGTATGATGGGACCATGGTGATGTGACCGGTGAATGAAACAACCCAACCCGACTTGGATGCGAAGTGAAAGTGTCATGTTCAAGAGCGACTTGCTACCAACAAAGTTTCTTCAAGTTTTCTTCCCAATTTTTCCCCAGTCATTGCTGACCAGTACCTCTTTATTTTTATCAAGCTTGAGGAGGATAACGTATGCTTGTTCTATAATTTGCCCTTCGGGAAAACCCATCGCTATGTTTTAACGAGCCTAGCGATAGTGAAACTCGTTCTCGTCTATAGACAAGTTTGTCGCTATTAAAATTTTAACGAGTTTAACGATAAAGATAACTCAGTCCTTTTCAATTTTAGAGAGTCTGAAAAGGAACGTAAAGGAAACTGCAAAATTCCTTTTTCGTCACCTAATCCCTTAAGTCCGAAAAAGTATAAAAAATACAGAAGGGATGAATTTTCGATACTTTTAACGAGCCGAACAAAACAAGCGCTCAATCTTTTTGTGTAATAATCCCTCAGGTCCAAAAAGATTAAAATTTAGAGGAGGGATAGCACTTCCGGTCCCTTTAACGAGCTGGAGAGGCCAATGGCTCGGCAATCTTTTCATATTTTACGAGTCAATTGAAAAGAGCTTAAAGGAGACTCGTCTTTTGAGGAACAAGTGATAAAATGGGTAGCAACTGATTCCAGGTAAGGTCTGGAATTTTCCAATCACGGTAGTGTTACAAGGGTGGCTAACATGATCACTCTTCGCAGTTGTTCCTCAAAATGGGTAAACAATCAAATGGAGGTGAATGATCGGCCAATGCAAAAGTGGAGGTGATGGTGCAAACACGACCAAGGCTTTAACGGCTGAAGTATTACATTCACGATAGTTATTTACCGGAAATTGGTTCATTTTTTAATGAGCTTAAACTCTGGGGGAACATGTGCTCATTGCTTATGTTTATTTTTTAACGAGCATGAAGTCCGCACTAAAACTGCTCGATTAATCCAGTCGTGTGATAAGAATGTCTCATATATAAAAACGGCAAATTTTAGAGTTTTGCCCCACATCCTTTCTTTATTCAAGTCAGGAAACGACCAATCCTACGAGTTTAAAGGGTTAGAGGACCTACAAATTTAAAAAAATAAATGGTCTCTCTTTGCTTGCATGCCAAAAGGTTTGCATACCCCCAGGTATAAAATGGAGTTTGAAGGTTACCCCTTCTTCTTTCCGTTAAAACATTTGTTTTACCGGGAGAGGTCTACCTCTTACAGGTTACCAAAGATTGTTCTATTTACGGCGTAAACAAAACACTTCTTTGGCGATGTTTCTCTAAATAAACAATGGTGAGTGGCGATGCTTGCCAACCCACATAACTTTGACAAGAGAATCCTATTCCAGTCCAACTCCCTCTTCCATTCTCGGATGGGAGTACGGAGGTCATATATTCTCGTGGAAAACTACCTTATACCTGAAGTTTTTCTGCCGAAGCAGAATAGGGTGCATGCCCCCTGGGTTTCAGTCGTGTCCCCCGAATTACTCGCGCTCATCGGGTGGACAGACTGGGGATTAAGATATTTCTTGCGTGAAAAGACCATTCAGGGATGGTATATGACTATTTGCTATGCGTGAACCGGGGAATGAAAGCTGGTCTACGAGCTTGACCACTCTTCCTTCGTGCGGAAAACACATTACTCTAAAGAGTGAGGAGACAATCGCTCCCATGCAATAAATATAGTATCGTCCAAGGAGTAGATTATAATCCAGGGGTCCTTGAACTACCATTACGTTCATTTGAACAGTTTTCCCTCTCAATGTTATGGGTACATTGAGAAGGATCCCTAACGGTCGACTGGTTCCTTTATCAAAGCCTGTTAGATTTCTCATCTCAGGCAAAAGCGATGGCGAACCAAGCGCTTTCCAAGCAGTCGAGGAAAGGATACTCACAAAAGCCCCTTCATCTATGATGGTACCAGCCATAACCATTATATATATTTGAACAATGATTCGGAATGGTACACTAGCTGGTAAACGGGGTCTGCCTAGTTGATTCCAATCAAAGGAGACAACTAGGTTGCTTGGAGGTGGGACCGAATAGACGGCCGTGTATGACTCTGACGAACTTCCTTCCTGCGGTAAAGGAATGGGTAAATTTCCCCCATGTTCATTGGAGTCTGTGCTTACGAAAAGAATTTGGACGGTGTCATCCTTGTTCTCTTCGGTGACTGTATCATCTGAAGATGGAACCTCTGAAGGCAAGACCAGGTCAACTGCCGCCTCGACCTTTTGACTTTCTTCTGGTATGGGTTCAGATGGTTTGTCTTCAATGATAGATGCTTCAGCTGACCACCTGAGTGGGCCAGCCGGATTTTCAACTAGGGACGGACTCGGCAAGAGTTTTTTATATCCAGGAGGAAGTCGTAACAGTGAAACCGGACAATCATCCAAAACTCTTTTAGCCTCATCTAAGAAGGGACAACGGTGGACGGCATGATCGCCTTCACACAGTTTACAAGGAAATCTATATTTTCCTTTTTGTCCTGGGGCTTCACTTTCACTAGTCGACGGTGTGTTTTCAACATGATCATCAGAGGTTGATGACACCGGGTTGTGCAAACGAGGATACCAATCACTTAAGATCCGAGGGATGCAAGGACAATCTCTATGATAGTGGTCTCCTTTGCAAATGACACATGGCGATTTAGGCCTGGTCAGTGCAGTGTGTGGATTTTCGCTAGATGACACTCGTTTGCCCCCATTCGCTTTTGGCTCCTTCTTCTTCTTCTCTTTCTTCTTCTTTTCCTTCTTCTTTTCAGGTACTTGACTTTTGGCTTTACCAGCCCCATCAAGAAAAGAGGAAGGAGGAGAGGAAGAATTAGAGGAAGTAGAAGGTTGGTGGGTAACTCTGTACTCGTCTAGTTGCTGACTCGATTGTTCAGGAATTGTGGTGTTCTGAACGACAGAGGTTGAGAAGAGCCATACAGGCAAGCCGATCGTCAGTCCTGGAAGCGACAATGTGGCCATATGGGGTGCACCAACATCTCCCCAAGAGGAGAAGGGACTACGATTTCCTCCAAGGGGAATTCCTTGGTTGGTGGATTCCATTTTCTCAACCCAAGATCAACGTAGGAAAGGGTAATGAATATTCCATTTAAAATAAATTTTAGACGCTTTGACACAACTTGTTTTTTCAATTTTTAAGAGTCGAGAAAAAACAAAAGATGACTCTAGTCTCCTTCGATTTTTAATGAGGTTGAAGTGACAAGTGCTCAGATGGACCTTTTCTGTTAAAGAGTCTGAAAAGGAACGAAAGGGACTGCTCTGGAAATCTAGGTAGAGGGATTACCAAACCAATTGCAAAACTGCAGAATACTTTTTACGGTACGGCAATCAATCTTCCGAATGCTGTGTTCAGTGCATTGCGATCGATAGGGTGGAAGACACGACTTCCTATGGATAAAGGATTAAGCCTATTGTGGTCTCCCAAAATATACTCGACGGTACATGGGAGCACAAGTCCGTACTGGCACTTATCGTCTCAAAGTGGAGGAATCACCCAACCATCAGTGAGAACAACAGTTACCAGGCTTTACAACGCCGAAATACGTCTCTAGCCTAGACTTCTAAATGTTGTGCATTAGGTTCCAAAGCGTTGTTAGATTCATTGAATTTATTTTATAGTTGATCTTGTTTATGAAGTTTGCCTTTCAAGTTCACCACGAGATGTAGATGTAATTCCTAAAATGCAATCTAAGATGATAAACAATCTTTTTATCTTCTTTGTGCAATGAAAATCCTAGCTACTAAGGAAAGAAAGACAGAATTCTTTCACAAAGAGCAAAGAGCACACTCTAAATGCACTTTCCTAAATCAAACCAATCAGACTGTCTAAATGCAAATGCACATGCATGTATTTGTTTTCGACTTTCTTAGTATATGAATGATAAGAAGAAAGTTGATGCACAAATCTGAATTTCTTTTCAAGCGACAAATATTAACAAGTTTCTTTTCGAAATAAAAAATGGAGACGATCACAACACCTTACGATTTTGGAATGAATACTTGTTTTGACACTAGAAAAATTACAAATTCAGACCAAAAACAATAGTAACAGGATAATCGACTATCAACAGCAATCAAACTCTTTCCTATGATTGAAATCGACACTTGCGACAATTTCAAATCAAAGGACGACAGTACGATTACGCTACTTTTACAAAGGAGAACTGAAAACGACTCAACAAACACACAAAAACATTTACAGTTCTTTTGTACAAAGGAGGCGGAATAACAGCAAGGAAAAGGGGTTTCAAATAGACATATACTGATCACAGGGAGCAAAATTAGGAATAGAATTGGAAAGAATGAATCACAGAAACCAAAACTGCACAAAGCCTAGCCTGATCAGCGCACCTGTAACACAGGGAATTTGAAATGCAGCGCACCTTCTACACTGGGGAAGTGCACTGAATTTCAAATTCCCAGAACAGTACCTGTGCTGGGCCAGAAACGAGACTTGGCTTGGGTTCCGGGTCACAGTTTGCAGTTCAGTTCATGGGTTTTGGCCGAGCAAAAGGTAATCAGTAATTCAACAATCAGGGGTAGATCTAAGGAGGATCTAAGAGCTATCACAAGGGCAATCAGAGAGTTTGTGAATCAGTTGTTTAAATCATAAACAGATCCCGTAGATGGACTGAAGTAGCATTTATCTCAGTTCGAATGCTACCTGTAAGTTTATGAAATAGACAACAAGGAAGATAAACAAACAAACTAATTTGTCCCCAGCGGAGTCGCCATTTTGTTACAGGGAAAAGTGTCTACTCAGAACTGCTTATCCCACTAAGGTGTGATAGCTACCTTAGAAACAAACACAGTAAAGCTACTTTCGTTTTTCCTTTATAAAGTATAGATAGAGAGGAACAAAGAAGACCAACCTCTGTCTTGCGCTAATCTCCTAGTTTGATTCCTCTCTTCCTTGATAGTCTTTCACTACTTGTTCCCTTGCACGCCCAGCTTAACAGAGTACCTGTAAGATCACAGTAGCATAGCACTATACAAAGACATGGATCTATAATCATAAAAAATCTAGGATCATATGTAAATTGACCATACAAATGTAGCAAACATAAATGACACAAGAGTATGGAGGAAAACTTGAATAGATTTTATTGATAAACAAGAAAAACGCCAAGAGGAGTTACAACCAGTTGTTCTGACCCAGCATCAACCTCTCAGCAAAGAAGCCCCTCTTCACCTCATACAAAGCTTAGATCACCCAACAATCTGATGTTTGTCTCAAGAAACCAACAACAATTCCTTACAATATGCAAAATTCCAGCCTCTGGATCTCTGGGATGAGGGATCCATATATAGATATCTGTAAGGGAGATGAGTCAGCTTATGATTTTATTAGTGTCTTCCCTCTGATAGTTCTTGCTTCCACTTGGAGATTGATGATCTCTTACTCATCCTTGGTCGAATTTAGAGAGGCAAGTGTCACAGGAGAAGTTTCTGGAAGCTTCCATTTCCTCTCCACCTCGCGAAATGACACTTCCATTTGTCATTTCTCGCCCATCACACCCCATAGAAGGGCTTTTTGAAATGCAACGCACCCTCACAGTGTACTTAGGTGAGATGCAACGCACGCAACTGAAATGATCCTGTTTTGACCAATTCTGAGCAGTTTTTCATGGAGAACTTCTGGGAGAAGCTGTAATCAGTTGACGTTGTTCCTTTAGGGGTTAGAACAACACTTTTATGGACTTAGGAGCCCTTGGTTTATGTACATTTCATGCTTGGGGTTGTAGTGCCCAAAAATGTCTATAACAAGTATGCATAGGCAGAGATATATAAAAAGGTGGTGTTGAAGTATCTTTTTCCTCCACATGGGGACCAAATATCACCACTAATCTTTCCTCCTATAAATTAACTGCATCTTCTGAATGATTACCTTGTGAAATATTTATAAAGTCAGATACTTGCTTTTTATAAATAGGAGTCTTCACTAGCTCAGTTAAAGGAATTGGAACTTTCAATTTTTCTAGTTCTTTTAATAAATTAAAAGAATGACCTTCTTTCAATGTTTTCAATTGTTCCTCTTCATTTAAGTTCTGACTTGACACCTTCTGTGAACTAAAAATAGGTTGTTGAACAAATTTGTGCAACACCCTTGAATCTTGCTTGATGTTAGAACTTTCTCCTTATTGAGCTGTACCTATTGGGACTGTATTGAGCTGTTACTTCCCTTTATCAACTTGGCTTGGAGATTGTTGTTGAAATGTCCGATATGTCTGCTCCTCTACAATGTCTTATAGTGTTTATCTCTTTGTATATCTAAGATCATATTTTTTATGCAAATCTGCTTGCATAAAATTTGTAAACTTCTTAGAGTATTCTTCAATTCCTCCATCATCCAGAGATACCTGATGACCCAAATTTGAATCTTCCCTTATGACTCCTTCTGCCTCTTCATCATAGAATGTAGAAATATGATCTTCCCGTTCTTTAAGAGTTTCTTACACTAATTCCTCTGGTTCACCTTTGATATAAAGAGGTGGTTGTATTTGATCTTGGTCCTTTTTACCCATTTGCATAATTTCCAGTGGCTGCCTCCTAAATTAAGGATTAAAACTTTTGTTTTAACTATGTTGAATTTGTCTTGGTGGAATTTTTCCTTCTAATTCCATCTTCACCAATTTTTTTGATAGATTCCTATTGACTTTTTTCATTTCATCAAGATTTTGTTCATGAGAATCTCTAGGCTAGCTAACAACCTTCACTTATTTTCATTTACCCTTATCTTCAACTTGTTCCTTTGGTTTAATTTTTCTTGTAGCAGATAGATTTGCTTCAATTTCCAGTGCATCAGTCTGGATTTGGTATAAATTTGGAGACCTCCTCTCCCTCAAGGTAAAACCAAAGTCATATTTAAATGCCCCTACAAACACCACTTTTACTCCTGCAGGTGGTGGTTTTATTTATGCTGAAAACTATTATACAACTTATTAAATCTCTTAATGAATTCATTTACATCTTCTTCTGGTTTTCTTTTAATTTCATTGAATTTAGTTCAGAAATAACCATGATCCTTCTTTTCACCCCATCTCGGTGTGAAAAAATTCTCTAGTTCCTCTCAAGTATTTATAGAATTAACAGGAAGTGTTTTGAACCACTTCCTTTCTTCCCCATCCAGTGACTGGATAAATAATCTCACCACTACATCCAGATATTCAACATTTAAATTCTCAACCAATGAACAAAGAGAAGAAATGTGTTTTTCTATTGTTACTTCATCTTCCTCTGTAAACCTGGGCAATAATTTTAGATAATCTTGGGGCATAGCATTCATTGGACGAGGAAGATTTAAAGGTGAATATCTATTCAAAACAAAAGTTTGGATATCCATATTTGAATTTGAGAGGGGAACAGAGGAACTTCCTGCCTGAAATACAAATGATTGAGCTGGGATAACAAAAATAGGAACTTGTTGACTGACAGTAGAAATAGTTTGATGTGAAACTAAAAAATCAATTGTTTTAATCTCTTTGATTTCCAGAAAAAAAAAAGGACACTGACTCAAATGATTCTCCTTTCAATGTGGGTTCTAAAAAAATATTCTGAGGGAAAGAAAAGCTTTCCTGAGAAAATTAAAGATTTTTCAAAACTTCTTATGAATGAAAAGTCTTAAGAAATTGTGGAGCATAACTAGTATCAAGAGAAGACAAGGTAGGGTTTGGGGTTTTTGGATATTTTGGCTTCCAAACTCTACGAGAAATAAATTTCTCTGGATAAAAAAGATTAGGATCTTTCTGCTGTGAGGTATCATACCTCGTGTGGGATGTTTTTGGAGCCAGGATTGTTTCTTGGTGAGAGACAGATCTAAGATTTTTTACTTATAGATGCATCAGAATTACATGAAACCGAGCACTTAAAAACCGTAGAACGTAACAATATAAAATGAAGATAAAAGAGACATAATCACACATGAGATCAAGACACAAATATTTTATTACAGAGTTCATCCAACTTGGACTACATCTCTGTGCCGTACTCAATAATGGGGAGGCCTTCATTCATTAAATGGCATGGAAAGAGAAAAGTACAAGCATATTTTTACATAAACATCCTTATGCCTCCAATATGGAAGATAGATTGCAAATGGAGAGTCCATCTCTAGAGACAGACAACACCACTAACTCCCTGGAGAAAAATCATGCAGAATCGCTTATCCAAACACCCAATTCAGATAATCGGGTTTTCTAAACCCTCTCGGAACCTCCCTGCTACTCAAGGCGAGGTCCTGGCCTGCCACTAGGTCGGGTTACTGCTGTGTGCAATATTCTATGCCAGTCTCCCCCATCTCTCTTGACTCAAATGGCCCTTTATATAAGTCATGACAAAAATTCCTCACCTCCCGAGAAGTTACCAACCATAGAGAAAGTAAAGTAGGCGGGTTTTATCTAATATCAAGGATCTCAGGCCTAAATGAGACATGGAAACAACCTTACAAATATGGAAAAACTCCTTTGGAATGCGTGTTTGACTCGGCAGCTGATACTATCGATGGTCCCCTCTATTGGCATTTCCAATTAGCGGAAGACTCAAACCATGCAATTCTGTCCAATGCATTAAAAGAGATGGTCAGATTCATTTCTTCTTTCTCTAGGGTGTGTTCCTGGTGTATATCCTCTTCTTTTGACGTTTATTGTTCTTTTTCTTTCTCCTCTTCACAATCTATGTAAATAATTTCTTCTCAGCACACTTATGACATTTAGTGTATTCACTATCACAATTGTAACAAAGCCTTTTTGCTCTTTTTTCTTCCAATTGTTGTTGTGTCAACCTTGTAGGTTGTGGAAGGCTAGGGGCAACAACATTTCCATATTTATAGTTGTGAGTGGTAGGCTTCCTTGTTGCCATAATTTTTCTTTCCATTTTTCTTGCCAACCTGAATGCCTTCTCCAATGAATCAGGTTCCCAAAGGCGAACCTCATGTTGGATGTTATCCTTTAAATTCCCTCTGAAAACATCAATCCTATGCTCCTCTGGAATATATTTTACCCTTATATTCAATTTTTGGAAGTCCTCAATGTGATCCATCATTGAACCCTTTTGTTTCATATTTATCAATTGGCTAAAAAAGGTGTCGATTTTTGTATCCTCATAATGTGCTGTCATTTCTTCTGTAAAAATTTCCCAAGTGACAATTTTTTTACGAGATTAAAGCCATTGATACCATAAAAACTGATTTGGTTCCAAATATAAAGTTTCAATGCGTACCTCTTGTGTGTTTTCCACATTATGGAGATCAAAATATTGCTCCATATGTAGTATCCAGGTTACGGGATCCTTGCCATCAAACTTCCTCATATCAATCTTTGTAACATAGTGGGTCTTCAATCCAACGTTAGAGTCTATGAAATTATGTTTAACATTTCTTTTTTCTCTCATCATGAGTTTCCTTTACTACCCTTTCGCCATTAGTAAGCATTTCTTGTAGCAAATGTGTCAAATCTATCTTCAAATCTTCCATGTTGCCTTTAAGTTTTTCTTCTATACTAGCCATCTTAGTGTTGGCCGCTCTAATTGTTTTCACAATTCGAGCTCCACATAAATTGTCAACCCGAGAAGGTCTTTTTATTCCAAAGGTAATAGCGCACTGGATATGCTCAATTTCAAAAGCAGCTCAATGTTGTAGTAAAAGAAAGACACACATTCATCAATCTATCAATTTACACTCTACTTAATTAAAGCCGAAGTCAATTAAATTATAGCAGAAACGATTTCTCTGTTACAGCAAAGGAAAATAAATCTATAAGGAAAGAAATCATTCAACCATAGCAGGAACAGGACCCTATTCCTTGGTGGGAACTTCAGCACCTGCTGCCTGGCACTAATCACACTGTAAAAGAAGTAGCCTCAAGAGGTCAAGACCCTATTCCCAGGAACAGGAACCTTCAGCACTTGTCCTCTTGTTTCTAATCACACTGCAGGTAAAAGAAAGCAATCAATGGGAGCAAGACCCTATCCCTTCGTGCAGGGATCTTCAGCACATGCTCTCATCATCCACTCGTGCATTCAATACGTGTAGCGCTAAGAAACAGAGTATCGCAAACCATGTAACTAGTGTTTCAGCAACAGAATTAAAGAAAATACAAATACATAAGAAATAAACAACTACAGAAACAAAAGGGGTGGATCTTGTGAGGAAGGCGGGCCCTTTCCTTCTCACAAGATTCCCCAGGAGAAAGAATTAAACTGGAACGCTCAAAACAAGTCTTTATTCATCTGTCAAGAAACTGATACATTACAAAAAGGAGACTAGCTCCTGTCTCACACAATGTTGTTCTATGAATTACAGTTCGATCCCCCTCTAATGATGATGTCTCCTCTTTTTAAAGAGGAGACATCATTTACAATTTACACAAGAGCGAATATCTTGATTCTGTTCAAAACAAGACTATTCTGTTCTTTCTTAAAAAGAGATACTGTTACAACCGAGACAACAGAAGTGCTATCTTCAAGGTAATCCAGGTAACCGTATCTTCGGGCTGCTGCTATTATCCACAAAAAGTTCTTCCAGAATCGCAAATTACGCATAACGGGATTTGCGTGCTTGACGGCTGTTTCAGCAACTGAGTTAACTGTTTCAGCATCGGGACCAGCTGTTTCAGCAACGGGACCAGTTGTTTCAGCAACGGAGTCGGCTGTTTCAGCAACGAAGTCAGCTGTTTCAGCAACGGCCGCTCGTTCCCAACAAGGCATATAACTTATCTGCGATCTTTGACTTGTGTTAGCAACAATGCACTTCAATAATTGATAAAATATAAGAGTATTATGGAATTAAATGTAAGACAGATTAACCATATAATAAAGAAGAGGTTTCTATATACCTTGGGATAAAGTGAATGATAAAGACATTGAGGTTCATGGTTTTAAGAGTAAAGTGATGTCAAAATATATAGCAAAAATGGTACATAGTGGAGTCCTAACATCCCCCCCAGCTAAAAATGTTGCATGTCCTCAGGCAACCCCTCGTCTGAATCAGAGTCTGAGTACTGGGACTGGCAATGCAAATTACTCAAGCAGTAGCTGGAGAAGGTGGCGTCTGTAGGAGCTCGGAACCCGCTGTTGGTCTGCAACTGTTGCCATGTCGAGGCTTCCTCTCTGTCAGTCAACTGATAATGACTTTGATATTTTTCTGAAGGCAGCCATAAGATTGGAAAACGGAAGTGATACCCAATCCAATTGACTCCACAATGTTGAATGCAATCAATATACTTAGGGACCCTGGACAATGCAGCTTGAAGATTGAGTGGGTTAAAAGGATGATAATCCTGTCTTTCCTTACTTGACTGCTGCCAAAAGATATCATTGGCCTTCAATGCAGCAGGACCCTTCATTCTAATATGCTCTTGACACTTAAAAAGGATTGAAGCCTGTAATTGCTCTATGTGCTCGTTCATTCCCGGCTTCTGCAAGAATTCATAATACTGTGCTATAAACATGGCTGGGCTTACAGGCTCTGGTCTAATCCACAGGAGTTTATTCTCCTCATTATGACTGCTTGCATTGAACGCAGTCTGCCAAGTGAGCTGATTAGACAAAAATGAAGCAAATGCCCTAATTTGTATATCACCTGCAATTGGAGTAAGATTAACTCTCCTTTCTTCAGGAATGGCCTCATTATGAAGGTAGAGTTCGCACAGCAGATGCTGGTCACTTTCAGGGGCCTCCTTAAAGGTCTCAACAAATTTCTCTGAAGTCAGTAATTCATGTGGTCTGCCATATGCTATTGATTTTATTTGAAAATAAACTAGTCGTTCAGTAAGAAAGAGAGAGTAATTTACAGAGGGTTTACGTGTAACCATCAACTTCCGCACCAATGAAAACATCAAGGCTATCCATTCCTTAGACTGTCTGGCTTCCTTCTTATATTCCCTGTGCTCTTGCAGTATTTGTTCCCAGCTATCCCAGTTAGTATATACATAGCTCTGCCATTGCAACTTATGCTGTCGTAATACTATATCCTGTTCTTCAGCATGTTTCTTCTTCCATCTGTTCAGTTGTTCCAATGGGTCCCATGGCGGAGTCTGTGTCTTTTTAATAGAAGTAGTGGGTTGGGACACTAATTCCTCTGTCTGTATGGCTGCCTCAGAGGTAATGCGTTGGGGCATTGTTTCTTCTGTCGGAATAGCTGCATCAGTAGTAGTGTGCTGGGGCAGTGTTTCTTCTGTCGGAATAGCTGCATCAGTAGTAGTATGCTGGGGCAGTGTTTCTTCTGTCGGAATAGCTGCATCAATAGTAGAGTGCTGGGGCAGTGTTTCTTCTGTCGGAATGGCTGCATCAGTCCACAAAGGATGAGATATCTCTGGTTTGATTTCTTCTTCTTCTTGCACCATAGGGGGTCCTACTGGTTCTTGTGGAGCAGTAGGGCATTCCTCTTGTATTCCCTCTGTCATAATTGTTTCAGGGAGTGGAATTTCAACTACTTTATAGCCTGCATTCTGATAAATGGTGCCACACTCCTTGCACATATATTCCATACATGGCTCCCTATTTTGCATTGAGGCTACATGTGCTAATGTATGGAGATTGAGTTCTTTTTCAAAAGCCTCTCGAGCCATGGCTAATTCATCTCTGTAAGCTTCTAATTCAGACTTCAGGAACTCATTTTCCTGCAGTAGAGATGTCATAGTGTGTGGACCTTGTACGCTGATTGTTTCTGTTGGAATATTTTGTTGATGCACGGTGGTAGCTGGTTGTTGCACCACAATGGGTGGTTCCTGTGTTTCATCCACCGTGCCAGGAATGGATTCTTGTTCTCCAGTGACTAGATCTGATACCACACTGGGTAATCCTTGTGTTTCATCAGGAATGAATTCTTGTTCCTCAGTGACTAGATCTGATACTACACTGGGTAGTCCTTGTGTTCCATCGGGAATGAATTCTTGTTCCTCAGCAACTAGTTCTGATACTACACTGGGTAGTCCTTGTGTTTCATCAGGAATGAATTCTTGTTCCTCAGCAACTAGTTCTGATACCATAGTGGGTAGTCCTTGTGTTTCATCCATCGGGCCAGGAATGGATTCTTGCTTCTCAATGACTAGTTCTGATACCACAATGGGTGGTTCTTGTGTTTCATCCACCGGGCCAGACATGGACTCTTGTGCCTCAGTGACTAGTTCTGGTACCACAATGGGTGGTTCTTGTGTTTCATCCACTGGGTTAGGAATGAATTCCTGTGTCTCAGTCTCCGGTTCTGGTATTTCAGTCACTGGGCATTTCCCGTTATCATCCTGCTTGTTGTATTCCTGTGCCTCAGTGACTGGTTCTTGTGGAGCAGTCACTGGGCATTTCCCACTATTATCCTGCTTGGTGTATTCTTGTGCCTCAGTGACTGGTTCTTGTGTTTCAGTCACTGGGCAAGTGACTGGTTCTTGCGGAGCAGTCACTTCTTGACCCACAAACAATGTCATATTATCCCGAGGCACTGGTTTTTGTGTGACAGTGCCTTCGGACGAGACAGGTTGGGAAGTTTGGGATGGGGATAAGGGTTTTAATAGAATAGTGGCAGGGTTAGGGAAAATGGAAGTGGATTTTGTCTCAACAGTCTTTGTCCTCTTCCTTTTTGATAGGAAGGCAGTAAAATCACTGCTTTTCCTCTTTTTTGAAAGGGAGGGCTTTTTCTTGGGGACAGGGTTTTCCGGAGGGGTAAGAATTTGGGATGTAGACCTTGTCCGTGGTCTGGAGCTTGTGACTGCTGGGGTTTTCCTCTTTTTCTTAACAGGTGAAGAAGGGGGTGTTAGAGAGTCGTCACTAGGGACAGGAATAGTAGAGGGTGTTAGCTCTACTAACCGAGGCGAGCTCGGGGTTGGGTTGACTGGGGAATGCGGGGTTTCCTCCTGTTGTTCTTCATGAGGAATCTCTGGAATGTCATGAGGATTTTCAGACGGTTGGGACGTTTTCTCTTGCTGAGGGATTTCGACCGGCTGGGGAATTTCAGGTGGGGCTTGCAAAGGGACTTCGGGTAATTGGGGAATTTCAGGTGGGGCTTGCAAAGGGACTTCGGGTAATTGGGGAATTTCTGGTGGGGCTTGCAGAGGGACTTCAGGTAGTTGGGGAATTTCTGGTGGGGCTTGCAGAGGGACTTCAGGTAGGGCCTGCAGAGGGGGATTTTGCTGAGCAAAACCCCTCTGTATTAGCAGCTGGCATAAGCGGTGATGGGTAAGGGATGACATTGGAGATTTGGCTCGTTTACAATAATACGACATGTTTTTAATACAACCAAGCAGATAATAAGGGATATTGATGAGTCTTCCATTCCTCAAATGATTCAGCAAAACAAAGTCATGATTGTACACTACCTGATAACGCCCCTCACATGTTAGGTAGTGTTTGACGAATTCTGCTACTGATGGCCATGGTTGAGGAAGTGAGTGCAGACTGACCCCGCGGCCTCTGGGTTCCACTTGCTCGTCCGGGCGCAGGAATTCTTGCTGCGCGTTAAGAACGACCTGCTTCCTGCTAAACCAGCGAATGCCCTTAGCTGGCAACCCTGATACCTGAACTATGTCATCCTCTGTCACTGAAATGCGAACCCCTCGGACCACTGAGAAATTGTCTTCAAGGTTTTGTGCAAACTCTAATACTTCTTCTGCGTTAAATTCTCCCAACCTTTCAAAATATGTTGTCCACCCCGCTTGTTGGAAGATCTGATACACTTCAGGAAAGAACTGAAGAAGACTTATGGAGCCGGGCTCATTTCTAATGGCCGTCCCTCCCATGGCTGAAGCTTTGAGTTTTCCGCAGAGGCACAATACAGTATTCTCAGACCCTGATCGGACTAGTTGTTGCAACAAAGGCTGCGTAGTCTAAATGACGGCAAAAATGGATATGATAACCGGCGGCAGGTTGGTTCATGCGAAATAATTATTCCATTTTCGGAATTCCCCCCCTACGTATGGTGTAATAATGATTGGACGTGGAAGGATATGCAATCATTATGAAATGAAATCCTCTCTTTTAATATGATTTAACCGAATTACATTAAAACCATATACCTTATATTTTACCTTTGATTAATAATTCGAAGTGTCGGTTGCAATAGCTTTAATGATCATAGAAGGGTCTGTGGATTGTTAGACGAAGGTGTAATTGAGTCTGGTATATGCCAAATATCGTGAAGAACCAGGAAGCTTTTATGAGAGCAAGGAGGGATACTGCTTTGATGATAACCAATTGCTGAGACTGTTGTTTAAGCAACTGAAGAATGAACGATACCTTGCTGAAACAGGTGTTTCAGCAATCGGGGGAAATCAATAATGCATTGCTGAAACAGGTGTTTCAGCAACGGAGGAAATCAATGATATGTTGCTGAGACAGGTGTTTCAGCAACGGAAAAAGCTGGTGTTACGTTGCTGAAACAGGTGTTTCAGCAACGGGAAAAATCAGAGAATTGGGATGACTGACTTAGGTCTGTGAATGGTAAGGGATTATTTCAGCAGTAAGGGGTGGGAAATACTGACTGAAGGAGGATATTTCAGGAATGGTGGGAGTGATAGAAATAGTGTAAGTATGGGGGGATATAGCTTTTAGGAAAGGGGGTAAAATGATGGGAAGAAGCTTCTTGATTTAAAGCTTCAGATCTTCTCATGATGAATCTGTCCTCCTTATTGCTTTTCCAAAATCTGCAAAAATTCAATTGTAATATGCCAATCCTTGACAGGGATTATTAGTGCTAAATCTAATCTAATACTAAAAATACAGTGCAGAAAATTAAGTGCTGTGAGGAGCAGAAGACTCCCCTAGAAGAAGATAATGAATATCAGTCATGCAAGCAGTCTTGAAATCCTCTTTAGAAACAGGGCGCTCATACAAACGGAGCCTATGGCCATTGACTAGTAGAGGTGTTTTAGCATCATCAATTGTTACAAGTCTTACCGTTCCGTTTGGAAAGACATCATCTACTTCATATGGTCCAAGCCAACGTGTACGTAGCTTTCCTTGAAAATTTTCAAACCGAGAGTCATACAGCAAGGCCCAATTACCTTTTTGGAACTGCTTGTGTTTGATAATTTTGTCATGCCACTTCATCCTTTGTTGCTGAATCATGTTTGTTTGGTGAATGGCATCCAATCTCTTTTCATCCAACTCCAAAAGCTGCTGCAATCTAGCTGTCTGCACATCATTCAAATCAAGATTAATAGCTAAGGCAGTCTTTAAAGTTTTAATTTCAAATTCCACAGGAAAAATAGCATTTTTACCATAAACCAATTCATAGGGAGAAAAACCTGTAGTGTTTCTCCAAGTAGTCCTGTAAGCCCATAATGCCTCAGGGAGCCTTTGGGACCAATCCTTTCGGTTGTCCTTCACTGTTTTAGTTAGAATGGCCTCTAAAACTTTGTTTGTGCTTTCCACCTGCCCATTGGCCTGGGGGTGGTATGGTGTAGTCATTCTATGTTGAATATGATATTTGTGAAGGGTAGATTTAAAACCATGAGAATTGAATGGAGGTCCTCCATCAGTAACTAGCTCTCTGGGAATTCCAAATCTAGTGAAAATGTCTTCAAACAAGAAGGCCAGAACAGCCTCTTCATTGGCTCTAATAAGTGCTTTGGCCTCCACCCACTTAGTCATATAGTCTGTACAGACTAATATATAGGTCCTTTGATTGGATGGAGGGTTAATGGGTCCTATGAAGTCCAAGGCCCATCTTCCAAATGGTTCAGAAACTACCTGGGGGTTTAATGGCATTTGGTCTCTATGATTGGGTTGACCCATTCTCTGGCAACTGTCACAAGCCCTTACATATTTCTTTGCATCCTTAAATAATGAGGGCCAATAGTAACCCATCCTCAGAATTTTATGCGCTGTTCTTTTATCAGCAAAATGGCCTCCACAAGGGCCATCATGACAAGCTTTCAATATGTCATACACTTCATCTTCTCTAATGCATCTTCGGATCTCCTGATCAAGCCCAGTATAGAAGAGACATCCGCTTATCCAACTGTACCTGGCACTTTGTTGAACAATTCTTCTCTTTTCTCTATATGACAGGTGTGCTGGTAGTTTTCCTGCAACCAAGTAATTAGCAATATCTGCATACCATGGAGAATGAGCAGAAACTGCAAACAAATATTCGTCAGAAAAACTATCATCTACTGGAATGTCATTGTCAGTTTTTAACCGTGAAAGAAAATCAGCCACCACATTTTCCTTACCAGGCCGATCTACAATTGTAATATCAAATTCCTGCAATAGTAATAGCCATCTGGTAACTCTAGCATTTGTGACAGATTTGTTCATTAAGTATTTAATAGCTGAATGATCCGTGTGCACAAAAGTAGGATAACCAGTAATATAGTGTCTGAATTTATTAATGGCATAGATTACTGCAAGGAACTCTTTCTCGGTAACTGTATAGTTAAGCTCAGCAGAGGTCATATTCTTACTGATAAAGTATATAGCATAAGGAAGATGATTTTCCTCTTGTCCCAAGACCGCTCCAATAGCAACATCTGAAGCATCAGAGGATATGTGAAACGGAAGATTCCAGTCAGGCCCCCTCAAAATAGGAGCAGTAGACAACTGATGCTTCAGTTCTTCAAAAGCTTTTTGACAAGAATTAGTCCACTTGAATTCAGCATTTTTCATAAGCAATACAAACAATGGAGAAGCTATTTTAGAGAAATCTTTAATAAATCTCCTATAATAACCAGCATGTCCTAGAAAACTTCTCACATCAGTTTGAGTTTTAGGAACAGAAAGATTCTGAATGACTAATATTTTAGATGGGTCTACCTGAATACCTAGAGATGAAATAAAATTTCCAAGCACTATTCCCTCACTCATCATCATGTGGCATTTTTCGGTACTTAAGGAAAGGTGGGCTTGAATACATCTTTTAAGTACTTTCTCAAGGTTTTGTAATGCCTCTTCAAAAGACACACCATAGGGGGTAAAATCATCCATAAATATTTCCATACAATCATTCAGCATATCGGAAAAAATTCCTATAACAGCTCTTTGAAAGGTTGCTGGTGCATTGCACAACCCAAATGGAAGAACTCTATAGGCGAAAGTTCCCCAAGGGCTGGTGAAAGTGGTCTTGTCTTGATCCTGGGGTGCAATTTTTATCTGATTATACCCACTGAATCCATCTAGAAAAGAAAAGAATTTCTTCCCTGCAAGACTGTCCAACACCTGATCAATGAAAGGTAAGGGAAAGTGATCCTTTTGGGTAGCTTTGTTTAAAGCCCTATAGTCAACACATACCCTCCATTTCCCGTTTTTCTTAGGAACAATTACTAACGGGGAAACCCATTCACTGTCAGATATGGGGTATATAAATCCTGCGTTAAGCAATTTTTGAAGTTCTTCTTTAACAATTTCTCGTAAATTAGGATTCATTCGTCTTTGGGGTTGACAAACAGGTCGGCACCCTTCTTTAATGTAAATTCTATGAGTACATAATTCAGAAGAAATACCTCTCATGTCCGTGTAATCCCAGGCAAATGCCTCCTTATATTCATGTAATAACTTCATTAGTTGTTGTGTTTCAGCATCTGTTAGATCAGGATTTATGTTTAATGTCTTACCGGGTTCAATTTCAACTGCTATGCTCTTAGATGGGATCGTGGTTAAAGTTTGAGATGAATCTTCAGGTTCAATCTTTTCTTGTACATCCGTTTCAAAAATTGCAGTTAATTGATTGTGTGTTTCAGCAATAACAGAAGAAGGTTCACAAAGAAAATTATTGATTATCTCATCCTCTGTATTGTCTTTAAGAGTTAAAGCTTGTCCTATAGTTAGAATCGGCTGAACAGCATTATCATCATAATCCATCCATATAGAATCTTCATTATTAACTACTGGCGTAGCGTGAGGATAAAGAGTTAATTGTTTTGTTTCATAACCATTAGAAATTGTCATTGAACCAGATCTGCAACTAATAAATGCATCAGCTGTGGCCAACCATGGCCTTCCTAGAATTAAGGGATGTCCCCCCAGCTTTGTTTTAGTTTGCAATACAACAAAATCAGCTGGATATTTCCAGGATTCAACTGAAATGAGCAGGTCTTCAACAACCCCTTCTAGCTTAATTGTGGAACGGTCAGCTAACTCTAAAATGGTGGGTGTATCTCTGATTGTGTTATTCAGCTGTAACAATTGTGAAGTTTCCAGAGTCATTATATTAATTGCTGCACCTAAGTCTACCAAAACTCGGGGAATCACTGCTTTACCAATCTGAACTGTAACAGTAGGATGGCCAGGATCACCATATTTTACAGGAGGGGCTTTTCCGGACATTAATGCAGACAAGTCTCCCATCACATGTACTGTAAGGGGATCCTTGGTTTTCCTACCAGGTTTCTTAACACAAATATCCCTTAATGTTTTGGCATAAATTGGTACATCTCTTAATGCTTGTAAAAGTGGAATTTTAATATACAAATTTTGCAATTCCCCCATAAAATTAAAAGCAGGTGTTTCAGCTGCTTTGGTTAAAACCAAACGCTCGGGGAATGGAGGTTCTGTTAATTCAACATTTTTGTTAGGAGGTGGTTGAGCTTCTTTTTGTTTCTCAGTTTCATTTTTATCTGAATCAGTTATGTCATCTATGATAGGCTCTACTACTCTTCCAGATCTCAAGTGAATATCATTACATTGCATAGTAGGAAATATAGACTGATTCTGAATATCAATGACTTGCACAGCTTTATTATTGGGGTTAGGATTTGGTTGCGCAGGTAGTTGGGGTCTCATTTGGTTGTTTGGTGGGGCATTTGATGGCAGAGAGAGTGATTGTTGGAATTGAGGCATTTGATTTGGGTATGGGAGTGATTGACTATTCCAACTTGGGTTCCAAGGATTGAAAGGAGGTGGTTGCTGTGGAGGCCAAGGAGTCCACATTGAAGGGTCAACAAAGGGAGGGTTTTGCATTTGCATGGGTGGGAAATTCATTTGATTGAAAAGTGGATATTGCATTTGGTTGAAGGGGGGGTAGCTTGTTTGGCCAAAAGCAGAATAATTGTTCCAACGATTAAATGGCATACCAGAGTTCGTACCTTGCCCTTTAGGTTGCCATTGTCTTCTTTGAGTTAGCAGGTAGACTGCTTCAGCTTCTTCCTCCGTTGGCTGCATCGCTGCTTTTATTCCTGGTAGAGATGGACATTGTTCTGTCTCATGATCTTTCTCACAAAGGGTGCAAACTGGTACTTTATCTCTTGGACACTCCCTTAGTGGATGTTTGTCTCTACATTTCGGGCAATAGACAACCAGAGTTGCTTCTGCTTCAGCCTGCTTCTTCTTAACCTGCAAAGTGTCAATCTGCGAAGCAAAAGAACTTAGCATTTCGGTTTTAAATTCTTCAAGTAAATTACCTATTTCTGCTCTTGTCGCTCCTCCATTGGCTGATTTCTGTACCCTTGAATAGGTGGAATCTCTTATTCTGTTCCTTGCAGCTCCCCTAGAACACCTTTTAGCAAGTTCACAAATCTCATCATATGATTCCTTAGATATATCTCCCTTAGCAAGCATATTTAACATATTTAAACAATCATCCCTTAAACCTCTAAGTAATATTGTTTTACGAATTTCCTTACTTATATCTGGATGATCGGATCTCTGTATGTTGTATTGCAATCTTTCGATGTAGTCCTCCAGGCTTTCATCCGATTTTTGTGCCATATTGAATAATTCATCCTTCTTCTCTCTCGTCCGGCAGTAGTCTTGATATTTAAGCAGAAATTTTTGTTTCATTTGCTCCCATGTTGTGATTACCTGACTTCCAAGGCTCATGAACCATCTGAAGGCATTCCCTTTTAAGGTGGCTGGAAACAGTTTCAACTTTTGAGCATTAGTAACATAATCATAACTTCTGCATAAAATATCAAATTCAAAAAGAAATTCGTCAGGATCCTCAGTAGATAAACCATGAAAGTTAGGTAGGGCAGACAATGGGATATTTTTCATTGTTCCTGCAGGAAGATCATTGATGGGAAATCCCAAGGTAGAAAGGGAGTTTTCATCCCTTCTTTCTTCTTCAGGGCCTGCACGTCCTCCTCCAAAGAGGAATGCATCATTATTATCTTCCATTGTTGGCCCTCCTACTGCGCTTTCTCGATCGTCAGAATCCTCTATTGGTTCTTTAATGTTTTCTACCGGTCGTCCAGCACTTTCTACTATTTCCTCAATGTGTTCTACTGATCTGCTAATACTTCCTTCTGACTCTTCAGTGCTGACTGCTGGTTCCTCTGTATTTTCAGGACCCACAACTTCCTCTGTTCTGTAATCTAACTGAGGGGAACGCTGAAATTTTGATTTCCGAGAACTTAACCTTTGTGATGATTCAGCCTTTGATACAATCTCGTCAATAAACGTTTTTTGTCCTCCCCAGCCTTTGCCACCTGCGCGGTTATTTTTCTTCTGGTTTCCTCGTCCTCTCATGCAATCTGCACATTAAAAGAAAACAAATGAATGCTTGTTGAAATCTATAATTACCTTCCCCGGCAACGGCACCAAAATGTTGGCCGCTCTAATTGTTTTCACAATTCGAGCTCCACATAAATTGTCAACCCGAGAAGGTCTTTTTATTCCAAAGGTAATAGCGCACTGGATATGCTCAATTTCAAAAGCAGCTCAATGTTGTAGTAAAAGAAAGACACACATTCATCAATCTATCAATTTACACTCTACTTAATTAAAGCCGAAGTCAATTAAATTATAGCAGAAACGATTTCTCTGTTACAGCAAAGGAAAATAAATCTATAAGGAAAGAAATCATTCAACCATAGCAGGAACAGGACCCTATTCCTTGGTGGGAACTTCAGCACCTGCTGCCTGGCACTAATCACACTGTAAAAGAAGTAGCCTCAAGAGGTCAAGACCCTATTCCCAGGAACAGGAACCTTCAGCACTTGTCCTCTTGTTTCTAATCACACTGCAGGTAAAAGAAAGCAATCAATGGGAGCAAGACCCTATCCCTTCGTGCAGGGATCTTCAGCACATGCTCTCATCATCCACTCGTGCATTCAATACGTGTAGCGCTAAGAAACAGAGTATCGCAAACCATGTAACTAGTGTTTCAGCAACAAAATTAAAGAAAATACAAATACATAAGAAATAAACAACTACAGAAACAAAAGGGGTGGATCTTGTGAGGAAGGCGGGCCCTTTCCTTCTCACAAGATTCCCCAGGAGAAAGAATTAAACTGGAACGCTCAAAACAAGTCTTTATTCATCTGTCAAGAAACTGATACATTACAAAAAGGAGACTAGCTCCTGTCTCACACAATGCTGTTCTATGAATTACAGTTTGATCCCCCTCTAATGATGATGTCTCCTCTTTTTAAAGAGGAGACATCATTTACAATTTACACAAGAGCGAATATCTTGATTCTGTTCAAAACAAGACTATTCTGTTCTTTCTTAAAAAGAGATACTGTTACAACCGAGACAACAGAAGTGCTATCTTCAAGGTAATCCAGGTAACCGTATCTTCGGGCTGCTGCTATTATCCACAAAAAGTTCTTCCAGAATCGCAAATTACGCATAACGGGATTTGCGTGCTTGACGGCTGTTTCAGCAACTGAGTTAGCTGTTTCAGCATCGGGACCAGCTGTTTCAGCAACGGGACCAGCTGTTTCAGCAACGGAGTCGGCTGTTTCAGCAACGAAGTCAGCTGTTTCAGCAACGGCCGCTCGTTCCCAACAAGGCATATAACTTATCTGCGATCTTTGACTTGTGTTAGCAACAATGCACTTCAATAATTGATAAAATATAAGAGTATTATGGAATTAAATGTAAGACAGATTAACCATATAATAAAGAAGAGGTTTCTATATACCTTGGGATAAAGTGAATGATAAAGACATTGAGGTTCATGGTTTTAAGAGTAAAGTGATGTCAAAATATATAGCAAAAATGGTACATAGTGGAGTCCTAACACTTAGCTTCCATGTCTTTCTTTAAACCATCCATCTTAGCTTTCACACCTTTCTTTAAACCATCCATATTAGCTTCCACGCCTTTCTTTAAACTATCCATCTTAGCTTCTGTTACTTTTTGTGAGAGTGAATTTTGTTGCACTTGGTCTCGTAATTTTGATATATCATGTTGCATTTCTTCCTCTTCTTCATGAGTCATGCTAGAGATTTCAAGTTTCTTACTAGGTGTTTCCATTTTCTTTCTTCAGGGCATAAATTAATGATAATAATTCTTCACTATGCCCTTTGAATTCCTTCAAACAAAATTTTCAAACCAAATTTATGCAAAATTAAAAAAACAAAACTACACACCTTTTTCACTTTGTAGGAGCTCGATATTGAATCTAGTGTATCTCTGTAATTTCTTATCTCCAAGGACTAAAATTTCATCTTGTGGTAGCCCTATGAGTTCTATTTCCAACCCCACAAATCAGATCAAGATTAGATTCTCCAAGGAAGAGTTATGCCAAATCTCCCACAACGACCTCACTATAGACTAGTTCAATAGATAGAACTTGTTCAAAGTCCCACGTATCACGGTTTTGACCTTAGAACCTGAAACTGATAAAAAGAAAACTACAGGTCGTCCTAATTTTGTAACATATTACAAAATTTCAATCTAATCCTCAGAGAGAAATTTATGACCATTTCCCCAGGTCACATGTTTGAGATATAATTCGGGAGCCTCCAAAAGCCCTAACTTCCTTGGATCCTATCTCCAAAAATATAGTGAGAAAAGATGTGAAATTCAGATCCAAAGTTCATCGCGATTTTGTCTCAAAGGGGTTTTAATTTTAGCTTCTGAGACGTCATAGAAAAAACATTATAGAGAAAATGCCATGCTACCTTGTTTAGAGAAGCAAAACCTTAGAATCTAAAGCTCTGATACCAAATGTTATGTAACCAACTCAAAAATAGAAGAAAAGATAGATCAACAAATTCAAAATCAACCTCTTTGAGAGGGAGACCTCATTTACATTACACAAATGAACAATTCTTGGATGATACAAATAAAAAAACCTCCTTTCTATATATAGGAGTCTAAGGGGTCACAATATAATCAAAGCCGACATAACAATAATAATATAAGGGCACAAAAATAACAATAGTGGGCTTCTATGGAGCACAATAATAACAATATGGGGACAATAGGGGCACAACAATAACAATAAGGGCTACAATTACAATAGTAATGGGAGAATCACTAGTATTATTGGGCCCTAACAGTTGGTGCTCTCCTCACTATGGTCTATCACCACCAATATGAGTTTGCCCGATTTCTTTTGCTCCCCATGATTGTAGTGCACAAGAGTTTGTCTCTGCTTACATTCTCACACTCATAGAATTTTTTTTCTTAATGCACTCAATAGAGAGGATGTATAGCCCTGTACAATGATCAATAACTGCTTGAATGGTATGTTTTATGATGCTTGAAATAAATCTCTAACGAGAAAAAAAAACTAGGCCGGTAATAATAATATGATATGGAATTATTACAATATCAATGGTTAAATCTTACAATATTACATGATATCTAAGTAGTATTGCAGAGAAAATCAAGGATGAAAATTAAGAATTATAGGTATTGACAATAGTTATTTTTTGCTAAAATATTAACATACTAAATTCTCTTCACCAGTGAAACCAGTTTCCTCAAGCACTGATTCTCATCCTAGATTAAGGAAATAAAAAAATAACTAGACAAAAAAAACTTGGTTAATGCATAGCTCTAACCATATTTCTTTTCATAGATTTCTCTCTCTCTCTCTCTCGATATATATATAAGGAAACAAAATGCTTATTAAAAAAAAACAAACAAACCATTGCTTCCATATGTAGTATTTATTGATATACACCATGGATACACATCCTTATCCAAATGATTAGCTATGCTATTATTGTGTTGCTTGTAAAAAATAGTCACTATTAGTCCAAGCAGAGCTTCATTGCTTGTTATAAGAGTCAGGCCTGCACTACCCGTAAACCTAGAAACATATTCAAGCCTTTTGTTCCTTGCAGTCACATAAACCATTCTGCATAGCTTGAGGAATGTGTTCACGCGCCATGGTTATCAGGGAGAATTCCTCATAATTTATTTTCAGTCATGGTAATGTATAATTTATTTTATTTTATTTTCGGAACCTGTTCAATTCTCCTAGTAAAAGGGTCCCTATAGGATGAGTTAGAATCAATGGTTGATATTTTATCTAAGTATTTTTTTTATATTCTTTTAAATTTGTTTGATAAAGTGACGGATTATTTATTTTATTTTTCTTGAACTTTGTATGAAGTCCCCCACACCTGTGGAAAGTAACTCCAGGAATCCAATGATCCATGAATTGATGTGGCTAAATACCATTCAAATCATGTAATCTACTGGATCTTTACAAAATACTTATTTTTTTAGTTTAGTTTTCCTTTATATATTTACTATTTGAATGTATTTTTATTTTAGTAAGTAAATCAATTTGGTAAATTCATCTCGTCTCCTACCCAAGCTCTAGAAAATATTTGTGGATGACACTAATGTCATCTAGTCTCATGGCCAGGAGGAGTTGGATCTCTTCTTCACACATCTCAATAGTCAATCCTCTGCCATTAAGTTCACCATGGAACAAGAGGTAGATGGTTTCCTCCCTTTCCTTGATATTCTTATTTCAAAGAATATGGACAGTTCCCTCTCCCACCAAGTTTTTCGGAAGAAAACTCACACGGAGTAGTATCTGCATGCCAGTTCCCATCATTTCCCTACTCAAAAGTTGGGCGTTCTCAACACCCTCGCTACTCGTGCCCTAAGGATCTCTGATGAAAAGAGCTTTGATAAAGAGAAATCCCATCTCCTTAATGTCTTTGTTGAGAACGGTTATAGTAGACACCTGGGTCAGAAGGCTTTCCTTAAAGCCTACAAGAATTTGGTAGTTAAAAAAGAACCTAAAGATCGAGTCCCAGGGGTCCATCTACCTTTTATCCAAGGGACCACTGATAGGATTGCTAGGATTCTTAAGAAGCATAATGTTCCCTCGACCTTTAGACCCCTTAACACCATTCGTAATTCCCTCTGATCAGTGAAGGATCCTGTCAACCCTAAGGACATGAAGGGTGTCTATATTATTCCTTGTTCCTGTGGAACCCCCTACATTGGTGAGATTGGTCGTTCTATTAATCAAAGGATTAATGAGCACGCAACAGACCTAAAGCATGGGAGAACCAAGTCTTCTGCACTAGCAAAGCATGCGGAGAAGACTAAACATCATGTTTGTATTAAGGAGGCCCAAGTTATCGCTAAGGTTGCGCAATTCCATCACCGAAAATTTAGAGAAGCCATTGAGATTGAAAAAAGACCAAACAATCTCAATAGGGATGACGGTTGGAAGATTAGTAGTTGTTGGATCCCTGCCCTCTCTTCGTCTTCCCCTTCCTCCCCCTCCCTCTACTATTGACTTGTTCTTTATTTCCTTTTTTCCCATAGTGAAGCTTCTATCTAACTTGTTTTCTTTATCCATTCTTATTTGAGTTTTTGGTCCTCTTTGGAGATCTCCCTCATTCTCTTTTCCTTTTATTTATGAGATAGTCCTTTTCATGACTATCTGAATGGGTTAAAATTATCTAGTATATGATAATTATTTAAATTTAAGTAATAAGTTTATGCTCACATTAGATAACTTTACTAATAAATTTATATTAATTAGTCACCCAAACCATTAGTAATAAGGATAATAATGTTATTGTAATATAATAATAATAATAATAATAATAATAATATAATTAATATTATTATTTTAGTTAATATTAAATCCATACAATTACTAATAGTTATATTCCCTAGATCTATTAATATTTGTTTACATTTTACTCATTATGATTCTTTAATTCCAACCAGAAAATATTAAAATAATATTCGTTTGTAGCATTCTAAACTTTATTAAAATTCAGAACATGATAAAATATAATGATTTCCACCCTAAGATAACTATTTAATTTTATTATTATTATTAAATAATTTAACTAGTCAAAACTAGTTGTTTTCTGGGTCCATTATAGCCGTTTGTCCAATCTAGTATAATATAGCCGTTTTCTAGTCAAACGTAGCCATTGGAAGATCTACTATCCCTATTTAACATGTAGCCATGATCTAATTCTTAAAATTGTCCTGACGATGAACCACACTCATTGGTTCGAAACGCACCGACAAATATATTATCATGTGATTTACGCCGAAAAATTTCTTTCTCATAAACTTGATATGGATCACAGAAGCCTCAATTCAAGGATTGAGCTTCTCTATGATAAATGGACTTAAGGGTTGGATAAGTAAGATTCAAAGAGGTATGTATACTTTTATGTTCTTATAAATTTTAAAATAATTTTAAAGTTCTCTTACAATCATTGATCTAGATCAATCATATTTCATGGATTGTTAAGTATTCTAGTTTATGAAGAAATCACATCTAGGGAATAACAGGAAGAAATAAGCTAACAATCTCATGCTTATTTAAAAGATGTTGGAATACTATAAAAGGGTCAGTATATATATATTAGATGTTGTGACATATTTGATATATTAGCATTCAAATCTTTTCCTTGTCATATGAATATTAGGTTTCACGATCAAGGAACAAAACATCTTTAGAAGGCTTGTTAATAACATTTGTAGGTTTTGAAGCTAACATATTTGGATACTTTTCGAATTTGCAAATTTTAAATATGGCAGATTGTGAAGACTTTGGATATTGAAGAAATTTTATGGATTGTAAACCTTAGCATAGGTTTGAATTAGAAAAGCCTAGGAATAAAAACCTAGAACTAATCATTTCCACTGCAAGAAAAATACCTATCTCTTGAGAATGACAGAAATGACATCATGTTGATGTGAGGACAAGATTGATTAAAAAACCTGAGATTAAGAGATTAATTATAAATTGATGTGATAAAGTGATTGTGAAGCAAATTTTTAATGAGAATGTTGCAAAAGCATGAGCTTGTTGGAGTTGTGCCAAGTGGTTTGGGTTCAAAGATCTTGAGGGCCACCTTTGTCAGCTACAGAGTATTCACTTCATGCCAAATATATTTTATGAAATGCAGAAGGTAGGGTGTACACCTGACATGGAATGACTACTCAAGAGGAGCAATTTTTCCACTTTCTTTCCGGCCATGTTACATATGTGGACGACAACGTTTTGGAATAAGAATGTCTGCAATGCACATAAATTGTGCTAAAGGTAGATAAAGAATAAGAAAAGAAATAAAATAAATTATGACTAAATAAAAATTATAAATACTAAGGCATGTGAATACCTAAATGATCTCATCTTGGTTTCAAGAATAATTTATTGTAATCTAACCTTGGAGATAACATTCCTTGATTTGATGAAGCAACAATGAAGTCAACATTGACTTAGTTGTTTGTTTGTTGGAATGAGGGAGGTTTGCTCCAAGACTATCCAAATCCTAAGCTATTCTCTACTTAATATGGGCAACCAATTGAAGCTAGAAGCCATTCTGGCCCCTCCAGCGCACACACCCCACCCGCCAACATCACTCTCCATACACCAGTACCTAATCTAACTATTATAAAAAAAAATAAAAACAACACATTAAATTCATGCATACACACTATCAAAACAAAAAAGTGATAAATAAAAATATTTGTTAACATTCATCCTCTGGTAACTTCTAAGAAAGTATATGTCATATTTTTCTAACATAAGTACGAAAACGTATGCAAGAACTCATTCAGAAATATTTATACATTAATATATCATTTTATACATAAAAAAGTATTATACAACAAGTTGTCTTATACTATACATTATAACATTGTACATCATTAATTTGTTTTTTGCCTCTTCTTAGAATGACCTAAATATTTCTCAAGTTTTTCATTCGTTTGTACATTTTCATCTTCTAACCGGTGATATTCTATTGATGATTATAATTGGCTCCTTTGATGCATTGCACCATTAGTCATTATGTTCTGACTGAGTTGAGAATGTTGTGGGGGAGCATCACTTATAAAAAAAATATTCAATTTATATGTTCAATTATTCGATATCATTAAAGTAGTTTTTTAATAATATAAAATATTTTTGCAATGTAATTATTTATTCGATGCTCTAGTCAAGACCGTTTCAATGACTACTTCGTGCTTGTCTTCTAGTTGATGGTCCTCTTATACGACATGTTGTGCCATTGAAACCACAAAATTTATAAGTAGACAATCTTAAATGAAAAGTACAAAAACATAGAAGTGCATACTTTATTAGTACGAAATTATTAAGTATATTATTAATATACAACCCTATTACCACCATAGGACTCATTTGTCGATGAAATATCTTGGGTTTCACCCCATTGTCACGGGGTTCCTCAAGAGCGCCAAAATGTTTTGGTTGGTGTGCACTATCAAAGGATTGATGCTTAGTTGTCATGGGATCATCTATATTTGTACTACTCCCTTGATTTACATCTATATTTGTACATTTGATTTATATCAAACATGATTGTATTTTATTAATAGTGAAAGGTTAATGTGGATTGATTTTTATTTATCTAGTCCTTCAAACTAGATCTTGGGGTTTGACCCATGCCTTTTCAGTGTTTGACTATGGCTTGAAATCTGAACTTGAAACCAATATGGAGTTCTTCCTTTGTGGCTTTAGTTCCGAATTCCTGACCCTGCATTGCATAAGAGTATTGATTTTTGTTATTTGTTAGCGCAATTACTAGAATGTTGGAAGGTGATATAACATATAACATTGCGAAGATGTTTGGGTACTTACAATTCATTCATGTAGCTTCAAATATTTTATGTGGCCTAGTTTGTGTTGCCCATCTCTCTCAAGCCTTTCCTTGGTTGCCTTTGAAGTGTCGGGGAGCCTATGAAAAGTTTCAAGTATGTTATATACTGCAATTTTATTCAAAACTAAAGAAAATTAAAAATATTGAATTCAATATATAATTTATACCTTCGTTCACTAAGTTGTTTTTTCCGTTATTTTTTAAATTTCTTCCACTCTACATCCTTTGTGAGGCCCTTCCATTCCATCTTAGGAATTAGGGGAGGGTGCTCATACCTAGGGTTATCTCCCAAGTTATTTCTATACTACTCTCATATATATTTTAAATATTTTTTGACTACAGTGGTGAGCTCATTTTTATTGAACGTATCTACTCCAAATATATCTTCAAGGTAGTCCATAAGCTCTTTTTTAAGGTTGGAATTTTGGCAATTCCACCTTCCACGTATGGTGGGACCAAATATATTTGATGCTTTTTTGGTCACATTTTTTATAAAATATGTTGTTACCTACATAAAAAAAAGTATGATCATTAGTTTGAAAATAATAATATAGATGATTTTTTTTTTTATAGAAAATGGAAAACATGAATTTTTGTTGTTTTTATTGGAATTCCTTTTTCATTCACCAAGAATTTGCGTAAAAATTTCCCTGTTCTCTTAACATATGATGCTCCAGGAAATGAACCCATAATGTCATCAATACTAGGGCCACCTCTGTCACCACCTGATCTAGAGCTTGGTTGCATGTTTGGCTTGGGGGTCATGTGCTCATGGGTCACAGCCAATGGTGTGGACTCAATTTTAGTATTGGGAGCATGACCACTCGAATATGGAGAAGTGAATAACTACCTTGCGAATATATGCATGGTGCTAGTACTGGACGAATGCTCATATCATTCCTCAGTAGCTCCATTGGTACCAACATTGACTTGAGGATCAACGGACTAATGTGGGGGGGAATTTCCTCTAAATAACACTATATAAGAAAGAAAATAAATTTTCGATTAAATAATGTAAAAGTTAAAAAAAAAAAAAAACTTTCAGAATTAAACTTATGACATTAAAAAAAAACTCACTTTAAAATATGGTTATTACCTTGTAAGTCTAGAGATTGCTCAATTCCATCATCCTAGCCTCAGTCAGAGGAATAGGATCCCTACTATGAATCAAATCCATAATTGTTTGTTCATTTTGTTCACATACTTTCTTATTGTAGCCTCAAGGTTGGGGGATGACCACAAGTCTTCCTCATTGAGAAAATCATCTTCATGCGGCTTAGACTACATATTTCATCAAAATAAAAGTTATTATTTCGATTATCTAAACATATAATCAAAATTTCACAGAAAATGTAAAGTGAAATTGTTATTTGTTTACTTTTGATTGTGCAAGTGCTTTTCCGTATGGATCAACCTACCAAATAATAATATAATTAGAGCCGTAAAATATTTTTTTTAAATGTTAAGGAATATGTATCAACATAAACATTTAATTAATGGACATATAAATGCATACAAAAAAGGCGAATAAAGGGGTAGTCTCATAGTGCGCATGTCAATAATTATGGAATTTTCAAATTCATGTTTTTATGGGAAAGGACCTACATAAATGGGAGTATGAGACAAGAAAAATTAGCACAAATTCAAGTTAATTTTAGCATTTTAGCATTTATTTTCTCTGCTTACCATTCTTCTTCTTCTTACTGGTGTAGAATTTTATTCATCTCAATAATTGGAGTAATCACCTCATTTACCTTTTTAGTTAAGGACTAACAAGTGATCAATAGGTATTTATCTATGGTCGGTATTCATGGTAAGCAATTTGTATTTATAAAATATAAGCGATATTATGTGACAAATGAAAATTGTATACGTAGCATGTTCTTCATGCTTATTTATTATTACATATTCCCCCCATAATGGCAATATCTGTATCTATTTGATTCAAGTTGTAATTGATCAACAACTCTTCTCCTACAACTACTGATATTCTTGATGCATATGAATACATGGTTTCCTTCACGTGGCTGAAATATGAAATTGGGTTTCTTATCTATTGCCCCACATTGTGTAGTGTTTATAAACCTTGCAATATTCCCCGATGATTTTGGCCTTCCATCAATATAGATAAACATTGCTTTATTTTTATCATTATCTCTTAGTTGTATATAATTTGTATCCAATTTGTATCTTAGCATACCTTGCATATATCAAATCAATGACATCTAATCTTTGCAATTGTAACAGGGTTTGACATACTCCATCAATTCAGTTAATGCATTGTAAGAAACATTTATTCCTTCCATGGAAAATAGCACCAAACAATGTAGCAATGGAGCAATGCGATATATCCTATCATTGCGATGAAAAAAAAAATTACTTGAGAAACATCCTTGGGTACCCATCTTTTCATTAGATGTTTTCACCTCAAGGGCACCTTGATATCGTTATGCTCTTGGAATCATAAGAAGACGAAACCCCTTTAGCAATACAAAATTCCACATTCCTATGGAATTTTAATCTAATCTTCCCACCCCTAGGTGATCTTTGTATGTTAGACATACTATATATTTTACCTTCATCCACTCTACTTAAACTTCCTTCACTCAAGGAAAACAAATTTGAGAGATACTTGTTTGGTTTTACTTGCAATCCATCCAATGTATCCATGTTTAACATTGAGATGAAGTGAATAAAGCAAGAAGAAATTCCACTAAGAGAAAAGGAAGGCTACCAACTAAAGGAAATAATGGATATGGAAAATCTGCAAGAAAAGAAACATTGTTGTGGCATTGAACAATTTCTCTTGGATTTCCATCTTACAAATTTGTTTGCCATATATAGCCATTTCATCAAAAAGTGTGTGGGACATGTGTCTCTCTATAAAAATATATGTTGTTTTAGAGTAAATATGTCTTGCTTATCCAATCTTGTCTTATCATTATTTATGCGTATGAAGGATTCTGGAAACAAAGGCTAAGATGAACCCTTGAGTTTTTAATCGATATCATGGTTAGCATTGGATCTCATTTATCAAATGCGTAAGGTAGGTGGACAACCAAACTAGCTTACTTTTGTCAATTTTCTTCAGGCATGTATTGGGTGGGCATCCCTAGAGGAAGGCATGCAGGTTCATGTCTTTGCAAGAAAGAATAAAATTAGGTCACAAGTCAAGTAATGACTAGAGACTTTAGAGAAGAAAATTTGAATTATAGTTACTCTTTTCTCATGAATGAAAGGAAACATGGCAGAGTACCCATTTTGGAAGTGATAAAATAATTGAAATATGATCCTATGCTAATATCGTCTAGTTTTAATGCAAAGGAGAACCATGATTGCCCTTAACTCTAGGTTCTTTACTATGGGCTTCATCTCTATTTTCCTCAATTCTAGGTTTATCTTCAATTCAAATTGTATTATCAACTGTCAAGTTCTAGTGATGTTAAAATCCTTTGATAATGGTAGCACCATTGAGTAGAAAATTGGAAGCAAAAAGGGTCTTAGACAACCTACATGGAAGAAAACTAGTTGGAGGAGTAAAATATATGATACTCTTTTCACAATTTGTGGATGACACTCTTTTACTAGGAGGGGCCTCAACCATAACGGCTAAGTGATTCAAAAGTGTCCTTGATCATTTTTTCAATTATTTAGGAGGAAAAGTTAATTATGGTAAATTTCAAATTCAAATTTTATTTAGAGGTAGATATACTATTTCCGTGGGTTTATGGATATTCAATTCAAACTAGGGTTGGCCCTATTCATAACATCCCTATTTATCTAAAGAAGAGGATTTAGAGAGAAAACATTATATCATAACTTCCCTATTTAATGGTAAATTTGGTCATATAGTGAAAATATAACCCCCATTGAATGCCATATCTCCCACACTATTTGTTGAAAAATGGTAGCTATGGTTAGTATTTTCACCATGCAAACCAAAGAAGAAATAAAATTTATTTTTCTAGATCCCTCCTTTTGTTCAAGTCTACTCCAAGTAAGGATACACGTTTCACATGAATGGAAAATTATAAATAGAGTCTATTCACTCTCCTCCAAGACACAATTTTTGAATAATCTATCTCTATGGCTCAACAAATGTGAATTTTTGTGGCATTCAGAGTATTGTGGATAGTATGGAGATTTTGTGGAACCATGTGAGTTTTTTGAGGCTACATTCTTTGTGGAATAGTGCAACCATGAAAAGTTTTATGAGGCTAGAACTTCTATAAAAAGAATGTACAGTCAGAGGCACATATCACTATTGATAATGTGAAGTCTAAGGCTAGATGAACAGGCCAAAATTCGGCCATATTGACGACTGGAAAGTGGCCCTTTGTAGATGGTTCTATGCTCAAATATGTGGTATCTTGAGATCAATTTTATAGACATACTAGTGACAAAATTCATATGGACAATTTTTTTCTGGTGGAGGGTTGGCTTGGCAGTCATAGGAGGATATCTTGCTGGACATTAATGCTTTGAAATGATGCTTTTGAAAATAGTACATCCTTTGAATTATCTTGATTTTTTAGGGTCATCCATAAAATCATTTATAAAAATTATTGAGACAAATCTCATGGACTTGTGAGTAAAATCTGCATCAAAGAAGGTGGGGAACCACTTGGCTTCCTCTTGAAAGTAGGTTTTCATATCCTTGTAAATACCATCATTAACCAACTTCATCAGTTTAAAAATATACCTCATTTCACAATAAACAAAAGCATCCACTATAAAAGAAAACTACATAATTCTAGAACATAAGGAATATCTCCAAATGTGGTGGTGTCAAAGATGATATCATCACATTTCAAATTGATAAGCTTCATAAGAAATGTGCACCTGTAGATGTGCATTCAAAAGCAATTGATTAGATCTAAGATCTATTGAAAAACCCAAGGAAAAAGTTATTTGAATAAAGGTTTTGGACTCTAGAAAATAGATGGCCTGGAATTTTGGCTTCATGGTCACAATTTTTTTTTGATTTCTCTAGAAAATATTTGTAGGTATGTTGATAAATCTACAGAAAATGTTAGTTTTGGGATGACACTAGAAAATATTCTTCAAGTATGTTGATAAATCTAGAGAAAATGTTGGGAAAGAAAAGAATGATCTAAAAAATGTAGTTACCAAGAAGTTCTTGGTATCCAATGCTTGAAGTGGGCTCTTCAAGGGAGCCCTAAACAATGTCAAGAATGTTAAAACCCTAGATTTGCAACCCTTAGAGTAGTGCCTCTAGTCAATAATCCTTGGATCCTTTGTAAAGAAAGGTTATCAAAATTGTGGATCCATAATTAAAACAATGATTCCATCAACCAAAATTCTCTAATTTTCCATTGAAAAATTCACAAAATAATTTAGTGGGAAACCATAATATAGGGTACTTCAGTATCATGCAGAAGATCCATTTTTTTTATTTTTTCTATGATGGCATATTGGATTTTGGTTTTATTGTAATGGACACAAATAATTGTTGAATAATTTTAAGTGTTTTAATTTTTTTTGAATAATAGTGATGAGATTATATTCCCAATGACAGTTAGTGATTACTCCATTAATGCATTGGGCAATGTATGTCAACCTTAGATTTTGTACTTGCCTAAATCCAAAAATTGACATATACTGCACCAGTGAATCAATAAAACCCCAATAAATTAATAGAACTAAAATATTAATAACCAAAATTAATACTATTTTTCTATATATAAAATCTATTATAATTTATTTCTCAATTTACAAAATTGTAATTTCTCATAACATACTCGTCTTATTTTCTATCCAAATTCTTTTTATATAATTAAAAATGTTGGTTTTTTAAGCTAAAATATTATGTGCACGATCTGGGATGGTATAATAATCATTTTTCCAGACCATTCAAAACAAATTTATTAAACCTTATAAAACTGTCAAAATCATTAAATATCTAGCTATTAAATATCTAGTTTAATTAGATATTATTTATTAATAAAAAATATAACATAATCCATCATTAATTTAATTTATACTGTTTTAATATTCGCTATAGGTTAAACTTATCAAATATACCAATAATTATACCAGCAAGATTCCCAAATCAACAAAGGAGATTACCCCGCTTAACCCGCTGGGACCCACAAACATCACATTCAAACTTGCATGGAAATCAAACCTGATTCGGATGGTAAAATCAAACCTGATTCACTATATTTATGCTGAGAATCGTTATAATTTAAATAGGAAAAATTAATAATTAATTTTGAAAAAAAGAAATCCCTTTTATAATTTAAAATATTTTTAATTATAAATTTTAAAACGTAAAAGAAAAACAAATAAAATTTAAGTATTATAATTACACTGGTTTATTAATAACTTTAATTATAGAAATTAATTTGTTTTCTGATGGTTATTAGTTTTCATATTTAATAATTTTTTTTTTTTTCTAAATTATGCTAAATTTTATCACTATAATATAATGGTACACTGACGCTTTGGCCTTTGCATGTCCGTGCCATAGTTTAAGGCTTTAAGGCACATAACAACAAAACAGAATTGTCACTGCCCATAACGGGAAACCAGTCTAGTTCAAAACTGAAATTGCAAATATTATTTTGCTGCCCACGCAGGGGAAACCAGTAATTAAGCACAATATCTAACCAGTTTTTCAAAAAATCATCAAAGAACCCAAATGACAAAAAGTTTTCCAAAAAAGGCCCTGAAAAAACCAAATAACATAATTCTTGGAACCTGAGACTCGAAGACACGTGGCATGTTGTGTGGCCGGTCAAGTGTCATGCTGGCAAGTCAAGTATCATGTTGCGGCGACGGGTGTTCCTCAACGATGAAACACATGTATGCATTCATGTCATCTTCTTCCTGTTGCGTTGCTCCCGTGTCATCTTCCGCCTGATGGTCTCGGTCCTTCTCCTCCACAGTTTTCTTGTCCTGAGGAGTGTCCTGCTTCGCCCCTGCGCAGTGTGATCTTCCTTTGACCCTAGCTAGCTCCTCACTGGTAGGGCGTCCACCTCTGGTAGTTGGCTCTTCGTGGAAGGTAATGGAGATGGTGGCGATTAAGATGGGTTGGTTCAGGGAGCAGCGGTAGGTGAACAAGGCTGAGCGGAGGGCCTGCTATGGACTGGAGGGGATTTCAGTGGGCGAAGAGTCAGAATGTGACGGTTGGAGGCGGGGAGCTCGGGAGCAGCCTCTGCCGCTGTGAGCATTTGGATATCGGCTTGTGGTCAGATGAGCCGAGGGGAGGAAGTGTCTGAGGCCGGAGACAGTGGAGAGCGAGGTAATCTACATCTGCTGCTCCCTCTTCTGCTTCGCATTCTATGGCGAATCCTGGGCATTTTGATGCTGGGGGGGATGTCTGCTGGGAGACGGCTCAGAGTGATGAGAGGGCGTAGCAGGTTCAGAGGTCGGCTCAGAGGAAGGAATAGCAGCAGACGCAGGGTGGAGAATAAAATTGCAGATCAAGCTCTGTGTAAAATGATTGCCCGGGCCAATTTCAATGTAGCATAGAATGCTGCAGCGCCTGCCCGTAGCAGTGCGTGAGCTCGGTTCCGCTGCGGCCAGTGGGCAGTGGCATTGCAGAGGCGAGGGATTAGAGACAATGGCGGTGGAATTAAAATTACCAGAGGTCACCATTAAGCCGAGCCGAGGCGGGTAGATGCAGTCAGATTGATTACAGTGCCAACTTAATTGCCATTTATGGTCGCTGTTAAGTCGTTTTATGGTTTGGTGTGTGGGATTACGGAGGGCCATGTGGCCAGGCCACTTACCGTCCCAATCTGCCACCAGCCTACTAATCTTGACATACACCCGCATCCGGGAGGTTCTCATATTTAATATTCTATATATAATGATTTTTTAATAAATTAGATGTTTCAAAAATAATTACCCTTTTCCTATTTTAATATTTTTGTGATAATTTTAGGGTGTCATTTTAATATTAATAAATAATATTAAGTTTTTTTTTAATTTTTTATATTTTGGTTTTATTTTAATATTAAGTTATATTTAATTTTTCTTTATTTTGGTTTTTCGGTATGAACTAGTGATCATTTTGAGTAATTTTGGGTGATTTTATGATCTTTATTTGTTTAAAATGAATTTTTGAATGTATAAATAGATTCAACGCCCTAAAAAACTACTGAATATATTATTACTTGTGATTATTATTATAATTTTGTTATGGAATAATACTATTTGTTGTTATTAGTTAATATACATTGACTCATTAGTATTATTTAATGAAACTAGGATGTGCAAGTAAAAATAGAATAGATAGATTATTTATGTATATTAATTTGAGATGTATTTGTTGAGTTCAAGAGGTTTATTCTATTATCCAGTATGAGAGGTTTATTCAATTATCCAATATGAGAGGATGTGATATGCAAGTAAAAATTGAATAAATAGATTATTTATGTATATTTATTTGAGATGTCTTTGTTGAATTGAGAGGCTCAACATAAATGATTATATATATTTGGATAGTTTTAATTAAAAGCATTATAAAACATTAATAATTACATTCTCATTATGTTGACTTGTAAGTTGATATTTCACTTCCACTCTTCAAGTAATAAATAGAATATTTAATATTTATGTTAAATATATAACTTTATTTAACTTAAAATAGTAATTAAAAACACTTATATTTCTCTTATAAATATTTAAATATAAAATTTAAATAAATTATTTGAATATAGCATAACATAAAAAGAGAAACAAACTATAACTAAAAACTCTTACTCAAATTCCTTAAAAGAGAAACAAACTATAACTAAGAACTCTTATTCAAATTCAAGTAGAATAAGGATGATTGATTGTATACTCTTCCGTGTTAGGTTTCTCTCTATCCTTATAAATCCATAAGGAAATAAAAATAGAATTCATGGCACATGATCTAAGTGAACATGTGTTATGAAAACAATTTTTTTTTGTTTTTTTTTTTTTTTTTGCATGTATGTGAACTTTTATATTATATTGTTTTCTAGTATTATATTATAGAAAACATATAAGGGATAACATCCCTGCATTCAATTTCAAAACCATAATAGGAACAGTGGGAGAGACACAAGTTACACTTGAACCCCCACTCTAATTCCATTTCTTATTAACCACACAGTGGATGACATACAAAACCCTTCAATGTTGGTTCTAACCTCATTCTGACTCAAAATGTTGCTTAAGGTGATGTGCCTTTAGGACCTTACAGTCTCACCCATCAATGTCCTCTAGCAATAGAGAATGTGTGCTTCTATAGTTAGAGCTACAAATGGGGAATCAGAAGAATCGATCAAACAAAGGTAACACTCCTAGATTTTCCAATCAAGAAATCTATCCATTAGTTAGGTTTCAATGTGAATTCCGAGAAGAGGGAAACAAAAACAAAGGTTGAACCAAAAGAAAATCTAGAGGTATTCTCTCAAATCCTGTTATGCGAGTGCGAAGGGCTTCCTGAGGAAACAGGAAGGTGGGTTTAAGGGTATAAGGTGGGTTTAAGGGTATGAATTAATAGGGTCCAGAACTTGCAATTGTAAGTCAACATTCCTTAACATGAACACCTTCATACAGTCTTCTGAATATGGCATATTTTAATCTTCTCTAGCTTGCAAACAGACATAAGAAAACCATGATAAGTGAACCATTAACAACGCCTAAAATTAATGATTTAATAATATGTAAAGTTACAGCTTAAATATATGACATAAGAATTAAATAAAATAAAAAACAAAACATGTTTTCTTTTCTTTTTTTTATAAAAGTTGCTTTTAATTTATGATATGTTTTTGAAAATTAGATGAACATGAGAGATGAATAGGAGCTGAGTTTCTTATATGACTCTGAGTTAAACTAAATAATTGAATTGGTTCACACCTATTAATATTTCAAAATCTACAATGGAATCCATAAAAATCTGTCTGTCTATCTGATTCAGATTTATCTAAGAAAACACAACACAGGCCCAGGGCAAGATTTTCTTTAATCACCTTCGAAATGAGTAGTAAAATTTAAAACTACTTTTGATTAATTCAAAACTACTTGCCCGTAGTTGATCTGCTGAGCGTGGAAACTTACTGTTATATCGAGGGGAACATCTCTGCGAAGTCAAAAATGTCAGATAAATGGAAAGAGCACATCTCTGCAAAATAAAAAAAGCCCCTTATACTTCTCTTAGCTACATAATGCTCGACATGGAACGTATACAAGCGTTGGCAGGTCTCCATTTTCCAAGACTGGGAGACGATGAATTGATGGTGGGGTCCCTGTATTCCAACCAGTCATCCATTGCATTTCCTAAATCAATAAGCTTCGCCTTCAGGCCTATGCAGCAATTTGCGTGCATGGTGTAAGCATCAGCCAAGTCTGGGCTCCTCTCACAGAATCCCCCAAAATACTTGGTTTCCAAGAACATAAATTTCATTCTCCTTGCAGCGAATCCGGTTGTGAATTTGAGAATATTTAAGACGTCCTGCTCTTTCTGGCCCGGGAAAAAGCGTCTTGACAGATACCAGTCTCTGTAAAAACTGATGGTTCGTTCATTGGAACGGATGTACATGAACCCTGTGTTGGCTTCGTTCCTGACATCGAAAGGGTCGCCATTGTATTTGTCACAGGTCATCTGGATGTCTGCATCTTCAGCCAGTCTTGGAAAGGGATTTCGCATCCACATTATGTCAGCGTCCTGCACAACAAAATATGATATAGTCTGCCCATCAAAATACAAAAACCTCAAAAAGCCTTAGAAAATTAACTTAACCCAGGTCTTTCTTATGTTGATTGATTTCCTAAAAATTATTTCAGAATCTTCTATTTCCAAAATATTTTAGGATGTTTAAGTGAAATACAGAGTTCCAAAATATATCAGAATTTTCAAGATTTCAGGACTTCAGGATGGTGGGAGTTTGCTCTCGGAACCTTATTACACTGAGTCAAAGATATTTTATCTAAAATTTGGTGGGAGTATTATCTAGAACTTTATCATAATGAGTCAAAGATATTTTATTTAAAATTTAGTGAGAGTCTGTTTTTAAAACCTTATCCCAATGAGTCAGATATTTTATCCGAGGATCATCAAAACTTAAAATCACTAGATCATCCAAACTTATTTATTTTAAGTATAGAATAATTATTCTATATAAAATTTAATGTCAAATTTCATAGAAAAGATTAAAATAAGAGTAATTTATAAAAGTTACAGGTTACACTATAGTCTTTGGATTGGGCTCAGATCTCATTACTGTATTGATTTTAGGACTTTTCATTTCTTTAACAAAGATCAGATAGGTTGCATGATATCCATCCCAAGGGACGCTTTGATGGCAAAATTAGAGAGGCTCTAAGATACCAGGTTTTGCCTTCATGAAAAGAAGGCATTATAGGCACTTAAAGAATTTGCCATACTCTGCATCAAATTTCCCGTATTATCAAAAGAATCCCCATCAGTTGATGAAGAATGGAGCTTTATCTGTTACCTAAAGATAATTCACAGATTGTAAGGTTTTTAACATGGGTTACATTTAGATTGACTACAATTTACATGCAGGAATTGCAAGAGCAAAATCAAAAATTATATCTGGCCCATTCCTAAAAAAAGAAAGACAATTCCCTCTGTTAATTAGGCCAAATGAATAATTCTTTTTTGGTTTTGAGCTGACCAAAACTGACAGTAAATTGGAATATTTGCACCAGCTGTTTCATAGCTGAAAGACAAAAACCCATTTGGCAGGCCCACCAATCCGGGCGTTCATAAAAACACTTTTGTTGATTGACAGGTAAATGACCACATAAAAGGCATTGAAGTCTTAAAATGTTATCCTGGAATCAGACTATGCCTTTTCTAGATAAGAAAAATTGACTAATGGTTTTGCCTCTGTTTGTATACTTTAAACTGAAGAGAAAACCCAGAAATAGGGATGCAAAATTCTAGGCTTTCTTTAACTACTTACCGAAAAAAGAATACTGTAACCGCGTTCCAGAATGTCTGCCATGAAGTCAAGTCTCCTCCACATCATCTTCAAGTAATCTTCAGTCATGAACACCTTCTCTGCAGAGAAATCAACACCCTTGGTCGTCAAAAAGTAGCAGTGCGGATGAATTCGGAGACAGCGGTCGTAGGCCTTGCGATCCAAGGCAACAATGAGCAGATTGTGCAGCAAATCCCGTGTCCCTTCACCCATATAGAAGCTCTCAAGGAAGAGATCAATCATGGTATTCGGCTTAGCCCAGGCCGCATTCAAGGTCGTAATTATTACTGTCTTGTTCCGGTTAGCTGTTTTCGCCAAAACTACATCTAATTCATCTTGAGGGCGGCGGGCAGGAACAGGAGCTGGAGAAGGCGCCATTAAAATCTTCTGCACTCAAGGAATACACAAGATTCAAAAAATGGTGCACTGAATTTGATATGCGCTGAAACAGCAAACAGGACAAGGAGCGGTAACTAATTACCACAGGCAATTTTTGCGCAGATCTCATGGAATAGTCAGAATCTCCAATAACTGAGCGTGAAACGAAATTGGTGAGCACCTGCGAAACGGAAGGATGAAAGAAGGGGCCGTAAACATTTGTTGCCAATCCGATGCCTCCAATGCAAAGCAGGATGAGGAACACCTCCCTCACAATATGCTTGCGGACCATCATGGCTTCTGCTAACCCACTTTTCTTGTTCATTGCGGGAATCGGCTCACCCTGGATTTATGTTTATGTGATCACCTTCCAAACAGGATGGACAAGTAATCTCAGTATACACAGATTTCCATTTAATTTCAAACTGAAAGAGACTCGAACTTGCGACATGCCGGACCTTCACAAATGGGAAAATCTACGGTTAGCGCTAAACACTGCTTGAAGTTTAAACTCAAAAGGAACAAATGCAGCGGGGGTAATACAAATATTGGTCATCATGTTTGGAATTCTGTTGTATAATTAGGTGAGACTGGTTAATTTTGCTGATCGAACTCTCACAATGGGTGCCCACTGCCTACAGGCCACGCCATGTTTCTGCCTAAATCTTCACTTGTTCCCTGGCTCTGCGACTGGTTTTGCTTTCCACCCTTGAAATTAAGAGTCCACGACCAATTAGGAATTGGTGATCTGAATCTTTGTTCATCACAGCAGCTCTTGTCGACATGGTGTTCGAACCTAACGAATTTTCTTTACAAAGTCGGTAGAATTGGTAGATATTGTTTACCAATTTGGTTGAATTTTTTTATCAAACTTATAAAATAACTGTTACGATTATAATTTCGATATAAACTAATAGTTAAGATTATAATTTTATGTGTTGTAGTATGTAACTTTTTACTTATCTTATATGTCATTGGTTGTTTTTTTATGGGTTATTATTAGTTAGAGTTTATTTTAAGAGGAAGAGTTGTTTCTGATTTCTAGGAGGTGGTTAGATTTAGTTGGTTTGAGATATATTATTTAATTAGTTAGTTTCCTAAATTAGTGTGTGGTTGAGATATTCTCTCAACTAAGTGATTATGTGTCCAAGATAGTTTGTCCATTTTGAAATTACTTTCATGTATTTATATTTATATTATTATATTGGTTAATAAAACACTCAACACAATTTTGATATCTAATAATGTCTACTCTTAATATGACTTAGAATGGGTCTGAGTTTAACTCCTCTAAATGGAAGCTTGTAAGGTTAATCTATTGTGTGAGTGAATTGGATATAAGAGAGCATATAACTAGCATTTGCACCACATGTTGCAAAGGAAATGCCGCAAGGCAATGGTATAAGAAACATAAACAATTTTGTTTCTTTATTGGAGTTTCTTTTTATCATATGTTATGTTTTAGGGAGATTCCGACCAGGATATGTTCAAAGTGAAGGCAATGCACAACACTTCACTCCAAAGGATTTATGAAAATGCTCTTCATTAATATTCTAGAACCTTTACAAGTAAATGTTTTAAATCAAACATTTCATAACAAAGTAATCTTATATCACCTTAATTCACAATGTAATGGATAATAGTTTTCGTTCATTAGAAGTTGGTCTAATTTTATGAGGAAAGCTTAATAGAAAGGCTTTAGTAGTAAGGGGAACATTAATAAACTCTGTCATCATTTGTTATATAATGTTGTTAATTTAGCTACTTGTTGCTTCTTATCTTTATTTTAGTCGTGTAATATGTCCAAACTATAAAATAATGGTATTATTTATTCTCTTTGGACCATTGTATTATTATTTAATATCGATTCATGAATTTTTGTATCCTCTCCTTTTGTTATTTTAATTTGTGTCATTTCAAAAAAATGTTCCTCCAATAACCTATATTATTGCTATCTTAGCAGTGACATTGCCATTAGGTTTGTTTGCTTGACATTAAGCACTAGTTTGTAATTTCAATTGCAAATTTCATGCCTCCATTCCATTTTTTCTATATATGAAGTTGATATTCATATAAATTGGTTAACATAGATCTTCAGGTAATTTATTTCAATAACATGTTAAAATATTTTTGAAAAGTATAAGGTTTAAACATCTTGCTCACATATTTTTTTTTACTTCCAATTACTTTACATAAAATTATATTAGGTCATATGGACCACTAATTAAATGTGCATAACATATTTTTTTATTATTATTATGGCTGACATTTCTTTTTTGTTTAGAGAATATTCGTGTTAATTCCAAATTGAATACGAACATACATACACATCGCTTTCTTATTGAATTATAAAATGAACCTAAACTCAATTACTTAATTAGACTATATTAATAATATTTGAAAATATAAATTATATTAAAAATATAAATTTTATCCATTTAAAAAATAATTAAAATAAATTACTTAATTAAATTTTAACCACTAAAGATTTTAAAAAACACTTAAAAGCTTAAATCAAAATAAACATTGAGTCATCTAAACCAATGCACATTATAATAAAAAGTGGTTGGAAAAGAAGCATTCATTAATAGCGAAATCGCGTGAAAACTTAAATAAAAATAAACTTTCAATCATCTAAACCAATGCACATTATACTACAAAGGGGTTGGAAAATGAGCATTGATTAATAGTGACACATGCAACCATACTATCGCTAACCAAAAAAAAAAATTGACATCTTAACATATGAATATATAGATTTGTGACTATATTACGGTAAAGGTTAATACAACTTCAACATTGACTATAATTTAGTGTGGGAGGTGGTGGAGATTACACTCATCATACAAAGGATTTGATTAATAAATTGGAATCTAGGAAAAGTGATTTATTACTCTCGAATAAATTAAACCATGATAGGGTTAATGCGCCTTGGTAATTAATGGGGGTCACCCATCCCCAAGTTCCAACTTGGATCGAGGGACCGAACAACTCTACGCAACCACCACATACCCAACGTTCTCGTGTGCATGTTCTAGCCATCGTCCTCTTCCTGCACTTGTTCCTCATCAGGCCGTCCATTTTCTTAGGGTTCGATCCGATGGTGCTATTAGCCTCCTGCTGCAGCAGGTTAATCATCTTTCATGATCGACATTTTTACATGCCAAATATGTCGTACTATGCATGTTGCAATGCTCCATATTTGCTACAGATGGCCAAAGAAGTGTCCATGAGAGTGTGCTAGTCTCACTGCCACTGCTGTGTTCCAATTTTGATAAGCAATCCATTTTTTGGTTTGAGGCAGTTTTTCAGTTGGAGGAATTCAAGCGAGGCATGTCTAACTCCTCCCTTCTTCCTTTTTCCCCAAGTCAATCACTAACTTCCCCTAAAGAGGTCAAGATCTGCTTGATACCTCTTAGTTTCATCATTCTCCATATCATTTGCCTTGGTGAAGATCTGCTTCACTCAAGGAATGTTCACACTTCTTCTATCAGTCATTTTCCCCCATTTGATAGCCTAAGACATCATACTTAGTGCTTTTTCTCATCATTGTCATATTAACTATTAACTTTACTATGTAGCTCCCTATCTATTTCCCCTTCCCCTACTAAAGCTATGTATATTACTCCCTTATATACTTATCCCCTCCCCCTAGTTGAAAGATAACCATATACATCCTCGGGAATTGCTAAGTTTATCAGAAACTCAGCAAGAACCCACACTGCCCTCCTCTAACCATCTTCTAGATGCATTTCGGACTCCTTCCGATGCATAAAGCCCTTCATCACTCTATAAAACCCCTCTAGTGCTTTTTGATTCCTTCACAAAGCATAAATTCCCTTCATATGTATAAAAAACCATCTTTTGGCCTTGTTTCTACCTTTTCCAAGGCACAAACCCTTTTAAAGGCCATTAAACCCCTCTCAAAACACATAAAAATCCTCCCAGGTGCCTTTGGAATCCTTCCAAGGCATGAAAAATCCCTTTTTGGGCTTTCAGACCCCTTCCGATGCCTTGAAATCCCTTCAAAACATCAAAAATTCTGCCTCCGATCATAAAAGCCCGCATCACTTACCTTGGGCCTTGCTCCGATTGCAAAAGAGTTCTATTTGGACCCCCTCCGATGCGATATCGCAGTCGGGAGGGGAGTCGTGTGTTAACACAATGCATATATGGGAGTCCGATCAATAAAGGCCGATTGCGATTTCGCCGATCGGCGTATCGCATGGTTGCAAACAATGTATATAAGCCCGACAAATGGTCCGCCGATCGCCGATTGCGATATCGCATCGGCAGTCATATGTATATAATGTCCCGCCCCCAGCTTGCTCCGACAGCGAAACGCCGACCAAATCTCAGCCATCCATTTGGGCCCCAGATCAATGGCTAATGTTTTATCGCTTCATTCCTATATATGGCTCCGACTGGGCGGAGCCGAAAAGATATAAAGCGCGGCTTATAAAGGATTTCGGGTCCGATGGGTTTCGGCGTTTCTATGTGGCAGCCCCCATGACCCCACCGATAGCGAAGTGCCGACTCAATCTCAGCCGTCCATCACCCTCACCAAATCAATGGCCCATATTATATCGGCGATCACCCCATGTATATGGCTCCGACCAGCGGAGCCGAAATATTATAAAGGCGCCGCTTATAAAGTTTTCGAGTCCGTAAGGGCCCCTAGTGCAGCGAAAAGAAGGCTCCTGACGGGCCGGAGCCGAAATGGTATATAAATGCAGTGTTAAGGGTTTTGGTTCCGTGGACCTTTTCAATTGTAAATCCGCCGATATGCGGGTCCCGATGGCTTGGACCCAAAAAGAGATAAAGTGGGCCTGTAAAAGCATTTCGGGTCCAATGATTTCGGGGAGCTTATGTTTTTTTCCGCCGATTTGAACTCACCGATGGGCCGGACTCGATTCAAATAAAGAAAGGGCCTATAAGCATTTCGGTTCAGCGCGTTTCGGCAATTGTTTATGTGCCGGCCCCCTAGTCCGCCCCGATGCGATATGGCGATGAGATTTGGGCTGTTGGATCGGCCCGTGCCGGATCCAACGGCCAGAATTTAATAAAATGAACAGTTGCCGCCTGCGCCCAAATTTCATGAATTTGCACAATTTTGAAAGCATTTTTGTATTATAATAAAAGGGCCATTTTTAAAGTTTTGTGTACAGCGCTCTCGCCCGCCACAACTGCAAAGGAGCGATGCCTTCCTTGGCCATTTTGAGATCGCTCCGGGCCCAAATACTTCCAAATGTAGAGATTTCTCCTCGGCATGCTACCAGAGCTCCTTTATTCGACCCAGTGTTGCAAAATTTATCATTTTAAGGACCATTTTTGATCGGCCATGTGCCGATAGCATTCTAGGGGCCACGGAAAGCACTTGCAGCAGTTATTTTGCATTCAAAGAGCAGAATGGGGCGATTTGATAGTTAAAGAGTATCAGAGAGAGAAAGCGACCTGATTCAGTGTCAAAGTGTATCAGAGGAAGCGTCAAAGAGTATCAGTTCAAAATATCAGCAGCCTAAAAGCAGCAGAACATTAAAGAGGCCCCCATCAAAGTCAATAAAGCAGCTCAGAGCCATCAAAGCCCACCAGATCATAGTTATGAGCATTAAAGCCAGCATTAAAGCCACTTTGCAGTAGCAGAACCGCCTAAAGAGGCAATTCAAGTGTTTAAAGCCTAGTTATTGCCAGAAAAGTGTATAAAGACACCTGAGAGCAGCGCTGCAAGTTCCCAAGGCGCAGTTATGGCAAATTGCCAGCGCAGAGCTCCAAAGGACCATATTAATTCATTCTTGAGGCTGCTGTCCCTGCGCAGCTGTTAGATAGATATTTTTTCATTCATTCTAATAAATGTTAGGTTACAATCATTCATTTCTCCAGATCTACCCTCAGATCTGCTGTTTGTACATATTTTTAGATATTTTCTCTATAAATACCACCCTCTGTATAGTGTAAAGGTTGGTTGGTTGTATTTCTCATTCCAGACTTGTGCTATAAGCTTAAGAACTTCTGTAATCAAAGATTGCTGGAATATTTGCATCTGAACTGGCTGGTTGTGCTTTCAATGGCTGAAGAGCTTGATGTGGAATTCATGTGCTTGCTCATGGTTCAATAAGTCTTTCCTCCCTCTGTTTATTAGTTTATATGTATCTGTATCATCTGTATATCATAATCTAAGTTGCAGGAAGAAGGAATAGTTCAGAGCTGGCTTTCATGCCCTTTGTGCTCAATTCTTGTAACTTTTCTATGTTTTCCTCTGAATTAGTGATAAGTATGCATACTTAATTGATCATGTTTAAGCTATTTCTCATTTCTGAATGCTGTTTAGGAATCCTTCATTGCTCCTATATAGTCTTCATCCACTTTCCCTCTTTGGCTGGATGAGAGATCCTTAATTGCCTCTCATCCCCTAACCTCCATTTCATCCTTGTTCCAGCATTTGATCGTTGTGCCATGTGTAGCTATCCTGCTCCATATTCCCCTCTTCTGCCAAGGAAAACGCACCCTTCAGTTCACATTCATTGACTCCATGCCCAATGGTTTGAAGTTCTTACACTTTGTATGTCAACTCTGCTTGAATAGATCGACCATCCCACCAAACTCAAACTAAACCCATGTGCATCATATCTAGCCTAAAATCATCCCTTAAACAAAGCTAAATCCTAAAGAGAGAGCCCTCTCTGACTGCAAGTAGGCTAGGACCTGCAGTCCAAAGCTTGGTTTGTGGTTACCTCGGCCGTATCCCTTTGGGAGTCAAAAGGGACAACCTGAGTGATAACATAATGGCGACTCCACTGGGGACCTGAATCATTTGTTTATTACTGTAAACCCCCAATTTTGACCAGTTTGCCTTGTTTTCTGGAGAAAGTGTTCCTTTTCTTCAGAGCTTTTCATGTTTAGCTCTGATCTGTGATGGTGGACAGAGATCAGGCACTTCAAGGTTAATTCATCCACCTGGCGACTCCACATCATCCTCATAATAAAGACTCCACTGGAGAAATGAACCCAAAAGAGATATATGAGCAGATCAGGCTTTTGACCTGGATTACTATCCAAGAGGTCATGTTTTTTCTCCATAAAGTTTTGTTGTGTATATTGTATTTTAAAGACGATTCTATATCAGATTTTTATGATTTTCCTTTGGAAAATGTTGTTGAAAAGCCTCCTTGCACATTAGAGCAGCAGTCTTCAAATGTTGTTGAAGATCATCATACAGCCAAGGAGGAACCAAAAATAGAGCCCAGTATTACAGTTCCTGTATATACTCCTGTGTCTCGTAAAGTTCTTGATAGATATAAGCCTCTCATTTTGCCTCCTGTACTGAATCCTTTGCCTGCAAATCATCCTGAGTATCTCCCAAGATTTGATGGAGAGAATGGTGTTATTGCCCAGAAACATATCCAGGCTTTTGAAGATTATCTTAATATATTTGAAGTAGAAGATGAAGATGTCAGTCTTAGACTATTTGCCCTTTCTTTGCAAGGCGAAGTTAGGACTTGGTTTAAAGCATTGCCTGAGGCCAGCATCTCTAATCTTCAACAGTGTGCTAAGCTCTTCCTTAATAGATGGATGATCAAAGTTAGTTTCCTCTCACTCATTCAAGATTATGATGAGTTAAAAAGGCTTCCAAATGAGTTGGTTTAGAAATTTTCTGATCGATTCAATCAAGTCTATCTCTCTATGCCATTGAATATTAGGCCTCCCCCTGATCTGGCTCTATTGCAATATCCAAGAGATTTTGATCCAGAAATGGAATTTCGTTTGAGAGAAAGATGCCCGTCCACTTTGAAACAAATGCAGGACATCACTGTGGACGTGGAGGCAAATCTAAAGAGGAGGGAAGAACAGCGCAAGACATAGCAAGAAGAAAGACTTCATAGCGTGTTACAAAAGTCAGAGGAAATGATGCAGTTGATCACAATGAAAGTTGAATGCTTAGAGCACAAGAACACATCTGTTGTGCATGAGGAAAGTAGTGACATTCACGAACAAACCTACCACAAATCAGATGACATATTCATAGAGCCATATGTGAAGGAGCAGTCTCTTGATATACTGTGTGAATATAATAGCTTCTCTTCTTTCAACTGTTTGCCCAAATATGATATGTATGATGATGATTATGAGCCTAACGACCAAATCAGCCTTGCAGAGGAATCAGATCCTATTTTGGCAGGAAGCGAAGTTCAGGCTCAACAGCTTGAATGTAATGATCAGCTTGCCTAGTTCAGCTATGAAGTAAAGAAGGAAAGCGCAGAGTGTTTTGATTTCAGTGAAGGAACTTTACCTTTCTGTTTTGAATCTTTTCAATTTATTAAGGAGAACTATCATGCAATTAATAAGCAAGTATCAGCAAGTGTTGATATTGACCGTCTGGAGGATGATCAAATCATTGTTCAAAATGTATTGCCTCTAGTTTTGCAACCCCGAAGTGCCATTGAAAGTCAGATTAAAAAGGAGTACTCGGAAGCAGCAGCGTGTGATCAAATGATCAGAATTGCTCCACTGCCGCTTTGTTTTGAGTCATCTGAATTATGTAAAGAAGAGAAGGAGCAGCAAGTGCAAATCAGTCAAGTGCCATCTGAGCCTGTTTGTAATGAATTGCAGGTATCATTCCAAGTTTGGTATGACCCATCTGCTGGCAGGTTGGATGATGAAGTAAATCAGTGCTCTTCTCCATTAGCAGGCTGCAAGGCTCAAAATCAAGATGCTGGTGATTTCCCAATTCAAAGACATGATAACAATCCTAAACCTTTGTATAGTTGTTTATTTCAGCTCAGCACTATTGTATATATGTTGCAGGACCCTTTTGTACAGTCTTTAGGTTCAGCGAAGGAGATCAGTAGCTTCCTATTCTTCTCAAAGATTAACAAAGCCACATCAGATTGCAAGATCTCAGTTGGTCTCACTAGCAAGCACAAGCAACAAAGCCCACTCATGTTTTTATTGCTTAAGTGGCCGCATTGGTTATTTCATTTCACCTAACAGCAAAGTAAGTGCTGGTTAGGGTAGGTAGGTAGGATCAATAAGGCAGCCAACCAAGGGAATTTTACAGAATACAGCAATAATTGAATACAAGGCAGTCTGACCTGCTGTTCTTGGCTTTTCACAAGGAAAAGCCATCCCCAAGTGGAGCCACTATTAGCCTCCTGCTACAGCAGGTTAATCATCTTTCATGATCGACATTTTTACATGCCAAATATGTCGTACTATGCATGCTGCAATGCTCCATATTTGCTACAGATGGCCAAAGAAGTGTCCATGAGAGTGTCCTAGTCTCACTGCCACTGCTGTGTTCCAATTTTGATAAGCAATCCATTTTTTGGTTTGAGGCAGTTTTTTAGATGGAGGACTTCAAGCGAGGCATGTCTAACTCCTCCCTTCTTCCTTTTTCCCCAAGTCACTCACTAACTTCCCCTAAAGAGGTCAAGATCTGCTTGATACCTCTTAGTTTCATCATTCTCCATATCATTTGCCTTGGTGAAGATCTGTTTCACTCAAGGAATGTTCACACTTCTTCTATCAGTCATTTCCCCCCATTTGATAGCCTAAGACATCATACTTAGCGCTTTTTCTCATCATTGTCATATTAACTATTAACTTTACTATGTAGCTCCCTATCTATTTCCCCTTCCCCTACTAAAGCTATGTATATTACTCCCCTATATACTTATCCCCTCCCCCTGGTTGAAAGATAACCATATACATCCTCGGGAATTGCTAAGTTTATCAGAAACTCAGCAAGAACCCACACTGCCCTCCTCTAACCATCTTCCAGATGCATTTCGGACTCCTTCCGATGCATAAAGCCCTTCATCACTCTATAAAACCCCTCTAGTGCTTTTTGATTCCTTCACAAAGCATAAATTCCCTTCATATGTATAAAAAACCATCTTTTGGCCTTGTTTCTACCTTTTCCAAGGCACAAAACCTTTTAAAGGCCATTAAACCCCTCTCAAAACACATAAAAATCCTCCCAGGTGCCTTTGGAATCCTTCCAAGGCATGAAAAATCCCTTTTTGGGCTTTCGGACCCCTTCCGATGCCTTGAAATCCCTTCAAAACATAAAAAATTCCGCCTCCGATCATAAAAGCCTGCATCACTTACCTTAGGCCTTGCTCCGATTGCAAAAGAGTTCTATTTGGACCCCCTCCGATGTGATATCGCAGTCGGGAGGGGAGTCGTGTGTAAACACAATGCATATATGGGAGTCCAATCAATAAAGGCCGATTGCGATTTCACCGATCGGCGTATCGCATGGTTGCAAACAATGTATATAAGCGTGACAAATGGTCCGCCGATCGCTGATTGCGATATCGCATCGGCAGTCATATGTATATAATTTCCCACCCCCAGCTTGCTCTGGCAGCGAAACGCCGACCAAATCTCAGCCATCCATTTGGGCCCCAGATCAATGGCTAATGTTTTATCGCTTCATTCCTATATATGGCTCCGACTGGGCGGAGCCGAAAAGATATAAAGCGCGGCTTATAAAGGATTTCGGGTCCGATGGGTTTCGGCGTTTCTATGTGGCAGCCCCCATGACCCCACCGATAGCAAAGTGCCGACTCAATCTCAGCCGTCCATCGCCCTCACCAAATCAATGGCCCATATTATATCGACAATTACCCCATGTATATGGCTCCGACCAGCGGAGCCGAAATATTATAAAGGTGCGGCTTATAAAGTTTTTGGGTCCGTAAGGGCCCCTAGTGCAGCGAAAAGAAGGCTCCCGACGGGCCAGAGCCGAAATGGTATATAAATGCAGTGTTAAGGGTTTCGGGTCCGCGGACCCTTTCAATTGTAAATCCGCCGATATGCGGGTCCCGATGGCTCGGACCCGAAAAGAGATAAAGTGGGCCTGTAAAAGCATTTCGGGTCCGATGATTTCGGGGAGCTTATGTTTTGTTCCGCCGATTTGAACTCGTCGATGGGCCGGACCCGATTCAAATAAAGAAAGGGCCTATAAGCATTTCGGGTCCACGCGTTTTGGCAATTGTTTATGTGCCGCCCCCCTGGTCCACCCCGATGCGATATGGAGATGAGATTTGGGCCGTTGGATCGGCCCGCGCCAGATCCAATGGCCAGAATTTAATAAAATGAACAGTTGCCGCCTGCGCCCAAATTTCATGAATTTGCACAATTTTGAAAGCATTTTTGTATTATAATAAAAGGGCCATTTTTAAAGTTTTGTGTACAGCGCTCTCGCCCACCACAACTGCAAAGGAGCGATGCCTTCCTTGGCCATTTTGAGATCGCTCCAGGCCCAAATACTTCCAAATGCAGAGATTTCTCCTCGGCATGCCGCCAGAGCTCCTTTATTCGACCCAGTGTTGCAAAATTTATCAGTTTAAGGACCATTTTTGATCGGCCATGCGCCGATAGCATTCTAGGGGCCACGGAAAGCACTTGCAGCAGTTATTTTGCATTCAAAGAGCAGAATGGGGCGATTTGACAGTTAAAGAGTATCAGAGAGAGAAAGCGGCCCGATTCAGTGTCAAAGTGTATCAGAGGAAGTGGCAAAGAGTATCAGTTCAAAATATCAGCAGCCTAAAAGCAGCAGAACATTAAAGAGGCCCCCATCAAAGTCAATAAAGCAGCTCAGAGCCATCAAAGCCCACCAGATCACAGTTATGAGCATTAAAGCCAGCATTAAAGCCACTTTGCAGTAGCAGAACCGCCTAAAGAGGCAATTCAAGTGTTTAAAGCCCAGTTATTGCCAGAACAGTGTATAAAGACACCTGAGAGCAGCACTGCAAGTTCCCAAGGCGCAGTTATGGAAAATTGCCAGCGCAGAGCTCCAAAGGACCATATTAATTCATTCTTGAGGCTGTTGTCCCTGCGCAGCTGTTAGATAGATATTTTTTCATTCATTCTAATAAATGTTAGGTTACAATCATTCATTTCTCCAGATCTGCCCTCAGATCTGCTGTTTGTACATATTTTTAGATATTTTCTCTATAAAGACCACCCTCTGTATAGTGTAAAGGTTGGTTGGTTGTATTTCTCATTCCAGACTTGCGCTATAAGCTTAAGAACTTCTGTAATCAAAGACTGCTGGAATATTTGCATCTGAACTGGCTGGTTGTGCTTTCAATGGCTGAAGAGCTTGATGTGGAATTCATGTGCTTGCTCATGGTTCAATAAGTCTTTCCTTCCTCTGTTTATCAGTTTATATGTATCTGTATCATCTGTATATCATAATCTAAGTTGCAGGAAGAAGGAATAGTTCAGAGCTGGCTTTCATGCCCTCTGTGCTCAATTCTTGTAACTTTTCTATGTTTTCCTCTGAATTAGTGATAAATATGCATACTTAATTGATCATGTTTAAGCTATTTCTCATTTCTGAATGCTGTTTAGGAATCCTTCATTGCTCCTATATAGTCTTCATCCACTTTCCCTCTTTGGCTGGATGAGATATCCTTAATTGCCTCTCATCCCCTAACCTCCATTTCATCCTTGTTCCAGCATTTGATCATTGTGCCATGTGTAGCTATCCTGCTCCATATTCCCCTCTTCTGCGAAGGAAAATGCACCCTTTAGTTCACATTCATTGACTCCATGCCCAATGGTTTGAACTTCTTACACTTTGTATGCCAATTCTGCTTGAATAGATCGACCAACCCACCAAACTCAAACTAAACCCATGTGCATCATATATAGCCTAAAATCATCCCTTAAACAAAGCTAAATCCTAAAGAGAGAGCCCTCTCTGACTGCAGGTAGGCTAGGACCTGCAGTCAAAAGCTTGGTTTGTGGTTACCTCGGCCGTATCCCTTTGGGAGTCAAAAGGGACAACTTGAGTGATAACAGGTGCTAATCCTACTGAGTGTTTTGGAAACTACTTTTCCCATCCCAATCACGGTTTTGCATGCCATTTCACTATGCAGAGTCTAAGTTCTAGTTAACGAGTGATAGAGGAGGGTTTTGAGATTCATTCTGCTCTACGACTGCTGCTGGGTTCTGTCTCTGTCGTGGGGCTCCCTTAAGCAGTTCCCTGCCATGACTCAAGCTCCAGAGGAATTACTAAAATGGGGGTTCCATGAGTCCGAGTCGATCCCAGTTATCTTACAGAGATGGACAACCGAGAAACCCTTGTCAAATTTGAGGTAAGGTTCTTATATCAGTTAATCACTCTTTTCTTTCTTGTTTTGGATTTACCTACCATAATACTTAACTCACGGTTGTCGTATTGGTTGCATTGCAGTTCTCAAGACTGTGTGGCGTAGATATTTCATTCGACTGGTAAGATCTCTAGACAATTCCTATTAATCAATCTCATTCCTTTTATCCTCGGCTAACTACTAGCCTTGGGTTTTTGCAGGTAGAGCCTACTCAGGTATTTGGTAGCCTGTGCAGCGACCCGAGTAGCGGTTCCTGGTTTGCGCACTTGCTTAGCGTACTTGCTCATATTCAGTTCCTATTTAATTTTTCTTAACTCAAGTGCTTCCAAGGGCAGTAGGCTTGTGCTTGAGGCACGTAGGTGTTTCTAGCAGGATTGTTCTCAGCGCTATCGAATTTTTGGTGCTACGCTTCACCTCTCAGGCCAGGGTTACCCTTTTTATATTCAGTACTTAATTTTTGTTGTGCTAATGGGATTCATAGATGATCAATGCCACAGGTAGTTTGGGGACACATCGACGGTGGAGAGGAATTCGATGTGGCTGAAAGGTAACTGTTCCACCTCCTGCACCCTTCCGTCGCTCATTCAACTCGTCCCCCGAGCGCCCTGCCTCCCTCTACAACCCCTTTGCAACCCAATTAGGGTTTCACGAACCCTTCTTATTGCTCAAGTTTCTGGTGGTATTTTTCTATCACGCAACTTTGTCCATGAACCAGCTACTCACCGAGGTCTGTTTCTTCACACCGTTTTCCATGGTAAGCTAAAATGTTTCCGGATTGCTAAGGTTTTGTTTGTAATTTCTCTCTGGTTATCATGAGTTTGTTTATCTCGACAGGGTCTCAATCTCCATCTTGTTGTTCAAGTACTTGCCCTTTATCCTAGTGTGAAACGAATATGCTGTCGAGTTCCTTCAAACCCTTCGCACTCATCTCACGTAAAGAATTAGTTTTATTTTATGTACATTAAGGGGTTTTCTTAATTGTTCGTCTCAATTTTGCACTGATTAACCCCCACCTTCCCGTGTTCGTTGTTTTTAGAATGTTGCGCAACAGTCAGGGTTTTGCACATGCTAGAGTGTCCTATGGCTAGCTTCAACACTCCATGTGTGGTACTTGCGCATTCCCCTGTTCGCTGTAAAGGGTTCTTGGTATCAATTTGTTCCTAACGGCCTCAAAGGATCTAGAGGTCGTGACTCTTTTTTAATGTTTTGTGTTATTTTAAGAGGAATATATAAAGCGAGCTCAAACTCCTATTCTTTTCTTTTTGAGACAGTCCTTCTATGAAGGAACTGGTTCTTTCACATTCTAACTATTTATAGCATTTGGTTCTTGTATTTGTTTTGCCATACAACAACATTTTTCTGGGTATGCAATTGAAATCATTATTACATTTATGTGTTTAGCTACGAGCTCTGTATTCCTCTTTTCTCTTTGTGCACATAATGTTTGTTTTACTGTTAGGTGTATATTATACTTATGTTAAATTATATACTATGTTCTTTGCATTCGACTGACGCTATTAGTTTTCCTAAATTATTATATGGACTTCTAGTTACTAGATGATTTTTCATTACATCAATTTACCTCAGGTTAAATGGTTTCATTGCATAGTCTAATACCCAACACCTAGGTTTTCATGTTAGTGATAACAGAGTTTTCCTTGCTAACCCATTACTTGTCTCCTTCAAGTAACTTGGATTTTTAGGCCATTTCTCTGTAGGGTTTTCACCCTCACACAGAGAAATCTACCTGCACAACTGACCAATGTTACAGTTAATATTTCTACACTTGACTAGCCATGTGGTACGAGTTCCTAGTACTCGACTGCAGCTTCCCTTCACAACTTTGGAACTGCAACTTCCTTTTAATCACTCTCAGAGTCTTAACATGACAAAATCTTTAGTTAACATTCTACCAAGAAATATGGAGTTTTCTTTATATATTTTTTAAAGACAAATTCAACAAATGTTACACTGAGCCTCCAGAATTCATGAACCTGTAATTTAGGAATTTGTTTTATGAATTAGTTCCAAGTTCCTTCATTATTTGTTGTTGTAAATTTAATTTCTCAAGTAAAGCCTCAGGATCGAGAAATCCTTTATAGGTTTGCTCTTACAACAGGTTTTGGGTCATTAGATTCCGATAGTTATTAACCCTAGATGCATTCATAGTTATCATGACAATTCCAGAATCCATTATTTCCAGTATTCTTTTAAATCATGCACTCTTTACTTACAACAATCTTGCTAAATCATGCAATCTTTACTTACAACAATCTTTCTAAATCATGCAACATTACTTACAACAATCTTTCTAAATCATGCAACTGTACAGTGACCAAACAACTTTGTTTTATAACAGAATTTCCATCATAATAAATATTTTCAGGAATCTTCCCTATTCATAGTAAATAATCTTAGTAAATAACCAACGTAGTGCAGACTTTGGGGTGTTAGAAATAGTGATATCTTTGAAACATGTGAGAGAGAGGATATAAGTTTTTTATTTAAATTGGAAGGGATTTCAAAAACTGAGAATAGAAACGGTTTAAGTTTTTATTAAGGAATACATAAATTAAAAAAAAAAATTGTATGGTCATCTTCCACCTCTTTATTTTCATCCTCTTTCTTCAAACTTGCCAAGACTGACAGATAAACACTAGGCGCTAAATATCAACAAATCCGGAAAATACATAATTAAAGGAACAAAAACCCTATAATATGCATGATGAATACCTAGAGGATCAACCTTGAAGGTGTATGCGTCAGAAGTTTCCTTACCTGCCTGCAAGACCAACATATAAACACAAATGAAAACATAAGTGCAAAGTTTAAGCTCATGATTATGCATGGTTATATGGTATATCTTGTCATTCAGTTGAAACTGAAATGGTATTGAAACTGTATTAATCTGATGGCACGCTATTCTTTAATCATCTAATATTTGATCGGATGGTGCAGACTTGTGCCAAGTGGCAATTAGGGGAGTTGATTTCAAAGGGGAACGCCTTACGACGTAACTATTATTGCAATGTGGAATGTTGCTATGTGTTTACAGTAGTGTGTTTTTGTTTGTCCATCAAAGGTGTATGGAAATGCATCGTTCCTGTGAAAAAGTGCAGCCATATGAGTAAAGGAGCTAAGATATGCACAAAGGAACTACAACCTATTGTAGAAAATTGTTGTCATCGTTGCATTGGAGAAATGTGCTTAGATAAAGAGAAATATTCCTGTTAAATTTGTAGATTTGGTTGAGAAAACTCAGAAGGCTACTGGCCTTGCAAATTATTTTATTGCAAAAGAATTAATAGCTAAAGTCTAGGCTCCTATGAAGAGTAGGTACATTTTCTCTTTTCCTTTAACATATATCAATGTTGAGAATAAATGGGACAACAATGACAATATTCTTCCAAAGGGCTTTGTAAAAAAATTAATAAAAAATAAAAAAAATCCAAGAAACCATTGAGTAGAGAAAAGAAAGTTGTTGGTAGTGTTTGAGAGGTGCCAACAAAGAGAGAGATGGTTAACCACAATAATGGTAACAATGGCCATGGCATTGATAAAGGTGTCACCGACTGGAAAATAAGGGAGGTATATTTCTTTTGCATTATTCCATGCACATGAGATGAAAAATATTTTTTATAAATAAGTGTGATCTGTGGTTAAATAATATTTTAATTGCTATTGTAACACCCCTAAGATGAGACCCATGTGTGTGATGTACATATCATGTTTAGTTCGATGATCTAGGAACTATTTTAAATCCAATAAACCCATGTACATATGTGTTTTAGGTTAGTGTACCTATTTGTGTTTTGAGGCTAAATAGTATAATTTTGTAAATATAAAAGCACATGCATATTAATACAATAAACCACAGTTACAGAACAAGTCAAATAAGAGTGTACGTGGATCTAAAACTCCACAAATGTGAAGGGCAAGATAAGGGATAAGTAATGAAGGGCTTAAGCCTATGTGGTTATGCTATTATTAAAAGAAGCTTAAGTCAAAAAGTGCACATGTTTTATCCTGAGACAACAAAGTGACTTTGGAGAGTGTGATTTGTCAGAGGAGGTGCATTCACATAAAAGTAAAATATGTTGGAATCATTCTATCATCCATTGCAATTTTTTGTATAGGGAAAAGTGATTGAACTCCAAAAAAGGGAAAACGGGGTGACTACATGACATGGTTGGCTTACAGTAAAAGCCTAGGTGGATTCGAGAAAAAAGGGTTAGGTTTCTCTAGTGTGAGGCTAAAAAGGTATTAGGGGGAAAACTCTTAAGAGAAGCTAGAAATCCTATAATCCATAGATATCTTAAGCATCCTTAGCTGCTCAGTTGAAAACCCATGGAAGGGTGGTGGCACAACCTAATGGACTATAGGTATAGAGAAGGGGGAGCACTACTTTGCATAGTGTGAGATAATGGGGGATATAACATATTGATGGGAAGTTATTGAAGTTTGGTGTTACGATGTTATGTTCAAAATTAATTAGGTTCCATAGCTAGCTTTAGGTAATCCTTTCTATTGGTTATGTCATGGCCCTGACTTGGGAGTGACCCAATGCTAAGAGATTATGTGTAGTGTGGTTAATGGTTGGGTGGAACATCTAAGGTCAACAACCAATTAGTGTTTTCTTTATAAAGATAAGTGTTTATTCTTAGGTTTATTTTATTTCCACTATTAATATTCATGTACTTTTATGTGTGCATGAATAGTAATTTAAGTGGTTTCATTTGTGTAATTACATTTCTGTACATAAATTCATTGTATGTTAGAACACATTAGACATGCTTGATCAATGCCACATGAATCAAATTCAAGGAAATTTTTATGAAATGCAAATTGCATATGTGGTGATGCACTCCATTGGGTGGCTAGGGGCATTATAAAGTGGTATCAGAGCCCATGTTACAACACTTAGGCCATATGGGTCCAACTACATTTACAAAGTAAATATCATGGGTTGCATGGCCATTGTTTGATGGAAGTTCGTAAAGAATGGAGATGGCAGAAATTTTCAATTTATAATAAAATTTAGAGGATGAAATCCATTAAGAATGAAAAATAGAAAAGTCAAATTGATTGTTACATGCTCATAGTTTGTGAAACAATGGGCCAATCATAGAAGTGGAGCTTCCAATTTTGCGTAAATGAAAATTATGAAAAAGTAAATTTTATTGACAAAAAAGAATTTGAAAAAGGATTATAAAATTTTGAACATTTTGATAATTTCATCTTATGACATCAACAATGAGGTGTCAATATTAGGTGGTAGTGAGGGTGGTAGCTATGTTTGCATGTGAAGGGCATGTGGCACCACTGAATTCCATCAAAATTCAACGAGTAGTTAAACTCACTCACACCTTTAGATCCAATATCAATATAAGCCATTAGTTTGCTTGGATGTTAGCCATTAGATTCATAGAAGTGCAACTATGCGTTAACCTATGCGCATGTTGGGATCTGATATATTTGTACCATTAAATCAACTGGATGCTAATCATTAGATCCATTATAAGTATAATTATGCATCAACCCACATGCAAGTTGAGATCATATATTAATCTAGATAATAAAATCAAGTCAAAGTCAATTGTTAGATCCATCAAAGGTGCATTCACATAAAAGTAAAATATGTTGGAATCATTCTATCATCCATTGCAATTTTTTGTATAGTGAAAAGTGATTGAACTCCCAAAAAGAGAAAACGGGGTGACTACATGACATGGTTGGCTTATAGTAAAAGCCTAGGTGGATTTGAGAAAAAAGGGTTAGGTTTCTCTAGCGTGAGGCTAAAAAGGTATCAGGGGGAAAACTCTTAAGAGAAGCTAGAACTCCTATAATCCATAGATATCTTAAGCATCCTTAACTGCTCAGTTGAAAACCCATGGAAGGGTAGTGGCACAACCCAATGGACTATAGGTACAGAGAAGGGGGAGCACTACTTTGCGTAGTGTGAGCTAATGGGGGATATAACATATTGATGGGAGGTTACTGAAGTTTGGTGTTGTGATGTTATGTTCAAAATTAATTAGGTTTCATAGCTAGCTTTAGGTAATCCTTTCTATTGGTTATGTCATGGCCCTGACTTGGGAGTGACCCAATGCTAAGAGATTATGTGTAGTGTGGTTAATGGTTGGGTGGAACATCTAAGGTCAACAACCAATTAGTGTTTTCTTTATAAAGATAAGTGTTTATTCTTAGGTTTATTTTATTTCCACTATTAATATTCATGTACTTTTATGTGTGCATGAATAGTAATTTAAGTGGTGTCATTTGTGTAATTACATTTCTGTACATAGATTCATTACTTGTTAGAACACATTAGACCTGCTTGATCAATGCCACATGAGTCAAATTCAAGGAAATTTTTATGAAAAGTAAATTGCATATGTGGTGATGCACTCCAGTGGGTGGCTAGGGAACTATAAAGTGGTATCATAGCACATGTTACAACACTTAGGCCATATGGGTCGAACTACATTTACAAAGTAAATATCATGGGTTGCATGGCCATTGTTTTATGGAAGTTCGTAGAGAATGGAGATGGCAGAAATTTTCAATTTATAATAAAATTTAGAGGATGAAATCCATTAAGAATGAAAAATAGAAAAGTCAAATTGATTGTTACATGCTCATAGCTTGTGAAACAATGGGCCAATTATAGCAATGGAGCTTCCAATTTAGCGTAAATTAAAATTATGAAAAAGTAAATTTTATTGACAAAAAAGAATTTGAAAAAGGATTATAAAATTTTGAAAATTTTGATAATTTCATCTTAGGACATTAATAATGAGGTATCAATATTAGGTGGTAGTGAGGATGGTAGCTAAGTTTGCATGCGAAGGGCATGTGGCACCACTGAATTCCATCAAAATTCAACGAGTAGTTAAACTCACTCACACATTTAGATCCAATATCAATATAAGCCATTAGTTTGCTTGGATGTTAGCCATTAGATTCATAGAAGTGCAACTATGCGTTAACCTATGCACATGTTGGGATATGATAGATTTGTACCATTAAATCAACTGGATGCTAATCATTAGATCCATTATAAGTATAATTATGCATCAACCCACATGCATGTTTAGATCATATGTGAATTTGTATAATCAAATCAAGTCAAAGTCAATTGCTAGATCCATCAAAGGTACAATTCTCTTTTAACTTCTGGGTCACCAAATAGAATTAATCATGGCCATTGGATCCATTAGAATGCAACTCTTCCTAAACCAGCATGTATATTACAGTTTGATATGGATATCAACTATCAAATCAAGGGAATCCTTTTAGCTTCTTAAGATTCTCCACATTCAGGGTTCCACACCCTCTGCAAATCATAGTTTCGTCACTCTAAGTTCTGTCTCTCGCTCCTCTGCAGATCCGCTCGAATGGTGTATGAGTATTTTAAATGCAATTGAGGAAGTAGATGTTCCAACGTATGACAATTGGCCGGATTAGTAAATCATTATGGTTTCTAGGCATAGGTTCGGGTTCAAAAACTGCCTCGACCAAAAATAAACATTGGTGTTCCCTTTTTATTAACCATGCAAAAATTTATGTACTAGCAGCTATAACTCATTAGTTGGTGGATTTTTTTTAGCACCGATGGCTATGAATGTAAAGGTTTGTGTGGAGGCACCCAGGAGGCGTGCCGAACAAGCTGGCTAGACAGGTTCAAGCTCCGTCTCCTCTAGATATGTGGGATTGGCTTCGCAGGTGGGCAGCTGGCCTGTTAACATTATATATAACGTGTATTATATATAGACTGGCGATGGTGGTGTTCAACCACCTGACACCCCATTTCAATCATTTTAATATATATTAAATGTTGACCTCCAACAGGGATGGTGGGGGTGGTAGCCTGCCACCCCTACAATATATATATATATATATATATATATATATATATATACATGTGTGTGTATATATGTATATATGTAGATTATAAAGAAACCAATTGTTTTTAAGTTTGTAAAAAATAAGGGTCACTAGAAAAATTAACCATTCAATAATTTTGCTCGTTTCAATGGCTGGATTCCATGCGCCGGGTTTCGGTTAATTTGTTGCCTCGTTAAGCCTGCCACTTGTCCAACTTTGACCAAAAAATTGACCATCCATAACTTGACGATACGAACTTGGATTTAACTGTCATTCACACCATTGGAATCAGGGTGACGAGCACTACGATATGGTCCTCATTTCACTTCAATCTATGGTATTTTATTTTTGAGCTTTTCCATAGCCACTTCTAGATTCTGAGCGTGTCTGGAGCCACCTGGATCATGGAGACTATGCATAGGTTGCAGCAAAGTACAGGTACAGTTACACGTACAGGTATTGGTATAGGTACAAGTATAGGTATATGTACAGGTGCATGCATAGGTGTACAGGATGTGGACTATTATCTCACAATAGATGGATTGATTAGATTTAGGAATAAGATATATGTGCTAGACAACAGTGAGCTCAAGAAGGTGATCTTGAGGGAGTTTCATGTGAAACCATATTCAGGTCACCTCGGTTGTCAAAATACATTGAACTTAGTGAAGATGTTTTTTTATTGGTCGAATCTGAAGAAGGATGTAGTAGAGTTTGTGGCTAGATGTTTGGATTGTCAGCAAGTAAAGGCAGAATGTAGGAATCCAGGTAGATTGCTACAAGTAATTGCAATTCCAAAGTGGAAATGGGAGGTCATTTCCATGGAAAGTGAGACAACATGATTCTATCATGGTTTTTGTGGACAGGTTGACAAAGGTTGCATACTTTATTCCAGTAGAGACTATGTATTCAACTAGTGTCGTGACACATGTGTTCATCAGAGATGTGGTCAAATTGCACGGTGTTCCAAAGAATATTGCAACAAAAAGGGATTCAAAGTTCACTTCAACTTTTGGAAGGATTTGTTTGCAAGATTAGGTACAAAGTTGGCCTTCAGTACAACTTATCATCCGCAGACTGATGGAAAGACAGAAAGGTTCAACATGATATTGGAGGATATGTTGAGGATGTACATGATGCATTAGAAGAGAATATGGTAGGAGTATCTTCCATTGGTTGAGTTTGCATACAACAATGGTTATCAACAGTCATTGAGGATGAATAATTTTGAGGCATTGTATGGGAAAAGTTGTAATACTTCCATTAGTTGGAGTGATCCAGCTAACAGGGTGTTGATTGGACCAAACATGTTGGAAGACATTGAGTGTAAAATGCAAGTAATCAGGAAGAATTTGAAAGTAGCACAGGATAGGCAAAAGAGTTATGCAGATAGGAACAGGTTTTTGAAGGAGTTCCAAGTTGGGGAACATGTGTGCTTGCGCATCAAACCGAAGAAGAGCTCCTTGCAGATTGGATCATGTGCCAAGATGGCACCATGGTTTTGTTGACCTTTCAAGATTTTTGAGAGGATCAGACTAGTAGCCTATCAACTTACATTGCCTCTGATAGTGAAATCCCATGATGTTTTCCATGTGTCATTACTTAAGAAGTATGTTAAAGATGTTGATCATGTGATTGACTAGTCTGTATTGCAAGTAGAGGCAGATGGAGAATTCCAAATGGAACCTTAGTGTATATTGTACAGAAAGGTGCTCATGCTCCATAACTAAGCAATCCAACATGTTAAAGTTCAATGGAAATAATTTGGGCCCGATGAAGCTACATGGGAGATGGCGGATTAGATGCAGGCTATGTATCCTTCATTGTTTGTTAGTTGAGACAAAGCAATTTTGGTATGACGTTTGGTATATGTTTTTGGTACATGTTTTGGTGATGTTTTGATATATGTACATATGTAATGGATGTAAATACCGTCATGAGATATGTTATAAATCTCCAATAAGAGGTATGTGTGTCATGTCATTATGATGTTATACTTGTTATGTTGTCATGTTGGTTTTCCTCTGAGCAAGATAATCATTCTAAATATTGCAACGAGTTGCGTTATAATGCTCCATGTGCAGTATGTTTTATTTTCAGCGGTTTTGCTGAGGTATAGGTGTGGTTGAACATCGAGGACAGTGTCCCCCAAGGGGGAGGGTTCTGTAATAACCCTGGTGAAAATTCCATGTAATAAAATTTAATAAAGGAAAAATAATAACCATAGTTGATGGCACACGTATTCCAAGTTGAATGTTGGGAAAAAACATCCTAGTGTGGGTGTTCATTGGTTTATTATGGCTAAGGAAATTGGAAAAGGAAATGGCTAAGGCTTTGGGAAGGAAAAATTACATTTTTGACACATTTATTTAGGAAAATAAAGGAAAATAGGATAAAATGAAGGTGAAAGGTCACAAGTTGCATTTGAGGAGTAAATTGAAGGAAAATAATGGAAAATGAAGAAAATAGAGGCCTCATTGATAAGAAGGCTTCTGAGAATCAATGTGTAACCTATTTTCAGTTTAGTTTTGGAGCTCCCTCATTATTATCTCTCTCTCTCACGCAGACACTCTTGAACACTTAAGAGTTTTCTTGGAGCACTTTGGCATTTGATCAATAAAGGCGAAGGAGGCAAGAGGAAGGAAGAAAGCAATCAAGGAAGAGCGAGATCAAGCAACTACAACATGATTTTTTGTAGGTATCAATTTTCATGTGTGTTTTCCTTGCTAGATTTGGAATGCATGGTATTGCATGTGGTTCTTTGCTGTTATGGCATGGGATTTTCCACGTGTGATAGTGTTTTCAGCCTAGCCTTTCCATTTTCAGATAGCCATGGTGTGATGGGGCTCTCATGTTTTAGTTGAGCTAGATTTTTAGATGGATTTGAGGCTGAGTGAGGTGGATCTCTAAATAATAGAACACATGGACTAGTAACCCCTAAACCAGACTATGGGTTGCGGTAAGGCTATATTTTGTGTTGCCTCAGTGGGCCTAGGAATCCTTGATCAATGAATGGAGGGATATATAGTAAAACCTAGAGGTGGGTGCTCTTCACCAGGCCTAGTAATCCTGGGACAGGATATGTGGTAAAGCTTGGAGAGTGGATCTTGTTGTTACGTCCCTATACTACTAGTGTAACCCCTTATTGTTATTAGTACAATCCCCTTATTATATTTTTGTGCCCATGTAGTCCCCATATTGTTATTATTGTGCCCCATAGAAGCCCACTATTGTTATTATTGTGCCCTTACATTATTATTGTTATGTCGGCTCTGATTACATTATGACCCCTTAGACTCCTATATATAGAAAGGAGGTCTTGTCATTTGTATCATCTAAGAATTGTTCATTTGTGTAATGTAAAGGAGGTTTCCCCCTCGAAGACGCTTACTTCTCAGGAGTATCTTTTTGTGAGCTGGTTCCATAACATTTGGTATCAGAGCTTTGGATTCTAGGGTTTCGCTGCTCCAAACAGGTCATTGTGGCATGTTCGCTATAAATTTTTCCCTGCGACGTTTCAGAAGCTAAAAAAAACCCATTTGAGAATAAATCGCACTAAACCTCGGGTCTAAATTTTAGATATTGTCTCACTATATTTTCGGATATATGATCTAAGAAGGTTAGGGTTTTTGCAAGCTCCAGAATTTCATCTAAAACAGGTCATCGTGGAATTTTCGCTATAACGTTTTTGCTACAAAGTTTCACAAGCTAAAAAAAACCTGTTTGAGAAGAAATCAGTCTAAACCTCGGATCTTAATTTTAGATCTTGGCTCGCTATATTCTCGGATATATGATCAGAGGAATTTAGGGTTTTTGCAAACTCCCAAATTAAATCCTAAACAAATGACGTTGGAAAAATCATCATCACTTTCTCTCTGAGCAACAAATTGAAATTTCGTAAGAAGTTACGGAAAGAGGACAGACTGTATTTTGTTTGGGTATAATTTTTAGAACCTAAGATTGAAACAGTGACACGTGGCATGTCGTAAAAGTTCACTCTACTGAACTAGTCTATAATTAGGTCATCGCGGGAGATTGGGACTAAATCTTTCTTCAGGAATCCAATTGTGATCAGACTTGCAGAGTTAGAAATAGGACTCAGAGGGCTATTACAGACCAAAATTTCAGAACCTAAAGATTGGAAAGTACAGATTTATAGTCATTTCAAGATCGAGCTCCTAAAATCAAGAAAAAGCGAGATGAGGAAGTTTGATGGCAAGGATTCGTAAATTGGATACTACGGATGGAGAAATATTTTGATCTACATGGTGTGCCACTATCACAAAAGGCACGTATTGCATCTAATTATTTAGAACCAGATCAATTTTTATGATATAAAGGGCTTTGTTCTTGTAAACCACTTGTTACATGGTCAATTTTCATGAAGGAAATGATAGCACATTAGGAGGATATAAAGAGAAACACCTTATTTAGCCAATTGATAAATCTCAAACAAAAGGGTTCAACGATTGAGCACATTGAGGAATTCCAAAAATTGAATATAAGGGTAAATGATATTCTAGAGAAGAAAATGGTTGATGTCTTCATAGGGACTTTAAAGGATAACATTCAACACGAGGTTCATCTTTGGGAACCTGATTCATTAGAGAAGGCATTTAGGTTGGCAAGAAAAATTGAAAGCGAAATTATGGAAACAACGAATCCCACCACTCATGACTATAATTATGGAAGTGTTTTTTCTCTATCCTTCCACAACCTACAAGGTTTACACCACAAAAATTGGAAGAAAAAAGACAAAAAGGGCTTTGTTACACTTGTGATAGAAAATACACTAAAGGTCATAAGTGTGCTGAGAAGAAATTATTTTACATAGATTATGAAGAGGAGGAAGAAAAGGATCAAGAAACATCAAAAGAAGAGGATATACACTAGGAACCCCCCAGAGAAAGAAGAAATGAATCTGGGAATATCTTGTAAAGCATTGGAAAGAATTAGCACTCCTCAAACTCTCAAGATAGAAGGACATATCAAGAAGAAAAAGGTTCAAGAAGTGAAAGATCACATCGAGAAAGAAGAAATGAGTCTAACCATATCTTGTAATGCATTGGCCGGAATTACCACTCCTCAAACTATCAATACAGAAGGACATATCAAGAAGAAAAATGTTCAAGAAGTGAAAGATCACATCGAGCATCAAGAAATGAATCCGACCATATCTTGTAATGCATTGGAAGAAATTACCACTCCTCAAACTATCAAGGTAGAAGGACATATCAAGAAGAAAAAGGCAATAGTGTTGATTGATTCGGGTAGTACTCATAATTTTATTCATTATAAGATAGCCAAGGAATTGAATTGCTTCCTATATCCAGCACCAGAGTGTCAAGTGATGGTTGCAAGTGGAGGAACCATAAATTGCTCTGGAAGGTGCCATAATATCAAGCTATCCATGGGAGAATATGTATTGAATAGCCCAATTCTTTCCATTCCAATGGGTGGTGCTGATGTTTTACTAGGAATCCAATGGCTACAATCTTTGGGTACGATAGCTTTTAATTTTCAAGAACTTTTCTTGAAATTTTTTTGGGAAGGAAAGGAATTTGAATTGAGGGGTATCGACAGGAAATCGGGAAAGATAATCAACTCTAACAGCATGAAAAAGCTCCTAAATAAATAACAACAGGGTTTAATTGCACAATTATGTTCACTAGAGGATCCCACATTGAAATCATGTATTTCTCCAGATCTCCAAAACGTTTTGGACAATCATTCCAAGGTATTTGAGACTCTCAAAGGCCTCCGACCTATTCGTGATCATGATCATGCTATTCATTTGATTCCAGGAAGCTTTCCTGCAAACATTAGGCCTTACAGATATCCATATGCCCAAAGGAGTGGGAAATCATTGAAAAATTGCAGAAGATCCCAATTCAAACAGTATTGTGAGAACTTGACAAGGAAGGAAAAAGCATATTGGAACCTGAAGCAGTCACAGAACCAAGAAATCGACAGCTATGAAATAGATCAATTTCAGAGTATCTCATCAAGTGGAAGAACTTACTCGTTGAATATTTGACATTGGAGGACAAGAATTTATACAGAAGCATTAAGAACTACTCAAGCGTTGAGGACAACACTTTTTGAAGGAGAGGGGCATGTTATGTCCCTATACTACTAGTGTAACCCCTTATTGTTATTAGTACAATCCCCTTATTATATTTTTGTGCCCATGTAGTCCCCATATTGCTATTATTGTGCCCCATATAAGCCCACTATTTTTATTATTGTGCCCTTACATTATTATTGTTATGTTGGCTCTGATTATATTATGACCCCTTAGACTCCTATATATAGAAAGGAGGTCTTGTCATTTGTATCATCAAATAATTATTCATTTATGTAATGTAAAGGAGGTTGCCCCCTCGAAGAGGCTTATTTCTAAGGCGTTCATCTATCTTTTCTATATTTTTGTGAGCCTACATCAAACCCTTCATAGATGAGATGTTGTCCATACAACATCAAGCCCTTCATAGATGAGTTGTTGTGTGATGTTGCTCCTCTTGAAGTTTGTGATGTATTATTAGGCCAACCATACTTGTGGAAGTGTCATGCTATTTATGATTCTAGGCCTTGCATTATTATTATTTCTTAGGGAAATAAGTTATATCAGATATCGAAGGTAGGACCACAAACCAAATTCATCACCTCGTGGGAGCTCGATCATGTTGGTACAAAAGAATAACGGGACTTGAATACTTTGTATTGACTATCAGGTGCTGATTAAGATCACTATCGTAAATAGGTATCCAATCCCACAGATTAATGACCTTCTGGACCAACTTAAGGGGACCAAACATTTCATCAAGATTTACTGGAATTCAGGTTACCACCAGGTACCAATCGAACCCTTCGATGTGTGGAATATTGCTTTCAAATCCAAGGAGGGCCTTTTCGAATGGTTGGCCATGCCTTCTGGGTTGATGAATGCCCTCTCAACCTTCATGAGGCTGATGGAAAACATCTTACGACCCTTCACTAACTCATTCATGGTAGTTGATGAGGCTCATCAATGGGTAAATTATATGGACCTTAATGCCACTCTCCAGCTTATTAAAATCAACTTTTCTCACATATCTTTACATGTTTTGTTATATTTTGCTTAGCGAGAATGGTAAATATGAGATGTCATGTCTTTTGGATAATTAAAGTGCAAGAACTCGAAGTAGACAAGGAAGAGGGATTTTAGGAGATTAGATCTCCCTCCTTAACGCCTCACTCACTTGAAGATTCCTCCACTATATCTCATTAGCTCGAAGTTACAAGCAACTGAGCCATTAAGGTCATTGGCAACCAAGCCAGTGATAGCTGAAGACCATTTGATCTCAAGTTGGGAGCCAAGCCTCCCTAAATTTAAGGAAGTTGTTGGTAGCTTCAGTTGTAAAAATAAGAAGGCTTAGATCTTCATTAGGATTGTAATTTTTTTTGTAGCCAAGAGACATTTTTGAGTTAAGACATTGTGATTGATGGCTCTTATGTATTTTTGATATTTTAATGAAAATGAAAAGCATTTCCTTGATCCAGCACTAAGTTGACTCAGAGGATTGAAGCTCTTGGGTTAGGGACCAACCCTAGTAGTAGAGGTTCCTCTTTTTGTACATGTATGCTTAGATTACATTCATAGTTAGCTGTTGAAGTGATTTTGGTTTTGTTAATCAGCAAGTATTTGGATGATTAATTAGTTTGCTTCCATTTGTGGATAGTTAGATCAGTGGTATCTTAGTAACAATAGACACTCCAAAAAAGCTTGTGATAGTGGCTTTCACCTCATCTCCCTTATGGGATCATGACTTGAGGGTTCCATTCACACAACCCAAAAATAGATTTCTTGTTTGATTACTACATAATCTAGGGTTTCTTGGTTAATAGATCATTGTCTTTGAAGTTTCTTATGATTATTTGCAATTGTCATTTGGATCTCTTGAGGTTTTCTATGGTTTTAAAGCACTTCCATTCATGAACTTAGCCATTAGCTAATAATAACTCTGTTTTCCTCCATTCAATAAAAAATTTCCATGTATAGATGAATTTGTGCATAAATGAAGAAAAGAGTGTATGTTGTTGCATGAGCTTCTAATTTGTAGGGAGACCTCATCTCATTCGCCTCATCCAAGTCCTATCCACCCATTCTTCCAAAGTATACTAAACCCTAAATCTGAATTCTTGTTTTGTAAGCAAAGTTTCCATTTCCATTGAGAAAATCCAATCATATTGAAGCATCTGACTGAGCCTTGGATAGTGTTCACCTCCTCCATGCCTTATTTCTCCATCAGACACCTTTCCCACACTTCATTCTACCTTTCCTACCATCTCCTAAGTTTTCAGTCTATTGTCTGTAGTAAAACAAGGCATCCTATAGTAGAACCAGGACATCCTGTAGTAGTACTATAAGAAACCCTGTAGCAGCTTGTTTTAAACCTGAATTTAGCAAAAATTGTCATATGAGCTTAGATTAGGCCTCCACTTGGCTTCCATACCTTTGAGACTAGTCCATACCTTTCCCTCCATACCTGTCTCCCGTTGTCGAGGAGATGTCTAAGTAGATGTGATTTCTAATTTCTTTCTTTCATTATTCCTTTCTAATTATGCAGATAGTTCCATTCAGCATATAGTTGCAATATTTTTCTTTCTTTCCAATTCTGCAAGTAGTTCCATTCAGCAAGTAGTTGCAATTTGGTATTGTTTTCTTTCCCATTTTTCAAGTAGTTCTTAAAACCCCCTAAAAAGAAAAAAACAAACTCCTTTCATGCCTCGTAGGAGTAGAGACAACTTAGGGATTTTTTTGCCAAATATCCCCACTGCAGCAAATAGTCAACCTTCCATCTTCTTCGGTGGTTGTGAGCTAAAGGACTCATTAGGCGAACAACCAAAGATTTTTGAAGAGCTTATTGGGGAAGAAGAAGAGACCATTCCACCACCCTACACCATGGTTGAAAATAGAAATGGCATTGGAGATAGAGAAGGAGCTGAGAATAGAGCTGAGGGTGCTTTTCCCACCAGAGAAACTAATGGGGATTCTAGGATGAAAAACATAAGCCCCTCTGCTCTTCCTCACTTTCATGGCCTAACCTCAGAAGACCCAGATACTTTTTTGTTTGAATATGTTGTCATATGCAGAACTTATGATTACACCTTTGATGACCACAAGTTGAATTTTTTCCCATTCACTCTTAAAGATGCAACCTTGTGCTAGTTCATGGGTTTACTTGGGGATGTCATCACCACTTGGGCTTAGATGCAACAAGCCTTCGACAATAAGTATAGGGAAAACTACAGGTCCAAAGATACCAAAGAGGAAATTTTTAGAATGACCTTGATACATGATGAATCTTTAGAAGATTATGAGGAAAGATTCCAACTCAACTACAAAAGGGCCAGGTGCACCCTTGATCCTAAATCGCTTAAGCTAGTCCTTCTTGGAGGGATCAGGGAAGATCTCCTAGAAACCCTAAACCTACTATTAGGAGGTGACATCTATCAGTTACCCTATGATGATATCAAGAAATTTTTCAAAAATCATTCTAGGGCAGCTAGAAAGAAGGGTAGGGCTAGTCAAGCTTTGGCCAGTTCATCCTCCTCCAACACATCCATAAAAAGTGAAATTTGGAACATGTTGGAAGACTTCAAGAGTGAAATTATGCATACCCTTGCTCTGCAAATGGACACCATGCAGATCAAGAGGAAGTAGGAGGAAGCTGAAAGAGACTTAGTTGTCTTCTACCCTATATGCACCAAGACAAACCCTAAGAACGAATGTACATTAAATCTTATAGAAATATGCTCGGTCTATGAGGAAAACCACTCCATAGACAATTTCCCTTCTCTACCTGGATTAAAAGTTGTGTATCAAGGAACTGAATGGGTCACTGAATAAGTCTGCTACATCAACCAAAGGATGCCTCAAGGACCTCGACCATACCAGCAAGGCATGCAAGGGGCATCCTATTCATATTACAACCCTAACCAAAATACATCCATTCCCCCTTTGTGCCCTCCTGCTCATCCTTCATGGTCCACACCTTCTCCTTGGAATTTTGTTCCTCAATATCACTCTCGTCCTACCAACCAACCATTTCAGTGATAATTCTCCTCCACAACCTTAGTGGAATGCACCATCCCATGGGTGGAGGCCCCCATACAACCAAGCTCCAGCTTTACTGCCTCCACCTCCATCTCAACTACAACTCCTACACCCTACTCCACCTAAGCAACCTTAGATTCTTTCTCAACCAAATCCGAACCTGAACAACAAACAGGCACATCAAGTCTACAGTGGGGAAGCATCCTACCCTACCTATGTTATGGAAATTCAAGAAATTAACCTCAGGTTTGGAAAAGTGCTTCCAAATAATCAACATCCATCTCCTCTTGAGGAGTGTGAAGATGAAAAGGAGGAAAGTGTCCCTCAAGAAAATCCAACTCCTTTTCTTGAGAGATTAACCCTTCCTATCTAGCACACCCCAGAAGATACTGAACTTCTCAGTGAATTGAAAAACCTATGCATTAAAATCCCACTTCTCCAAGCTATCAAAGATGTCCCCATCTACAACAAGTTAATCAAGGAGAAGTGTTTCAAACATCTGTGGAGGTGAAAGAAAGACACCCCTACCATTAATGTCATTGGACAATTGTCTGACTTAATGTTGGGGCAGGTGATTTGCCCAAAGTATCTAGATCCTAGAAGTCTTGTGGTAGATGTACACATCGATGGAATCATTGTCCCCCATACCTTGATCGATATTAGGGCTGCCATCAATGTGATGACTAAGGAGACTATGCTTAACATTAATCTTTAGGGATCATTAAGAAAGACTAAAACAATCTTGCATCTTGCAGATAGGTCCACTATAGCTTCAAAGCGAGTTGTTGAGGATGTCATGGTCTCCATTGATTCCTGGGAACACCTTGCTGACTTATTAGTTCTCCAACCTAAGACCAAGTTCAATGGTTATCCTCTCATCCTTGGGAGGCCATGGTTAGCCACTGTTGATGCTTACATAAGTTGCAGGGCTCGGAATATGACATAAAAAATGGGCATTTGTCCAAACAATTGGTATTGTACTGTTATGAAACCAGCTCACAAAAAAGATAGAAAATATAGATCAATGCCTTAGAATTCAGTCTCTTCGAGGGGGAAACCTCCTTTTCATTACACAAATGAACAATTCTTGGATGATACAAATGACAAGACCTCCTTTCTATATATAGGAGTCTAAGGGGTCATAATATAATCAGAGCCGACACAACAATAATAATGTAAGGGCACAATAATAACAATAGTGGGCTTCTATGGGGCACAATAATAACAATATGGGGACTACATGGGTACACTATAGAATAAGGGGGTTGTACTAATAACACTAAGGGGTTACACTAGTAGTATAGGGGCCTAACATGCCCCTCTCCTTAAAAAAGTGTTGTCCTCAACGCTTGAGTAGTTCTTGATGCTTCTATATAAAATTCTTGTCCTCCCATGTGGAATCTTCAGCAGGTAAGTTCTTCCACTTAATGAGATACTCTGAAATTGATCGATTTCGTAGCTGTCAGGTTCTTGCTTTTGTGACTACTCTAAGTTCCAATATGATTTTTCCTTCCTCTTCAAGTTCTAGAAATATTGTTTGAATTAGGATCTTCTGCAACTTTTAAATGAGTGGCTGTTGAGTGATAAAAAGGTGTCTTTTAACCCCTATTTACCCTACATTAATTATCAATCCAGGCATGATTTTTTATCTCAAGAGTGTACTCAGTCTGAGGCGGTCACTTGTTCAAGAGTAATGTTTGCAGTATAGTGCTTACAAAAGTAAATGAATGCTGGAAACAAAATCTAATTGTAATGGCAAGAAACTTAAATGCTTTGTAACTAAATCATTCACTCAAGAAACTACAACAATCATCAGTCAAGGATGCAGTAATGATAACTCTTTCCCCTGTAAACTGATGTAAATGAAAATCAATCACAGACAAGACCTCTAGTATGAGAACTTAGACAACAGTAGTCAATGTTCGTTACAGTTGTAAATCTTTCACACCAAAGCAAATACTAGAAACAACAATTCAGTTAGTAGAAAAGGAACAACAACTAAATCTATTGAAAAGGTCAAACAACAAAGCTTAATCTACAGAATTGAATTGATTAGCAATCTTAATTGAAATGAATTGAACAACAATCTTCAACTAATAAAGGAATTGAACAACAATCTAAGAAAGGAACAACAAACCAAATTAAGTGTAACCACACAACGAATATAGAGTAATTGAATCAGTAATCTTATTCTAGCATAATGGACATTAACCACAGGTATAAAGGAATGACAATTGTAGTTATAATTGAACGACAGTTAAATGAACAACAATCACAATTGTAAGTGAACCGTAGCTAAATGAATAGCAATCACAACTGTAAATGAACAACAATATCAATCTGTAAATGAACAATAGAATCCGAATTAGATAGTGCAATATTGTTTCAGAATGCACAACATGACATTTTAAGTTGTAAATAATAATCTTGCTATCTAATTACGATTTCGATACAACATAGCAATTCAGGGAAACATTTCGAAACAAAAGATTACTGAATAAAGCAAATTAAGGAAATGCAAAGGAAATCAAACCACACACGACTGTAATCGTAAAATAATGATACAAGAAGCAAGTGGATCCACTAGGGCCGGGCCCTTAGCCACCAGGGAAGCACTGCTGCGTTTACTCCAGGATCAGATAATGAAATAGCAACTGAGTTATATATTAATCATAAATAACAGAGTTACAACTATCGCTCTTTAAAGAGAATCGATGATCAAAGTTAATATTACAACAGTAAGTTCTACAAATTGACAATAATATCCACCCCCTGGGCTACCAGCGCTGTCCCTATTTATAATGGGCAGGCGGAAGGATCAAGAATACAGATAAGCCTTAAAGCAGCGATCCCTCAGGATCCTATATCTTTGATCTCCAATTATCATTTTGTCTTTTTACGCTGATGCCGCGTTTTCTCTTCCTTTTCTTGAACCATGCGCTCCGATCTTGATTTCCTCATCTGGATACGACTTCCTGTCAAAGGGACAACAGTTGCTTCTGCTTTGTCTTTTCCTCATGAATAGTGATTTTCCATTTTCTTCACTTTCTATATAGAAAAAGACAATAATTAGTTACTTTGTATCAATCACAAATCTCCTTAATTCTATCATAATTCTTTTAATATATTGCCATCTTAGAATGTAAAGGAGTTATGATTCAAAGGAAAAGATAAAGAAATAAATGGTAAATACATACCTTTTATAATGCTTAACACACCCCCCTGCTTACCCTTTTTCATGCCCTCATGAAAACATTGTAATTTACATGCAAGGCAATTAGGGAATAGGCTGGAGAAGGATTTTCATGCAGTGGTTTAAAACCATGATGTGTAGCTAAAACTTCAAAAATATGCCATGTCTGGCCTTCAGGAAATTCATATAGGGCCTTATACCCTGCTGCAGGATACCAGATAATTGGACTTTGAAACCTATAACCTAGCCAATATGGGCCTTCTCTCAGGATGAGGTTACTATAGGTAACCAGGCGATCGGCAGCTAACTTAAAATTTTCGTAATTGAATGGCTCTTTGTCCTGAACATTCCGATTGGAAGTCTTCCATTGGAGTTTAGCTGCTGCTATGGCAAGGTCTTTGATGGATAGGAAGTATTCTACCCTTTGCTAGAAGACTGCTATGTGAATGGGTCCCAATATCTGGATCACACCCTTATTTCTCCTCATCCATCTCCTCGGATGCACTCTTACTGTGAGCAAAGTGTTCCCATGATTGTCCTACCTCAATATCGAGGTTGAGTGGGCTGTGAGGCTAGATGTACTCACCCATATTGGCCAAAATTTGGACCAATTCATATTCTTGCAAAGGGTTTTATAATGGGCTTCCGCTGGGTGTCTCTGCTTCATCCCCTTCTTCCTCGCCAGAGTGCTCAATTTCCTCTTCCGATTCCTCTTCTATATTTTCTTCTAATTCTTCTTCTTTGTTTTCCCCTCCTTCAAGTTGTGGGGGTTGCTCATCCTCTGAGTCATATATCTCTAATGGTTGGCTACTATTTTCTTGGGGACTTCCTAACATTCCCCTGCTTCTCCCCAATCTGGCAAACTGTCTGCGTTTCTGCGGTCTCATTAATGTGCTGGCAATTCTTTTTCGTTTTGGGGCTGGTAAGTCCAATCCCCCATCTATTGAGAATACCAATTATTCCCAACTAATATGTTGTTGAGTGAGACTGTAACTGACTACTAGCCGAATTAAGCTGTGATGACTTACTACCGTTTCTACATGATGAGATTTTCTTATGCTTCAAGCAGCATCATGCAATAAAAAATTTAAATATGCGGGCAAATTTACAGCACATTTTTGTTTTAATACTGCTAACAATTTGAGATGTCATGGTCTTACCATGTCTTTTCTCTCATCGTATGTGATGTAGCTTTGCACAATTCTTGCTAATTCTGCCCAAGGTTCTCCTAGGGTTGCAGGCAGGACTCTTTTTCCTTTGACAGTAATGCTCTGTCCTTCATCCCGGAAGATGGTTATGGCATCTTGGAGTCTCACTTTTTTCTGGGTCCATACTAGTCCAACAGCTGGCAGTCCTAATACTTCGACAATTATCGCATTTGTTACTATTATTTGCCTCCCCCTCACCATGGAACGATCTTCCTGCAAATTCTTCAGAAATTAAATGGCCACCGTTTCATGAGACTGTTGTAGTCAGTTAAGGTAGGTGATCCATCTTGCTCTCACTAAAATTTCGCGTGCAGTGTCGGAGATTATTAACACCTGCGGTTCGCTGCGTATTGATCTGCCTCCCATTTTGTTCAAGCTTAGAAAACTGTTAATTTTAACATAGCAAAAACACAGAAATGACAATGGAACAACAATTTGTTCAAGCTTAGCACATTGTTAATTTTTATAGAGAATAAACACAGAAATGACAATGGAACAGCAAGCTGTTCAAGCTTAGCACACTGTTAATTTTTACAGAGAAAAAACACAAAAATGACGATGGAACAGCAAGCTATGCATATTGGGAAATATCAATACCAATAAATTTGCTATTCCCTAGTTCTGATGGAGTCATAGTACCTCCAAATAAGGAGCTGACACGTATGCCAGTGTATTATGGAGGTCACCCATGCCCCCCTGAAATGTGATAGGCCATCCTCAGCCAACAGATAAAGGAGCAGCATGTTAGACTGTAGTCGTATAGTAACATAAAGGAACGACGTATATATCCATGACATGATTACAAAAGGCAACGGATTACTAAAATCGAGGCTTTTGATGGAAATCACGAATAAATATGGAAATGTTGTGAAATGATGCAAAAAATAGAGGAGAGGACAGCTGACGTAAGTAAAAATTCTTATGTGGTCATTATCCACTTTAACCATTATGATTGATTTATAAATGATTTTTCATATATAAGAGGTTCGAAAGGGTTATATAACATAATCTCATTTGAAATCAAAATATAAAGATATAAGAAAAAGGGTTTATAATGACTATTGGTGTATGAAAAGTATGACTTCAATACCATCAACAGAGCTTTGTTTCCCACAGGTGTCCATAACCTTGACAGAGTTGCTTGTTTCACCCTTGGAACCATAATCCTTCATGTATGCCTAGGAACGTGCTGTGTGATGTCAGAATGGAGGCCATTGTGCTGGCTTTGTAACCAGATGAATCACAATTCCATTCACCAGGAAGGAGTGAAAGGTGGGCAGGTTGGCTCGTGATGAGACCTCCTGTTCCAAGGACATTTTTATTTTTCTGATAAGCCTCTTGGATCATATCCCTGGTGTGGTGGCCATAGTGGGAATGCCACTTCACTGCTTCCTTATGATCATGGTAGGCTAGTTCTTGATGAGACCCCCTATCCTTCATTTGACAAATCATATTAGTAATCATATAGATATACATTTTTCTCTTTTTTTATTTTATTTTATTTTATTTTCTTTTATATAGCACTTTCCTATTTATATATAGAGGATGGCTCAAAACTCCTTAAGAGTAGGGATGGTGGAATATATCTGAACATCTCAATAGAGGAAAATATGCCCTTATTCTTATTCAATAATAATGATCAAAGAGAATTATGAAGATTTAGAAAGAACCAACATGATAAAAATAATCAATCAAATTGGTTTTAGTGAAAATAAAGACAGCAAAGTGATATAAATAGTAGTGTCCTTTCCTCTTTTTTCCTATCGATTCAGAGAAATTTCTCTAAAGATAACGATTTTTCTTTGGTTTGTTGATTTCACTATCCTCTAGTTTTTGTGTTCTTGCATAAATTTATACCTGTGCCTTAAATGAACCATCATTCACAAAAATCCTCTAAATGATAAAACACACACACACGCACACAAAAAAAAAAAAAGAATGCACTCGAAAAGTGTTGTTCCTTAGATGGAACAGCTATTGTTCCTTAAGAGGGACAACAAAAGAACATCTGCATGCAAAAACCGTGGTTCCTCTAAGAGGAACAACAAGCAAAAGAAAAAAAAATACACTCGAAACTGTTGTTCCTTAAACGGAATAGCAAATAAAGCAAGCGTGAAATAAAATACCAATCCTTTGGCGGAACAGCCTAAGATCATCCAAAATCGAAACTGTTGTTCCTTCGGAAAGAACGGCAGAAAGAAAAAATGCAGAGGAGGGTTGTTTCTTTAAAAGGAACGGCAAAACAATCTGGCGGATGTGTCGTTCCTTTGGAAAGGAACGACAAAAAAATCTGGCGGAAGTGTTGTTCCTTCGAGAAGGAACAACGAAAATGCTGAAATGCTCTTCCTTCGGAATAGAACAACAGAAAATGAAAGTGTTGTTCTTTCGAAAAGGAATAACAAAATGCGAAAGTGTTGTTCCTTTGGAAAGGAACAGCGAAAATGCAGAAATGTTGTTCCTTCAGAAAGGAACAACAAAAATGCGGAAATGTTGTTCCTTCGGAAAGGAACAACAGAAAAACGAAAGTGTTGTTCCTTCGGAAAGGAACAACAAAAATGTGAAAATGTTGTTCCTTCAGAAAGGAACAGCAAAAAAACGAAAGTGTTGTTCCTTCGAAAAGGAACAACAAAAAGGCAGAAATGTTGTTCCTTCGGAAAGGAACAACAAAAAGGCAGAAATGTTGTTCCTTCGAAAAGGAACAACAAAATGCAAAAATGTTGTTCCTTCGGAAAGGAATAGCGAGAAGGCAGAAATGCTATTCCTTCGAAAAGGAACAACAAAATGCAAAAGTGTTGTTCCTTCGGAAAGGAAAAACAAAATAGGCGGAAATGTTGTTCCTTCGGAAAGGAACAACAAAATGCAAAAAAAAATGCAAAAATTCAAAAATCTATACAGAAATTAGTTTATACAAGCAGAAAAGAAAAACTTATGTAGAAAATTTAAGAAAAAAGAAATCGTTTAGTGAACCAATGCCGAGGAAGGATTATTTTCCTCAGCAAGAAACTGCATATCAGAATCTTCCCAGAGCTGCTGGTAAAAGGATTCCCGAGTAAGCGGTTTATAGTACAGTCGCACTCGGTGGCCATTTGCTTTAAAGGTATGTCAAGATCCGTCAATAGTAGTCAAATTAATGGTGCCATTGTAATGCACTTTCTGGATTTCATACGGTCCAAGCCATCGAGTTTGAAGTTTTCCCGAAAAATCCTAAAACCTAGATTCATATAGGAGTGCTCAATCTCCTTTGTGGAGGATTTTCTTTTTGATCAGGGTGTCATGCCATTTTGCTCTCTGCTGTTGAATTAATGCAGTGTGTTGAAGAGATGAGAGCCTAATTTCATCTAGCTCATTAATTTGCTGTAATCTCTTAGTCTGGGCCTCATTTAAATCTAGACCGATCTCCTGTGTTGTTCTTAATGTTTGTATTTCGAACTCTATTGGAAAGATGAGTTCCTTTCCAAATACTAGCTGATATGGTGAATAACCGGTGGTGTTTCTCCACGTTGTTCGGTATGCCCACAAGGTATCCGACAATCTTAAAGTCCAATCACGCTTGTGTGATGCAACGGTTTTTGTCAATATTTTCTCTATCACTTTATTCGTGCTTTCTACTTGGCCATTTTCCTGTGGGTGATACGGAGTGGTAATTTTGTGCTGAATGTGATAATTTCTTAATGTTGCAACAATTTTATTACCTACAAACTTTGGTCCTCTGTCCATGATTATGTCCCTCTGGAGGCCATATCGTACAAATATTTGGAACAAGAAATGAATTGCAAAGTCCTTTATAGCTCTTGGAAGTGCCTCTGCTTCAACCCATTTAGTAACGTACTCTGTTGCTACTAGAATATATGTTTTCTAATTTGATGATGCGTTGATCGGACCAAAAAAATTGAGTACCCAACGCTCAAATGGTTCGATTACTAACTGTGGGTTTAAAGGCATTTTGTTGGACTGTCTAGGGCATCCTGCTCTTTAGCAACTGTCACAGGCTTGAACAAATTTCTTAGCGTCTTTAAACATTGTGGGCCAGTAATAACCTGTTTGAAAAACCTTGTGACCAGTCATTCGATCTGTGAAATGTTTGCCACATGGTCCGTCATGACAGGCTTTCAGAATGTCAAATATTTCATCTTCGCGGATGCATCTTCTGATGTGCATATCTGCCCCTGTATGAAATAGGTAGCCCCCAATCCAATAAAATCAGGCACTATGTTTCACAATCTATTTTCGTTCATTGGGGGTTAGATTCTTTGGAAATTTGCCTACTGCTAAATAATTTGCAAGATCAGCATACCAGGGTGTCTTGATAGTAACAACAAACAAATGTTCATCTGGGAATTGATCTTCGACTGCTGCTGCGTCCGCTGGTTTTGACATTTGTGAGAGAAAATCAGTTATAGGATTCTCTTTCCCAGGTCGATCTTTTATTGTGATGTCAAATTCCTACAATAAAATCAACCATCTTGTTACTCTACCATTTGTGACAGGTTTATTTGCTAAGTATTTTAAGGCAGAGTGATCTGTATATAAAACAACAGGATATCCAGTGATATAATGCCTAAATTTATTTACAACATATATTACAACTAAAAACTCTTTTTCAGTTATGGTATAGTTTATCTCAACAGGAAACAAATTCTGTCTAATATAATTGATTGCATATGTTTTTTTGTCTTCTTCCTGCCCAAGGACTGCTCCAATAGCTGTGTCTGAAGCATTTGATGTAATTTGAAATGGCAGGTCCCAATTTGGGCCTTTGAGCACTGGGTCTGTTGACACAAGCTTTTTCAGATCCTCAAAAGCACGATCGCATTTATCTGTCCAAACAAAATCAACATTCCCTGTCAGTGCATATAGAGGTGCAACTATTTGAGAAAAATGTTCTATGAATCTCCTATAGTAACCAGAAAATCCTAGAAAACTGCGTACCTATGTCTGTGTGGTAGAAGTAGGTATTAACAAAATTATTTGAATTTTGGTCGGATCTACCTATATTCCAGCCACTGAGATATAATGACCTAGGATGAGCCCTTCAGTCATCATCATATAGCACTTTTCATGGCTCAAGCAGAGCCTGGTGGCAATATATCATTGCAGCACCTTTTCCATTGTGTCTAGTGCTGGCTCAAAATCATCTCCATATTGTGTGAAATCATCCATATATACTTCAAGCCCTTCATTTATTAAATCTGAAAAGATACTGAGGATGGCCCTCTGAAATGTGGCAGGGGCATTGCATAGGCTAAAGGGTAGGACTCTGTAATCAAATGTTCCCCAAGGATAGGTAAAAGCAGTTTTTTCCTGGTCTTCAGGGGCAATCTGAATCTGATTGTACCCACTGAAGCCATATAAGAAAGAAAATAATTTCTTCCCTGCTAATGTGTCTAATACCTTATCAATGAATGGAAGGGGAAAGTAGTCTTTCTGGGTTGCTTTCTTTAATTCTCTATAATCTACACAAATCCTCCATTTTCCATTCTTCTTTGGCACCACTACTAGTGGAGAGACCCACTTGCTATCGGAGATTGGATAAATAAAGTTTACATCCAAAAGTTTTTGTAATTCAACTTTCACAATATCTTTCAGGTGAGGGTTGAGTCTCTGTTGGGGTTGGTGAATGGGTCTAACGTCCTTTTCTGTATAAATGTGGTGCATACACAGTTGGGGATCAATTCCCTTCATGTCCAGATAATCCCATGCAAAAGCTTCCTTATATTTTCTCAGTAGTTGGACCAGCTTTTCTTCTTGTTCAGGAGTCAGGTTATTGTTAATGTTCAAGGTTTTTCCTGGCTCAATCTCTATAGTTTTGCTGTTTGAAACAAAGGTAGTGGGAATTGATTGATCATGAGTGCCTTTGAGGGGATCTTCTTCCAATTCATTGTCAAAATGTTGCCTCTGTCATGTGACATTGTACATGATTCAGATTGGTTAATGAAGTCGTTAATAATGTCATCCTCTGTTTAGTCTTTAAAATCGAGGGCATTTTCTATGGTTAATGGGGAGCTAATGTTTTCTGTGAGATATGATACAGGTTGTTTATTAGTTTTCATTATTGTTACACTTGGCTGGGCTAGAGAGTATAGAGATAGATTCTTGATATTACTCCCTCTAGTTATAGTCATACTGTCTTGTCGGTAGCCAATGTAAGCATCAGCAGTCGCAAGCCAAGGTCTACCTAAGATTAAAGGGTGTCCATCAAGTCGGTTTTTGGGGTTGATTATCAGAAAGTCGATAGGATATTCCCAGGAATATACGGATACCATTACATTGTGTAGTGTACCTTCTGGCCTAACCACTGATTGGTCATCTAGTTCCAACAAGGTGGAGGTTGGTTCTACTGATGTAATGCCAAGTTATTGACAAGTGGTGGTTGTTAAAATATTAATTGCAGCCCCTAAATCAACCAGGGCATTTGAAAAGGTTTGTCCATTGATTTGCACCGTCACTATAGGATTCCCTGGGTCTTCATATTTGACAGGTGTTTCTCTTCCTGATAATAGATCAGATAGGGTGCCAACTACTTGGACAATTGGGTTAGTTGTTATTCTCCTCTTTGGCTTCCTTATACATAACTATTTGATGGCTTTTGCATATATTGGGATAGCTTGGATAGCTTGGAGGAGCGGGATTTTTATACACAAATTTCTTAGTTCTCCCAGAATATCAAAGTCAAGATGTTCTATAGGGTGTTGTTATCACCCCAAGAAACTCACCTAGGTTGCATATCTATGATGCTCGGGAACATTACAAATTCAACCAAATATAGTTGGATAAATGGTGGATGAATGGAACAAATGCTGCATATTCAAGCCAGATAACCACTTCTACTATGATTGACCCCAGACATGGGTGAACACCCCCAGACTACAAGGATTTTAACCACCTATTACTCACAGTTTGAGGATAAGGTGATAATGGAGAAGATTGACCACACCAGCAGATGCACAGGACCCTGTGATGGCCGGCTGCAACCAGTTAAGAGGTCTGTAAATCTAGTTTCTAATGAACAGACAGGATGACAGCTCTCTATGCATTAAACAACAGAAACCTGCACACGTGTTCTATGATACATGCTAAATCCTAACACAGAGGTGGGATGACAACCCCTCTGATGCTAAACATTCACAGCAATAGAACAAATGCAAACAGGCACAGCCTGGAACAAGAAAGAGAAGTGGAAAGTGAGCAATAAACAGCTAAAGAAGCTTGCATTAGCTGGAAATGAAGACCAGACGCTGTAGGTTACAAAGTAGTTACAGTCTCCAGAAGTTGAACCTTACAACAGGTTTCTCTTCATCTAACACTCATCCATCCATTACATCTCTGTTCTTGGTATATATACAATTTGTTTACAAAATTGCTCTGCTAAGCTATGCGTGGAGGAGTCAATAAATGATCACCAACCACATTTACAATTAGATATGGGCCACTGATACAAATCTGGCCGTGTTGTAAATGGATTTGCCCCCCTCTGGCTCTCTGCGGTCCTTCTTTGGGCAGGTGGAATGAAATATGGGTGAAACCCATAACCATTGAATGCTTTGATTTGATCGGCGGTGTCCTGCTCCTCCTCGGCCATAATGTTGATTAAATGTGGCTGCTGAACATTGAAACGACTTAGTTATGACTGTGTTGCTTTTAAACAGCGAAACGTTGCCAAACTGCTCATTCCCGCCCATTAATGCTTCACTTGGACTTCACAAGGTTCATTCATGGCTTAATCATTTATCGGGTCCGTCATTTGGGCTGTGACGCATACCTTAAGCTAGCCGATCCTCTGTTTTTTAATATTTGAACAATATACATAAAACAGCTGCAAAATCATGAAAAATGGCTTTGACGGACTTGAAGAATATATATATTTTACTTTCGAATCCCATCGGATCCAAAACCCATCACAATCAGCATCTGCCCAAGGCTTCCCTTTATATTTTCTTTATACAAAGAAAATACATAAAAAACATTAAAAACGCGAAGGGCGTGGATCTGAAATATTATGAAATGGAGCGCTGAATTGCTATCGGGTCCAGCCCATCACATCGCCACACAACATATGTTAAAGCCCTGCCCCTTTAGAATCACCGATAGCGATACGCCGATAGCAATATCGGCGATTGCTCATCGCAAACATAAAAGCCCCTATCTCATTGATAATGCCGATTGCGATATTGCGATGCAATCTATGCCACTGATCCAGATGCGCGATGGACGGTCCTCATGGAGTCGCCGATACCGCCGATGCTCCGGTGCTCTGACCCGCCGATACTCTGATGCGATATGACCTGCCGATGCAATATCGGCGATCGCTGATCGGCGAAGTCTTCTGTCGCTGCCGCTGCCTCCCCCGACTTGCGATATGCCGACGCGATCTGGACCGTTGATGGGCCAGATCCAACGGCTGATATGAATTGGGACTGCTAAGCCTGCTATTTGGGTTTTCGCATGATTTTAGCGCATTTGTGCCTCCCGATAGAGTATTTCCGCCTTCTCAAGGGCTTTTCCTCTTGCGCTATTTTGATCGGTGGAAGGCTATTAACCCAACATTGAAGATTTCAACAGCACTCACGGATCTCTTGGCATGAATTTCAGTGAGTTTGCAGACTTTGAGAGCGTTTAGCATCCATTTTTGATCTGTTTGTATAGCAGAGCTAACACTGGCTCCTTCTGGGGATGAGATCCTCCCTGTGAGGTCTCAAGAACCTGCAGACCAATGCCTTCATACAAAAACAGCTATAAAAACATTTGCCTAGTGTCCATTGGGCATGGAGTCAACTAAGCATACAACAGACTACTATAAGAATTGTAAAAGAACATAATTACAATAACATTAAAAGCCTGAACACATAAACTTCAAAATTTGCCCATTTGCTGGGCAATCAAAATTGTTTCTCCTGCTGTCAGCCCAGTTCACCATAGATCAGCAGGACTGGATTTATTTGATCATCCACCTCAAACAATTTATGACACTTGAGCTTAATAGGTAGAGATGATCGATTCTTCATTCCCTTTCTGTGTGTTTTCCTCCTTGGACGTTGTTCAGAGGAGCCTTTGTACACCTGCTGAATAATTATCGCTGCTGTGTACTTATCTTTGTCTTCTGTGGTCTGCACGACTAATATGAATGAGGCACCATTGAATTCTTGTGCAGGAGACACAGAGACGACATTTGCCCCTGAATCTTTCTTTGAACAATCCTCATCCAAGGAGGATTCCCATGACTGAACATTTTCTTCCTCTGTCATCTGGCAAGCTGCCCTCTCATTCAGTGTGGAGGCCATCTGAGTAGACATTAGAATATCAAGACTGAGATGATCAGCTTCAGCCTTGAGCATTAAATTACTTGCTGCCTCAGTGTTCAAGGAACAACTTTGAGGGAATTCTACTTGAGCAGACAGAGAAACATAAGATGATGGGGAGCATTCTTCTCCCTTCTTGATTACTGGTGCGGGGACATCGGCAGGTTGCTCAAATTGCAGATCTGCATAGTCATGGGAAGTTGAGCTGGCTTTGGGCTCAGACTTTTCCAGGACGGAAGGATCTGCTGCAAGCTGCCTTCGCTGATAAGCTTGTTGTTCAGCAGGTACAACAAACTGATAAGCAGCGCCTCTGGATAAAGCTTCTTCATAAGCATCTCTAGTTAAGAAGGGGGCATTGCCCTTGTTTTCCAAACCATTGACCTCCTCCTCCTCATCAAACTGCTCTTCTTCTGAATGCTGCGTAGCTCTTAACCTGGAAATTTCAAAGGCCAATAGCTCTATCATCCTGGCCATTTCGTCGATCTCATGATCTGATGATGATGAGAGCCCATCCCTCTGCGAGTTTCTAGACTTAGTATTATCATAGAGCAGATCTTCCTTATTCCCCCAATACTTTAAAAATACCTCATCTAGGGCCTCAATGTCTGCAATAGACCTAGGGGCTAGTTCATTGAACCATTTTTTAGCATCTCCCTCTAGGCTTTGGATAAACACCCTCATCCATACATCCTCTTCATAGATGTCCAGGTTATCAGCATAATTATAAAAAGACTCGAGGTGCTCTTCTGCTGATACTCCTTCTATACCAGTAAACTTAGGCATGTATTCTTGATAATCTCCTGCAGGCATAGCATGTAATGGGACCGGCAAGACCAGGGGTCTATACCTAGCAGAAATGATTTTTTCTATTTTTGTGGGAGCTTGCTGGCTTGCCATGACTGAGGTATATGAAAGAATACTAGTAGGCTGAGAGGAAATAATCAACGGAAAGACATTTATTTTTATGCTGATAACCTAGATATCAATGAAAAGGTTGACAGAAACAGAGGAATACAATGGACAGCATGGAAATCTTCTTTCAACTGAGGTCTGAAAGGGAAATGAATGGGGAAGGAGCTGAATGAATCCCTGAAGGAAATACTTCAACAGCAGAGATACATAAACTTCTTTAAGGCTTACCTGACCTTGATGCTCCTTCTACAATATTTTCTTCGATTAACAATCTTCTCAGGATCAGGCACTGGCCAGCTAGTGATTTCTGAAGATTTCTCCGAGCAAGCTTCATGAACTGCGCCAGAACTTCAATGTGGAGTTGCCAAAGGATGGCCTTCCTCCAGTGGACTTGCCAGACAGATGATTACAACCAAAATCTGTGCTCAAACCTTGTCTGTCATCAAAGCTTGAAGCTGTGTCATCTCCCAGGGAAGCTGAGCTTCGATTCTCCTCTCCCCGGCAACGGCGCCATTTAATGTTATCACCCCAAGAAACTCACCTAGGTTGCATATCGGTGATGCTCGGGAACATTACAAATTCAACCAAATATAGTTGGATAAATGGTGGATGAATGGAACAAATGCTGCATATTCAAGCCAGATAACCACTTCTACTATGATTGACCCTAGACATGGGTGAACATCCCCAGACTACAAGGCTTTTAACCACCTATTACTCACAGTTTTAGGATAAGGTGATAATGGAGAAGACTGACCACACCAGCAGATGCACAGGACCCTATGATGGCCGGCTGCAACCAGTTAAGAGGTCTGTAAATCTAGTTTCTAATGAACAGACAGGATGACAGCTCTCTATGCATTAAACAATAGAAACCTACACACATGTTCTATGATACATGCTAAATCCTAACACAGAGGTGGGATGACAGCCCCTCTGATGCTAAACATTCACAGCAATAGAACAAATGCAAACAGGCACAGCCTGGAACAAGAAAGAGAAGTGGAAAGTGAGCAATAAACAGCAAAAGAAGCTTGCATTAGCTGGAAATGAAGACCAGACGCTGCAGGTTACAAAGTAGTTACAGTCTCCAGAAGTTGAACCTTACAACAGGGTTCTCTTCATCTAACACTCATCCCTCCATTACATCTCTGTTCTGGGTATATATACAATTTGTTTACAAAATTGCTCTGCTAAGCTATGCGTGGAGGAGTCAATAAATGATCGCCAACCACATTTACAATTAGATATGGGCCACTGATACAAATTTGGCCCTGTTGTAAATGGATTTGCCCCCCTCTGGCTCTCTGCGGTCCTTCTTTGGGCAGGTGGAATGAAATATGGGTGAAACCCATAACCATTGAATGCTATGATTTGATCGGCAGTGTCCTGCTCCTCCTTGGCCATAATGTTGATTAAATGTGGCTGCTGAACATTGAAACGGCTTAGTTATGACTGTGTTGCTTTTAAACAGTGAAACGCTGCCAAACTGCTCATTCCCGCCCATTAATGCTTCACTTGGACTTCACAAGGTTCATTCATGGCTTAATCATTTATCGGGTCCGTCATTTGGGCTGCGACGCATACCTTAAGCTGGCCGATCCTTTGTTTTTAATATTTGAACAATATACATAAAACAGCTGCAAAATCATGAAAAATGGCTCTGGCGGACTTGAAGAATATATATATTTTACTTTCGAATCCCATCGGATCCAAAACCCATCACAATCGGCATCTGCCCAAGGCTTCCCTTTATATTTTCTTTATACAAAGAAAATACATAAAAAACATTAAAAACGCGAAGGGCACGGATCTGAAATATTATGAAATGGAGCGCTAAATTGCTATCAGGTCCGACCCATCGCATCGCCACACAACATATGTTAAAGCCCTGCCCCTTTAGAATCACCGATAGCGATACGCTGATAGTGATATCGGCGATTGCTCATCGCAAACATAAAAGCCCCTATCTCATTGATAATGTCGATTGCGATATTGCGATGCAATCTATGCTGCTGATCCTGATGCGCGATGGGCGGTCCTCATGGAGTCGCCGATACCGCCGATGCTCCGATGCTCCGACCCGCCGATACTCCGATGCGATATGACCTGCCGATGCAATATCGGCGATCGCTGATCGGCGAAGTCTTCTGTCGCTGCTGCTGCCTCCCCCGACTTGTGATATGCCGACGGGATCTGGACCGTTGATGGGCCAGATCCAATGGCTGATATGAATTGGGACTGCTAAGCCTGCTATTTTGGTTTTCGCATGATTTGAGCGCATTTGTGCCTCCCGATAGAGTATTTCCACCTTCTTAAGGGCTTTTCCTCTTGCGCTATTTTGATCGGTGGAAGGCTATTAAGCCAACATTGAAGATTTCAACAGCACTCACGGATCTCTTGGCATGAATTTCAGTGAGTTTGCAGACTTTGAGAGCATTTAGCATCCATTTTTGATCCGTTTGTATAGCAGAGCTAACAGGTGTGGTATTATTAATCATTCTGGGAATGGGGGAGAAGACGTGGTTGCTTGGTCGTGAGTTTGTTGTCTAACCACATCCTCTTCTTGTAGTGGTTGTTCTATAGGTAACTGATTTTAGACTTGAGCATTTTTATCTCCCTCAATTTCTATTATGCACCCAGACCTTAATTGAAGGCCGTCGCACTCCCTTAGATCAGTTTCTAGTTCTGGTGTTTCAATTATTTGAACAGACTAAATCGGTCTATTATTTGGGTTCGGGTTGAGTTGGGTTGGGAGTTGCAGTCTTAAGCTAGACTGGGGATTTTTTTCTAGTGTATATGGCACTGGCAGTGTAGGTTGAGGAAGTGGAATCGTTCCAGCTGGCTGATTCATCGGTCTTTGCCGGTTTGACTGCCAGGCTTGACTCTGCGAAGTGGGAGGGGACCATTGTGTTGGATATGCATTTTTTTGCCAATATGGTGGAGAGTAGGGAAAATTTGGCCAACTAGTTTGGCTTGTTTGATTTAGCCATGGTGATGAAGGAAATGGTTATTGTGACTAGTTTGGAAAGGGAGGCTGATTTTGCCACATTGTATTATATTGTTGAGCATGATATTGCAGAGGTTGGAAAGAAGAAGATGGATCAGAGGGAATACCTGGTTGTCGTGGCTGCCATTGACGATGCTGATTGAGTAGGTACTCTGGTTCTGATTCTTCTTCTACTTCTTTGTACATTGCTTTCAAACCTCGAAGTGAGGGGCAGTTCTTTGTGGAGCGATCTTTTGTACAAATAGCATAGACTTGTACTGCATCCAGTGGGCACTCTTTATGGTTGTGTTTCTTTCTGCATCTGGGGCAGAATATTGCCAAATTTTTCTCTGCTTTTGCTTGTTTCTGTTTAGCTTGCATAACATTGAGCTGCGTTGTCAGAGTCCCCAATATATCAGTTTTGAAATTCTCCAGTAAATTCCCAATTTCTGCGCGGGTTACTCTTCCACTGAAGATCTTGTTGTCTCTTTTGAGCATGTCACGTTCCGTTGGTTTTAGCCTTGTACTGCCTCTGGAACTCCTGATACATAAATTAATAATGTCTGTAAAATTTTCTTGATATATGTCACCTTTTCCCATAATATTTAGTGTTCCAACCCATTGTTCCTTCATCCCTTTAATTAATGTTGTTTTTAATACATTGTTAGGTAAGGGTAATGATGCATAAGGAGATCTCTAAAGATTATACTAAAAAAGTTCAACATATTCTTCTAGTGTCTCATTAGGTTTGGCTAACATTTGAAATATTTCATCCTTTAATTCTCTAGACCTACAATAATCTTGATATTTCTTCAGAAAAGTGCCTTTCATCTGATCCCAGTCATTTATAACACCTCCACCTAACCCCATAAACCATCGTAAAGCTGCTCCTTTTAATGTGGAGGGAAATAATTTTAGCTTTTGGGGATCGGTGGTATAGTCATACCCCCGACATAGTACATCGAATTAAAAAAAAAAATGCGTCTAGATCTTCCAATGATAGGCCATGGAATGTAGGAATACGCTGGAGAGGGATGGCCTTCATAGGTGCATTAACTGCAGTATCTACAATGGGATATTGCAGTGTGGAGGTTTGAGGTGTTTGTTGGTTCTGGGCCATTTGGTCAAATATGTGCCAATATCCTTCTGGGATTTCTAGGGGTGTATTCCTAGGCTGGTTAGAAGGAGCAGGAATGGCCTTAACAACACTTCCTTTGTCTGGGATGATGAGAGTTCCTTGCTGAACTAATGTCTGGGGGGATCTTAGCTCTTTAGGTTCTTCAGCTTTATTCTAGATGATTTTGACAGCACTTCCCTTATCTGGGCTACTCAGTGGCTGAACTATTCCAAGAGGAGATCTTGGTTCTTCGGTTTCCCCTGTTTCTCCTCCTCCTTCGCAGAGATTACTAAGGTTCCCTTCTTATAACGATTTTGGGCTAGAATTCTCAATTTCTTGAAAATCTTGCTCCTTTGTTTGGTTGTACACCTCCACAAAGGCTATAGATGGTGATTCTGTTGCCCGAAGGGAACTAGTAGGTTGTATAGAAGCAACTTTTCTAGGGCCTACTGACGACTGAGATTCTGCTTTTTTAAGGATATCGTCTATAAAGGTCGATCGGCCAAGGGTCACTTGTCCCTTAGCTTTATCAGGTTTGGGTAGTGGTTTTGGATTCTTTTCAGGATTTTTCTTCTTAGTCATGAAAAAAAATCAAATACATATTTCTACCCAAAATAATCAACAAATCTGCATTACGTTTTTAAAACCCAACTCTCTCCTAGCAGGTACTTACACTACTCTCTTTTCAAAAGAAACAAATGGCTACACTCTCTCCGGCAACGACACCAAAATGTTGAGTGATAAAAAGGTGTCTTTTAAACCCTATTTACCCTACATTAATTATCAATCCAAACACGATTTTTTTATCTCAAGAGTGTACTCAGTCTGAGGCGGTCACTTGTTCAAGAGTAATGTTTGCAGTATAGTGCTTACAAAAGTAACTGAATGCTGGAAACGAAATCTAATTGTAATGGCAAGAAAATTAAATGCTTTGTAACTAAATCATTCACTCAAGAAACTACAACAATCATCAGTCAAGGATGCAGTAATGATAACTTTTTCCCCTGTAAACTGATGTAAATGAAAATCAATCACAGACAAGACCTCCAATCTGAGAAATTAGACACCGGTAGTCAATGTTCGTTACAGTCGTAGATCTTTCACAACAAAGAAAATATTGGAAATAACAATTCAGTTAGTAGAAAAGGAACAACAACTAAATCTATTGAAAAAGTCGAACAACAAAACTTTATCTACAGAACTGAATTGAGCAACAATCTTAATCGAAATGAATTGAACAACAATCTTCAACTAATAAAGGAATTAAACAGCAATCTAAGAAAGGAACAACAAACTGAATTAAGTGTAACCACACAGCGAATATAGAGTAATTGAATCAGTAATATTATTCTAGCATAATGTACATTAACCATAGGTATAAAGGAATGGCAATTGCAGTTATAATTGAATGACAGTTAAATGAACAACAATCACAATTGCAAATGAACAGCAATATCAATCTGTAAATGAACAACAGAATCCGAATTAGACAATGCAATATTGTTTCAGAATGCACAACATGACATTTTAAGTTGTAAATAATAATCTTTCTATCCAATTACAATTTCGATACAACAGAGCAATTCAGGGAAACATTCCGAAATAGAAGATTACTGAATAAAGTGAATTAAGGAAATGCAAAGGAAATCAAACCACACATGACTGTAATCATAAAATAATGATACAAGAAGCAAGTGGATCCACTAGGGCTGGGCCCTTAACCACCAGGGAAGCACTGTTGCGTTTACTCCAGGATCAAATAATGGAACAACAACTGAGTTATATATTAATCATAAATCGCAGAGTTACAACTATCGCTCTTTAAAGAGAGTTGATGATCAAAGTTAAGATTACAATAGTAAGTTCTACAAATTGACAATAATATCCGCCCCCTGGGCTACCAGCGCTGTCCCATTTTATAATGGCCAAGAGGAAGTATCAAGAATACAGCTAAGCCTTAATGCAGTGATCCCTCAGGATCAAAGGATCCTAAGGTATTCGTTATATCTTTGATCTCCAGTTATAATTTTGTCTTTTTGCATTGATGCCACATTTTCTCTTCCTTTTCTTGGACCATGCGCTCCGATCTTGATTTCCTCATCTGGATACGGTTTCCTGTCAAAGGGACAACAGTTGCTTCTGCTTTGTCTTTTCCTCCTGAATAGTGATTTTCCATTTTCTTCACTTTCTATATAGAAAAACACAATAATTAGTTACTTTGTATCAATCACAAATCTCCTTAATTCTATCATAATTCTTTTAACATATTACCATCTAGAATGTAAAGGAGTTATGATTCAAAGGAAAAGATAAAGAAATAAATGGTAAATACATACCTTTTCCAATGCTCAACAGTGGCCACACTTCTTCATCCTTCTTCCATTCATCCCTTGCTTCATTGATCCAATCTGGTTGGATAATAGAAATAGCACAAAACAATCCTTCCACATCCTCATCCTTTCTTAAGAGTGCATCTACAACAAAATTTTGCTTCCCTTTTCTGTAGATGATGTCAAAGTCATAACCCAACATATTTTTGACCCATTTGTTATGTTCTTCTAAAGATAATATTTGTTCTAAAAAGTATTTAAGATTATCATGATCCATTTTTACCTTGAAGTGTCTTCCCATCGGGTAAGGTCGCCATTTCTTAAGTGCATGTAGGATTGCCAACATTTCCTTCTCATAAATAGCTTGCTTGAGATTTAGTTGTAAAAATACCCAATCACCTACATCAAAACTTTTTTCACTGCGATATCGATCTACCTGTTGTTTCATTCGATTCTACACCAAAGTGGCATTATCCTTTAAAATTTGGAGAACTTGTTGTTGATGGTCAATGTGATATTTCACTGCTTGAACCTTTTTCTTCTTGATATGTCCTTCTATCTTGAGATTTTGAGGAGTGGTAATTTCTTCCAATGCTTTACAAGATATGGTCGGATTCATTTCTTGATGCTCGATGTGATCTTTCACTTCTTGAACATTTTTCTTCTTGATATGTCCTTCTATATTGATAGTTTGAGGAGTGGTAATTCCGGCCAATGCATTACAATATATGGTTGAATTCATTTCTTCTTTCTTGATGTGATCTTTCACTTCTTGAACCTTTTTCTTCTTGATATGTCCTTCTATCTCGAGAGTTTGAGGAGTGGTAATTCTTTCCAATGCTTTACAAGATATGGTCGGATTCATTTCTTCTTTCCCCGGGGTTGGTTTCTGGTGTATATCCTCTTCTTTTGATGTTTCTTGATCCTTTTATTCCTCCTCTTCATAATCTATGTAAAATAATTTCTTCTCGGCACACTTATGACCTTTAGTGCATTTTCTATCACAAGTGTAACAAATCCCTTTTTCTCTTTTTTCTTCGAATTGTTGTGATGTAAAACTTGTAGGTTGTGTGGAAGGCTAGAAGAAAAAACACTTCCATAATTATAGTTGTGAGTGGTGGGATTCCTTGTTTCCATAATTTCGCTTTCAAATTTTCTTGCCCACCTGAATGCCTTCTCCAATGAATTAGGTTCCCAAAGACGAACCTCATGTTGAATGTTATCCTTTAAAGTACCTATGAAGACAATAATCCTTTGCTTCTCTAGAATATCATTTACCCTTATATTCAATTTTTGAAAGTCCTCAATGTGCTCTGCCATTGAACCCTTTTGTTTGAGATTTATCAATTGGCTATAGAAGGTGTTTCTCTTTGTATCCTCATAATGTGCTATCATTTCCTCCATGAAAATTGACCACGTAACAAGTGGTTTACGAGAACAAAGCCCTTTATACCATAAAAATTGATCCAGTTATAAATATGAAGATGCAATACATACCTTTTGTAACAGTTGCACCTCGTGTAGATCAAAATATTTCTCCATTTGTAGTATCCAATTTACCAGATCCTTGCCATCAAACTTTCTCATATTGCCTTTTCTTGATTTTAGGAGCTCGATATTGAAACAACTGTAACTTTGTGATTTTGGATCTTCCAATTCTAAAGTCGTGACATGTAGTAGTCCTCTGCACCCTCTTTCTAATGCCATGAGTCTGATCAAAATTGGATTCTCCATGAAAGAGTTATGCACAATCTCCCAAGATGACCTGATTAAATACATTTTCAGAAGAGACAAATTGTATGAAGTGCCACGTGTTACTTTTTTGACCTTCGGATCTGAAAAATATACATAGGAAACTACAGTCTGTCCTCCTTCTGGATCTTCTTACGAAATTTCAATATGATGCTCAGAGAGATAGTTATGATGATTTTCCCAAGGTCACCTATTTGGAATGCAATTCAAGAGTTTGCAAAAACCCTAACTTCCTTAGATCATATCTCCGAAAATATAGTGAGACAAGATCTGGAATTCATACCCAAGGTTCAGACCGATTTCTTCTCAATTGGGTTTTTCTTTTAGCTTCTGAAACTTTATAGAGAAATATTTATAGTGCAAATTCTATGATTACCTATTTTAGATGAAATTCTAGAGCTTGCAAAATCCCTAACGTCCTCATATCGTATCTCCAAAAATATAGAGATACAAGATATGCAATTTGGACTCGAAGTTCAACGAGATTTCTTCTAAAATGGGTTTTTTTTTTAGCTTCTGAAATATCACAGGAAAAAAGTTATAGCGAAAATTCCACGATGGCCTGTTTGGAGCAGCGAAACCCTAGAATCCAAAGCTCTGCTGCCTTCCTTGGATGTGGTAGCCGTTTCTCAGGCTCCCTCTCCAGAATCGAACCCTAATTATTTGTCGCCCATCACCACCATGGTAGGCCTCTATCCTACCATCAAAAGTTGATAGGGCATAAATTTGAATGAAGCATCACTGGCACAAGGGCTATGCAATCCGTCGAGTCATCATGATTCACCAGAGAAGCGGGCAAGCTCATGCTAACCTTTTATCTAAAAAATGCATCCCTTTCAAAGAGTTGGGACTTGGTGCATGTATTAGCTCTAGAATTACTACGGTTATCCGAGTAGTATGGTACCATCAAAAAAACTATACCTGATTTAATGAGCCATCTGCAGTTTCATAGTCTAAATTAGTTCATACTTAGACATGCATGGCTTAATATTTGAGAGAAGCATATGACTACTGGCAGGATCAACCAGCTCACAAAATGATAGAAAATCTAGATCAACGCCTTAGAATTCAGCCTCTTTAAGGGGGAAACCTCCTTTACATTACACAAATGAATAATTCTTGGATGATACAAATGACAAGAACTCCTTTCTATATATAGGAGTCTAAGGGGTCATAGTATAATCAGAGCCGACACAACGATAATAATGTAAGGGCACAATAATAACAATAGTGGCTTCTATGGGGCACAATAATAAAAATATGGAGACTACATGGGTACACCTATAGAATAAGGGGGTTGTACTAATAACAATAAGGGGTTACACTAGTAGTATAGGGGCCTAACATGTACCCTCATGCTCAACTATTTTTGGAGCATGACTTGCCTTTATGGTTAGAAGAGAAGGAAGAAGATGAAGTCTACACTTCCCAATTTGTACCCTAGATGCTACTATAGGATGGGGGCAATCTGATGAAGATGTATTGATTGAACAAATCCTCCAGAATCAGCCGCCCAACACCATGTCTCTTGAGGAGCTAGTAAAGAAAGCCAAAGATAACCCTTGGACTGATCTATGCCTAGCCAACTCAAGCCCTACTCATGTCAAGATGATAAAATTTGGCCCAAAAAGAAAATTGAAAATCAACCCCTCTCTTTGTACATCAAGAAGAGGAATTATGTGACATGCTAAGAAAGCATCTAGATGCCTTTGCCTGGAGTTACACTGAAATGAAGGACGTGAAACCTTCGGTGTGTACTTACCACATTTACATGAAGGAAGGTTGAAAGCCATTGCGCCAACCTCAGAGGAGAATGAACCCAACCCTCAAAGACATAGTCAAAGAAGAACTGCAGAAGTTGTTGGATGCAAGGTTCCTTTACCCCATGTCAGATAGTGAGTGGGTGTTTCCCCTAGTTCTGTTTCCAAAGAAAACTAGGAAGTGGAGGATCTTTGTGGATTACATAGAGCTAAACAAAGCCACAAAAAAGGACCATTTCCTTCTACCTTTCATTGACCAAGTATTATATGGTATGGTAGGAAATAAGTTTTTCTCTTTCCTGGATAGATTCAATGGTTACAATTAGTGTTAGGTCCCTATACTAGTAGTGTAAACCCTTATTGTTATTAGTGCAGCCCCCTTATTGTATTATTGTGCCCATATAGTCCCCATGTTGATATTATTGTACCCCATAGAAGCCCACTATTGTTATTGTTGCACCACTACAATATTATTGTTATGTAGGTTGATTGTATTGGGACCGCTTAGACTCCTATATAGAAAGGAGGTCTTTTCATTTGTATCATCCAAGAATTGTTCATTTGTGTAATGTAAAGGAGGTTTCCCCCTTGAAGAGGCTGATTTATAAGTCGTTGATCTATCATTTTTGTCTTTTGTGAGCTGGTTTCATAACATTTGGTATCAGAGGTTTGGATTCTAGGGTTTCGCTGCTCCAAAACAGGGCATCGTGGAATTTTCACTATAACTTATTTTCTGTGATGTTTCAGAAGATAAAACAAAAACCCATTTGAGCCTAAATATTGATGATCTTCGGGTCCAAATTTAAGATCTTGTATAGCTATATTTTCGGAGATATGTTCTGAGGAAGTTAGGGTTTTTGCAAGCTCTAGAATTCCATCTCAAATAGGCTCCCAAATTACATCCCAAACAGGCAATCTTGGGAAAATCATCATAACTCTCTCTCTCTCTGAGTATTAGATTGAAATTTCGTAAGAATTTACAGAAAGAGGATGGCCTATAGTTTTTTGTGTATCGGTTTTAGGTCCTAAGGTTGAAACAGTGACACGTGGCACTTTGTACAAGTTCTCTCTACTGAACCAGTCTATAATCAAGTCATTGTGGGAGATTTGGTATAAATCTTCCTTGGAGAATCCAATCTTGATCAAACTTGTGGGGTTAGAAAGAGAACTTAGAGGAATACCACAGTATGCAATTTTAGACCTTAGAGATATGAAATTACAGAGATACAACAGATTCAATATCGAGCTCCTACAAAGTGAAAAAAAGGTGTGTAGTTTTTTTTAATTTTTCATAAGTTTGGTTTGAAAAATTAGTTTGAAGGAATTAAAAGGGAATAGTGAAAAATTATTATCATTAATTATTGCCTCGAAGAAAGAAAATGGAAACACCTAGTAAGCAACCTGAAATCTCTAGCATGACTCATGAAGAAGAGGAAGAAATGAAACATGATATATCAAAATTATGAGACCAAGTGCAACAAATTTCACTCTCACAAAAAGTAACAGAGGCTAAGATGGATGGTTTAAAGTAAGGCATGGAAGCTAAGATAGATGGTATGAAAGACAACAATGAAGATTGGAAGGAATACATGGAAAGTTGGAAGGAAGATTTGACAAAGTTGCTACAAGAAAGGCTTCCTAATGGCGGAAAGGTAGTAGAGGAAACTCATAATGAGAACAAAAGAAATGTTAACCATGATTCGAAGAATGACAACATTGAATATTTGAAGAAAGATTTGGAAGGTTTGAAGGAAGGTTTGACAAATTTGCTACAAGAAAGGCTTCCTAACGGCGAAAAGGTAGTAGAGGAAACTCATGATGAAAACAAAATAAATGTTAATCATGATTTCATAGAATCTAACATTGGAGCAAAAACCCATCACGTTCCACAGATTGATATGAGGAAGTTTGATGGAAAGGATCCCATAACATGGATATTACAGATGGAACAATATTTTGATCTCCATAATGTGAAAAGCACACAAAAGGTATGCATTACAACTTTATATTTGGAACCAAATCAGTTTGTATGGTATCAATGGCTTTGCTCTCGTAAACAAATTGTCACTTGGGAAATTTTTACAGAATAAATGATAGCACATTATGAGGATACAAGAAGAAACACCTTTTTTAGTCAACTGATAAATATCAAACAAAAGGGTTCAATGACAGAGCACATTGAGAACTTCCAAAAATTGAATATAAGGGTAAAAGATATTCTAAAGGAGTGTAGGATTGATGTGTTTATAGGGACTTTAAAGGATATCATCTAACATGAGGTTCACCTTTGGGAACCTGATTCATTAGAGAAGGCATTCAAGTTGGAAAGAAAAATTATGGAAACAAGGAAGCCTACCACTCAAAACTATAAAGATGGAAGTGTTGTTACTCCTAGCCTTCCACAACCTACAAGGTTGACACCACAACAATTGGAAGAAAAAAGAGCAAAAGGGCTTTGTTACAGTTGTGATAGAAAATACACTAAAGGTCATAAGTGTGCTCAAAAGAAATTATTTTATATAGATTGTGAAGAGGAGGAAGAAAAGGAACAAGAAACGTCAAAAGAAGAGGATATACACCAAGAACAAACCCTAGAGAAATAAGAAATGAATCCAACCATATCTTGTAATGCATTGGTAACAATAACCACTCCTCAAACTATCAAGTTAGAAGGGCATATCAAGAAGAAAAAGGTAATAATGTTGATTGATTCAGGCAGTACCCATAATTTTATTCATTGTAAGATAGCCAAGGAATTGAATTGCTTCCTATATCTAGCACCAGAGTTTCAAGTGATGGTTGCAAGTGGAGGAACCATAAATTACTCTAGAAAGTGTCATAATACCAAGCTATGCATGGGAGAGTATGTATTAAATAGCCCAATGATTTCCATTCAAATGGGTGGTGCTGATGTTGTACCAGGAGTCCAATGGCTAAAATCCTTGGGTCTAATAGATTTTAATTTTAAAAAACTTTTCATGAATTTTTTTTCGGAAGGAAAGGAAGCTGAATTAAGGGGTATCACACGAAAATCTGGAAAGATAATCAGCTCTAATAGAATGATAAAGCTTCTAAAGAAATAACAATGAGGCGTAATTGCACAATTATGTTTGCTAGAGATTCCCACATCGAAATCATCTATTTCTCCAAATCTCCAAAAAGTATTGGACAATCATTCCAAGGTATTTGAGACTCCCAAAGGCCTCCCACCTATTCATGATCATGAGCATGCTATTCATTTGATTCCAGGAAGTGTTCCTCCAAACATCATACCTTACCTAATGGGAAGACACTTCAAGGTAAAAATGGATCATGATAGTCTTAAATACCTTTTAGAACAAAGATTATCTTCAGAAGAACAACAAAAATGGGTCACAAAGGTGTTGGGTTATGACTTTAAAATCATCTACAAAAAAGGGAAGCAAAATGTTGTTGCAGATGCACTCTCAAGAAAGGATGACGATGTGAAAACATTGTTTTGTGCCATTTATATTATACAACTAGATTGGATAAACGAAGCAAAGGATGAATGGAACAATGACGAAAAAGTGTGGGAACTCATTCAAAAGTTGCAGAAGATCCCAGTTCAAACAATATTTCTAGAACTTGACAAAGAAGGAAAAATCATATTGGAACCCGAAGCAGTCATAGAAACAAGAAATTGACAGCTACGAAATCAATCAGTTTCTAAGTATCTCATCAAGTGGAAGAACTTACTCACTGAAGATTCCACATGGGAGGTTGAGAATTTATACAGAAGAATCCATAGCTACTCAAGCGTTGAGGTCAACACTTTTTGAAGGAGAGGGGCATGTTAGGTCCCTATAGTACTAGTGTAAACCCTTATTGTTATTAGAGCAGCCCCCTTATTGTGTTATTATGACCATATAATCCCCATGTTGTTATTATTATACCCCATAGAAGCCCACTATTATTATTGTTGTGGCCCTACAATATTATTGTTATGTAGGCTCTGATTGTATTGGGACTGCTTAGACTCCTATATATAGAAAGGAGGTTGCCCCCTCGAAGAGGATGATTTATAAGTCATTGATCTATCTTTTCTATCATTTTGTGAGTTGGTTTCATAACAATCAGATCCAGATTAGCCCAAACGACTAGGATAAAACCACCTTCACCTCTCCCTGGGGTACCTTTGCTTATAGGGTCCTTCCTTTTGGGTTATGCAATGCCCTTGCCACTTTTCAGAGGGCAGTCTTGGGAATCTTTGCAGAGCTAGTCCATGACTCTGTGGAAATTTATATGGACGATTTCACCCCTTATGGGTGTGATTTTCTAGAGGCTCTCTCTAACTTGGGAAAAGTATTAAACAAATGCATTGAAATGAACTTATCCCTTAGTTCTGAGAAGTGTGAGTTGTTGATGACTGCAGGGACTATTCTAGGTCACTCAATATCCTAGGAAGGACTACAGGTAGACCCCAATAAGATAGCTATCATAAAGAGGGTTCATACTCCTCAGAAGAAGAGGGATGTCAGAATTTTCTTAGGCTTTGCTAGATACTATAGGAGATTCATAAAAGGCTTCAACAAGGTAGCATCACCTTTGTTTTGACTATTGGCGAAGGAATCAAAGTTTTGATGGTCATAAATCTTCCAAGAGGCCCTAAAAACCCTAAAGGACAAGTTGAATACTACACCTATACTCTGAGGCCCAAATTGGGCTCTTCCTTTCCACATCCATTCTAATGCCTCTAACAAATCCATAGGAGCAGCTCTGGAGATAGAAGACAAGCTACCTTATGCCATTTACTTCATCAACAAAAATCTATCCAAAGCTGAGTTGAACTACACTATGATTGAAAAGGAGCTCCTAGATATTGCCCATTCCTTGAATAAATTTAGACATTACATTACTAGTTACCAAACCTTTGTACATACCGACCATGCTTCTATTAAATATTTGATGAAAAAACTTGATGTGAATGCCCGAATTATTAGATGGTTGCTTTTCTTACAATAGTTTGATCTAATTATCATTGATAAGCATGGAAGAGAAAATGTAGTTGCCTATTTTTTGTCCAAATTGGCTTTTCCTAAGGGTGAGGAAGGAATGGTTTATGACCAACTGCTAGACGATATTTTATTCACCATGTCATTTCTCTCTCTGTGGTTTGCTAACATAACCAACTACTTAGTAGCTACACAATTCCTTCCAAATATATCCTCCAAGGAAAAGAGAAGAATTATAAGGAAAAGCGCCCCATTCACTTGGATTAGGGGCAATCTCTTCAAGCTGGGCCTAGACCAAATTCTAAGAATATGTGTTGGGGAGGAGGAATTTTTTGACATCCTTCTGGCATTTCATGATGGGGCTTGTGAAGGTCACTTTGTAGCCAAAAGGACAACCTTAAAGGTATTACAAGTAGGTTACTATTGGCACACTCTACACCAAGATGAAAGAATATATACCATCCAATGTGACCAGTGCCAAATAATGGGGAAACCTACTCCCATGGATGAAATTCCTTTGCAACCTCAAGTGAATTTTGAGCCATTTGAAAAGTGGGGCATGGATTTCATTGGGCCCATCGATACTCCATCAAGACATAAAACGTACATCATTGTGTGCATTGACTACTTAACAAAGTGGGTTGAAAACAAAGGTGTCAAGGTAGAAACAGAAGAGAAAGTGGTTGATTTCTTGAGGGAGAATGTGTTTTACAAGTTTGGATACCCTAGAGAGCTAGTCACCGATAAGGGTAGTCAATTCACCTCACACATGATTGAGAAACTATTAAGCCAACATAAGATCAAGCACATGAAGTCCACTTCGTACCACCCCCAGGCCAATGGATAAGTAGAAGTTACCAACAAAGCATTAGAATTAATTCTGATAAAGGTGTTGAGCAAGAATAGGAAAGATTGGGTGACAGACTAGTGGAGGCAACTTGGGCGTACAATACAACTTGGAAGTTAACCACTGGCTTCACCCCTTATGATTTAGTCTACGGGAAGAAGCCTCTGCTCTCCATTGAGTTTGAGTACAACACTTTAAGGATGGAAGCACATTTGGATCTAGATGTTACAAGGGCACAATAAGAGAGGTTACTCCAGCTCAATGGGTTAGATGAATTAAGGATGTAAGCCCTCCTATACATAGAGGTGACTCGAGTACAAAGAAAGGTTTGGCATAAAAAAATTATCAGATACAAATTGTTTCAAGAAGGTGATTGGGCTCTATTTTATGACTCCATGTTCAAGGATTTCAAAGGCAAGTTGATGACCAGATGGTTGGGCCCATATGTGATAGAAAAGTGCCATGAAAACAGGGTTGTTCAGATAAGAACCATTGATGAAGAAGGTATCCCCTTTCTTGTCAATGGGTATATATTGAAAGCCTACAAAAAGCCTTTGTCAAAGGAGGAGTTCATCAGTAGTATCAGTAAGACAATAATGGTGATTGAAGGAGTCTCGACTTCCACCTCACAAAATTCTTGAAGATTGTTGAATCTTTGAAAAAATAAAAGAAAAAACAATAAGAGACCCAGTTGAAAACCTCCATGAGGAACTTGTAGAGTCTCCAAACTGTCTTAGAAATATCATCCACTTTCCCCTTTACTGCCACCATTTCACTCACATGTCACAACTCCATGACCATATAACCTTTCATTAGCGTCCATTTTCATGACTACATGGGGTTACCTTTGTGTTTTCCAAAAGCTAATGATTTCTAGTATTATAAGTGAATTAAATGGTTAAAAATTAGAAAATTGACATATACTTGCTAATACTTAAAAGTGTCTTGAGTTTCATGACATGTGTAAGTCATTTGGAAGCTTCCAAGGCACCCTTATGTGGCCTCCAATGCTCAAATTCGAATTTCCTTGAAGATATGGAAGAAGATTTGGATAAAGGTAAAAGAGGATATGTGTCTCATCATTACCTATTTGAGTTGTAACTTTATGATATTTTCTAGGGATCTAGCGAGAGAATAATGGACCTCTATTAATGAGGTAGTTTCTTATGGTTTTTTATAAATTAGAGAGCCTTCTCTTTTCAAGGGCATGTGTAAAGTTGGGGAAATTCTCATGTTTTGAATATAGAATTTGGATTTGGCACCATGCTCATGAGTGATGTTCACTTTGATTTGGTTATGCTTGCATTTGGAGCCTCTCAACTTTCCATCTTTCATGCTTTTGGATTGGCCACCTACAATGTGTGAGATTTATTGTTTTTTTAGATTTATTGGTTTCATAGATTAAGATTTATTTCTTTCATATCTTTTACTGTGTGAGAGGTTAAGAATGATTGCCATTATTTTCTTTCTACCTAGAAGTTAAGAGAAATTGTTTTTATTTTCTTTCTTCCTAGAGGTTAAGAGCGATTGTTTTTATTTGCTTGCTACCTAGAAGTTAAGAGAAAATATTTTTATTTGCTCTCATATCTTTTCCTATGAGAGGTTAAGAATGATTGTTTTTGCTTTCCTTTCATGTTTCATTTCCGTGCGCTATACTATAGTTGTACTATAATTTATTTTGAGTTGATTATTGAATTAGAATATGTGAATTTGGTTTGTCGTTATTTGGTTTTGTAGTTAGACTGATCTAAATTGAAATTTAATTTCTAGCATATATAGTGCACGCACGCTTCGCAAGTTTTACGAAACCCTCGGGTTGACAATTAAATGATAGGTAATTAATTTGCCTCAACATTTTGGTGCCGTTGCCGATGAAGTGTGCATAGGAACTAGATTTTAGTGTAGATTTCATTTTTATTTTTTTTCTAGATGCATGATTAAAGCATATAGATGCATAAATCATTTAGCTGCATATCATTTTTATAAAAAAACTATAAAAAAAATCGATACTAACTATTTATGGACAAAGGATCTAGAATGCAAATCAAACATTCTTTGGATCACAAAGACTACATTGAGGAATGGTATCGAAACACGATTGCGCCACGACATTCATCCTTTTTTCAAGAGATTTTTGTGGAAAATCTAAAGGTTAAAATGATTTTTCATGTCCTCATACACAATCAAGTACATTTTACAAATTTGGATATTAACGTTCTAGAAAGTCTAATCCGTAAATGGCTCCATTGGAAACATTCATACACTTAAAAATTAAAAAAGTAATTTCTTTCAAGTAGATAAATTAGGAAATAAAATCAAGCTTGATTGCATTATTTTTAAGTTGTTAGACTTTAAGATATTGTAGAATTTTATTTATTTTCTTCCATTTTTTTTCATTAACATTACAAATATTTTCAATAAAAAAATTTCATGTTTTGATTTTAAATTTAAAAAAAAATAAAAAAAAAAACAAGTTAGATATTTTTTTAATGTTTTTAATAAGGAAAATGTAAGTTGGAAATTAATAGTAATAAAAAAAATTACTATCTTCATTTTCCAAGAGAATTGAAATTGCTAACTGGCTCTCATGTGACCTGTAAATTTTTTTTGACAAAACACATAAACCAAATAAAAACAATAAAAAAATATTCTTTAAAAATTCACAAAAAAATGCAATAAAGAGTGAAAATGACAAAAAGCTTATTCATCAGCGACCTGTGTTTGGAATTTCGTTGTTCTTGAGAACTACAAAGCAAAAACAATATTACATGATCATAATAATAATTTAAAAAAAAAATTTGAACAACAAACCAAGCTTGTCAAAGAAATAAGAAATAGTGAGAGATAGGATGGCATAGCATTATAGCTCTAGGACCCTCCAATTTTAGTTATTGCCAATCTGCCTCCTCCACCTAATCGCCATTTTCAAGATAATTCATTTTCTATCTTATGCTTTTGTTTCACTTGAATCAGTCCATTGCTGAATTGTTTCAAGCACTTTGGGTAGTAGCTTGATAACGAATTCCAGTTTTTAATAGCACGACTGAGTTCTTGGAGTTTATTTATCCATGCTTTCATGTCTTGCTTTGATGTTTCATCAATCTGTTTGTTGTTTCCAACAGATTCTGGTATTTTCATGCTAGACGAATGTGTGAAGATAAAGTCATGCTGTGCTCAATTGAGTGTTGCTGGTTCCAGTGGATCTTTCCATGTTTGCTTAAAGTGTTTTATGGGTGTTTATGTTTTCTTACACAACCAATACAGAACAACAAGACCATTGTGCTCGTTGAATTCAGGGGATCCTAAGGATGATGAAGATCGTGCCAAGGCATCCACTGCACGGCTGAGTTCTTCGAAAAATGCCAAGAAAATAGTGGAAGCAAGAAACTGAGGAGTGGGTTGTGGAATTTGTTAATAAATACACTCCAAATCTCCAGATCTGGAAATCAACGGAGGATCTGCAGGTTGAGCATTGGTGGTTCATCTGCTGAGCCTGGGAGGCGCATTTTAGTGGGTCTGTTTCGGAGGATCTTTCTTTCCAAACTCACTGCGTGCTGTTAATAACTCCAGGTGCGTGTGCTTGGCTCATCTTGGTGTCCAGCTACCAGAGTGCACAAATCTTCCACATCGAAACCTCCCAAAACCGAAGGCCAAAAAATCTACATATGCATTAGCATGGGCCACGTAATAAGTCCAAATCTTCAATCAATCTAGAAACAATTAATTTTGTTAACTAACCATTTGCCAGAATGCGTAACAACTGAAAAATGTCATTTTTGAAACACGTTTTCTGGTAAAATGAAATCTAATCTCAGAAAAATAAAACATGGATTTTTCTCAGAACGGGGTTCATTACATTACCCAAGAGCGATTTTCTAAAATTCATAATCAATTGAGAGATATTCTAGGTTCTTTAAAGCCTTATTTCCAGGTTACATGGAAAAATGATTTTTACTTATTGCCTTGAGATCCTGCAAATTATTGAAACAAATCCAGTTTGATTGAGTCCATGAGAAAAATGTCTTCATGTTGAAAGGAGAGCAGCTTCAGCAAAGAAAACGGTTACAAATTTTATGCATAGTGCCAACACTTGGCTCCAGAATATGTTGCTGCTACTGTGTCACAATGACATATCAATGCTGCTACCGAGTCAAAACCATGTATCAGTTCATATCAGTTCAGATATTCACTTGCAATGCTTTGAATTTTCATTTTCAACCATAGCAAATTTCGTGTTTTTTTTTTTTTTCGTATATGTATATTTTGATGTTAGTGGAATGTTGTTTTAATGTTTTATAGGTATGATTTTTGTTATTTTGTTATTTTTTTATTTTTAAAGGTGTATATATATATATATATATATATATATATATATATATGTTTTGTATAATATTTGTTTTTATCATTTTTTTATTTTTTTAATGAAGTGTTTTTTTATAACATTTGTACATTTATAGGTTTTGTTATGATTTTTGTTATGTTTGTTTGTATGTATATTTTAGTTTGTATATATGTTTTTCTTGTTATGTTTTTCTTTTGTGTACATCTATTTTACTTTTTAGTTTTGTAAATATTTCATTAATTTTTAGATTGTTTGTTTTATTATTTTTTTAAGAAAATTGCCATGGAAAATTGTAAAAAAAAGTTGATTTGAAATTCATTTAGTGACTGGAGAAAATTGAGAAAAAAATTGTTGTGATGGTCCTCAAGAAAGCACTAAAAAGAAAAATAAATAAACATAAAAAAAAATAAAAAAATTGTTCTATTTGCTAATTTTTCTAGAAGAAATACTGATCAATTTGAATATTGGACTCGCTATTTGTTCATAACAAAAATGCATAACTGTTTGTACTTAACTGTCTGTTCAAAATTTTAGCTAGATAAACTGCGCAATTCTGCAGCTGAACCACAATTCTGGAGCTAAAAAACAATTCTGCAGCTATGTATTTAACTTAATGATCTACTTGTAAATAATGCATTCTAATCAAAAAATCATGATCAAAATTTATTGGTTTTGTCTAATGATTATGTTTTTCAAGCATGATGTAGGAAAGAAGAAGAACTATTAAGGCACTTTATCTACAAGATTGATTGATGAATTTTTTATTGAGGATTGTTTTGCAGGAATCATTAAGCATTCACATATAATATTTCTTTATCTTTATGAAATGCTATGATTCAAACATAATTGAGGAAAGTGTTTTTTTTAGAAATTGGATTTATTATCGCAATTGTGAAATTGGATTAACCATTTGAAATGAAGACACGTCATGAACCTATCAATTATGCAATTTTTTTGTATGTACCTAGAGAAATGATCACTTCTCTTTAAACACACTTACGTTTGTTGCAATGTTAGTGCCATGTTTATTTTCAGGTTCCAGGACAATCGAAGAATTGGAGGCCAATTTATGTATGATTGGTTTTCTACGACCAATTTCAAGAGATATGAACTAATTGAATCCATTTCTATCATCCATAAATGCCATCATTTTTCCTCTCCAAACTCACAAGCTATCGAAGCATTTTCGCTAAGCATCGTCATCACCATTTTCCTTGCAAAGAGTCGCATGTTTTCCACTTACATTTTCCATTCACATTTTCCATAATTTCGATTCATTAACCTATTAATAGAGACATTCAACTCGCTTACATGCTAATTTGTCCTTTTGCTTTCCGTTCACCTGTTTACCCTCTTGTCAGTTTCCTTTCCATTAAATAAACCTTGATCCACTGCAAATTTTTTCATTCATAGTCCTTCCAAAATCATCATTTCATACTCACATTAGATGATGGAGGATTCATTAAGGCCTCCCTTCTAACAAGTCTTGGCCTATCGACATCATCACATTATCTAGGTTCAAGGCTAGAGTCCTTATCAGTACCTTGAGGCTTTTATGCATCAATGACAAGTTATCTCACTGAAAATCATGGGAATACATCAATTTCCCTTGATCATTGGATCTTGCAAGTGGTTCGACATCAGCTCATCTATTTACACTTTACAAGATGTACTTAGGTACCTTGGTAATCGTTGACATTAATGGCGAGTTTGCCTCACATTGATTAATGAAATTCATCAATGACCGATAATCCAATGAATTCTCTTCATGCTCGACAACAACACATTTATTCGCATGACAAGAATTGTACCATATGGTTTTTTAGCAAGTGAAGACTATATCGTTTCAGTATTTTGCAGTAGATACATTAAATTTAAAAGCAGAAATAAAGAATCCACTTTCACCACCACATCCACTATTTATGCAACCAAGAAGCATATGAAATTCTACATTCTATTCCATGATCTAGCAGCATTTACAACTTCTCTACATATGCACAATTTTTCCACTTCCTAGGTAAGTAAAGGTATGTTCTTTTATAGCTTTTAATCATTGAATTCCTTGAATACTAAAATTATAATTTTTGGAAAATACTTCACCATATTTCCTTTCTTATTTGAAAAAAAAATCGTAAACACCTTTAGTTGGGGGGAAGGGACATCCATTTATTATTACACCCATATCACTTCATTTCATCCTAGCATACTTGTCCTAAGAGTTATAATTGCATTATGGTTTAAAAGTTATGTGATTTTCAAATAAATGCTTAAATGATGAGCATATTATATGGCTGATTTAAAGATGCATTCTTAAATATGTTCAATGAATCTTGCAGCAACAAAAAGAAACAAGGTATTGAAACACAAGAACCAATACCAATTAAAATTTGGTTGTCACACAAGAACCAACCAAACATGTTGCAATTCAATGTATGACAAGGAATACTTTGCAAAAAAAGAAATGAAATTGTCAAATGTAAAGTTTAAGGACAATTGATATAAGCCAAGCTCATTCAAAAGCAAATCATGATTAAGAAATGCAGTAGATTGCATGAGGACATGCAATAACGTCAGTTGGGGGGTATGTAGAGTCTCCAAACTGTCTTCAAAATATCATCCACTTTCACCTTTATCGCCACCATTTCACTCACATGTCGCAACTCCATGACCATATAACCTTTCATTAGCCTCCATTTTCATGATTACATGGGGTTACCTTTGTGTTTTCCAAAAGCTAATGATTTCTAGTATTATAAGTGAAATGGTTAAAACTTAGAAAAATGACACATAGTTTCTAATAATTAAAAGTGGCTTGAGTTTCACAACATGTGTAGGTCATTTGGAAGCTTCCAAGGCACCCTTATATGGCCTCCAATGCTCAAATTCGAATTTCCTTGAAGATATGGAAGAAGATTTGGATAAAGGTCAAAGAGGATATCTGTCTCATCATTACCTATTTGAGTTGTAGCTCTATGATATTTTCTAGGGATCTAGGGGGAGAATAATGGACCTCCATTAATGAGGTAGTTTCTTATGTTTTTGTATAAATAGGAGAGCCTCCTCCTTTCAAAGGCCTATGTAAAGTTGGGGAAATTATCGTGTTTTGAATATAGAATTTGAATTTGGCACCATTCTCATGAGTGATGTACACTTTGATTTGGTTATGCTTGCATTTGGAGCCTCTAAACTTTCCATCTCTCATGCTTTTGGATTGGCCACCTACAATGTGTGAGATTTATTGTTTTTTTAGATTTATTGGTTTCATAGATTAAGATTTATTTATTTCATATCTTTTCCTATGTGAGAGGTTAAGAATGATCGTATTTATTTGCTTTCTACCTATAAGTTCATAGCAATTGTTTTTGTTTCTTTCATATCTTTTCCTGTGTGAGAGGTTAAGAATGATTTTATTTGCTTTCTACCTAGAGGTTAAGAGCGATTGTTTCTATTTTCTTTCTACCTAGAAGTTAAGAGCAATTGTTTTTTATTTGCTTTCATATCTTTTTCTGTGTGAGAGATTAAGAATGATTGTTTTTTCTTTCATTTCATGTAATTTCATTTCTGTGCACTGTACTATAGTTGTACTATAATTTCTTTTGAGCTGATTGTTGAATTAGAATAGGTGAATTTGGTTTGTCATTCTTTGGTTTTGTAGTTAGATTGATCTAAATTGAAAGTTAATTTCTAGCATATACAATGCACGCATGCTTCGCAAGTTTTATGAAACCCCCGGGTTGACAATTAAATGATAGGTAATTAATTTGCCTCAACAGCACTTGAGGCCCCCTCTTGGGTTGAAAGACTCCTTAAGGTAGCCCAAGAGTTAAAAAAAAAGGGAAAAAGAGAAAAATAAAAGACCCCTGAGTGAAAACCTCCTTTCAGGTGCCTAGGGAAGGAAAACAAGATGAAAAAATCCTTTGAGGAAACCTGGTTGTCCTTAAAAGAAAAACACAAAAATAATGGCAGGGACCTCAAACCTACCCACTCATAACAATTATGGTTTTTGCAGGTTTTCAAGAAAATAATGGACACCAAGTTCAGAGGGAAGCAAGTCATGCAAAACCCCATTTTTCCTTCATTCATTTCATCTCTTACATGACCCCCATGTCTCATTCATCCATACTCATCTCCATCCATAAAAAAACCTATTTTCAGGCAATTATGTGACTTCTACAGGATTTCCTGTAGTTACTACAAGAGTTTCCTGTAGTTACTACAGGAGTTTCCTGTAGTACTATAGGGAGTCTTGAAAATCTATAGGAAGGGAATTCCGATTGAAAAATCATGATGCGGGCCTGTTTTGGGTTGAAAACGAAGGCCATTGAATTTGCCACATCTCAACCAACACCATTTCATGACCATGTCACCCTCTTTGTCCATCAAGAAATCCACTTAGAAGAAGAAAAATATAGAAAAATATATAGAAAAAAAAAGAGAGGAAACAAAGAAAAATTAAAGGGCCACACCAGCAACAGCCTACCTCACCTACCACTCCATGCCCACACCTTCCACTCACTCCAATATCTATTTACCCTCCAAGAAAAAGAAAGGCCACAAGAATTCAAAAAATGCAGCTACAGGGTTTCCTGTAGTACAACAGGATACCCTGTAGCAGCCTATTTTGAAACAACAATAGTCTCCAGGCTCATCCTTCAGCACCCATGCATTGGAAGAGAAACCACACACCTACATGCACTATGGAACCTCTCCAAATCTCAACAACAACAAAAGATACCAACACCTGCACATCATAACAAGAAGACAACTTATCAACAAAATAAAATCAACAAAACAAGAGAAAAATAGAAGATGTACATGAACAATAAGTAGCACAGAAAAGCCACCCTCCAACATGCATCAACAAAGCAAAGGAAGCCATAGGTATGTCACCTCATCCAAACACTCTCCTAGGTAGGAATATGATTAAAACTATACGAATATGAAAAAGTTGGTTTTATAAGCTGAAGGTGGCCAATTTACTTGGCCACCCTCAGCCTGATAACAAAAGGTTAAAGTGCTAGTCAACTGAACAAGTGGAAAGGTCACATCAAAGGGAATAAATTGGAAAGGTGGTCGAGTTATGTTGTATAGGAGTGGGTGATGATTACAAGAAATGATTTCATGATAACTAATAGTGGGCCAACAGTCTAAAAGGATAAATTATGTATTCAGCCATCCATCACATCGCTCAATGAAATTGACGATAAATAGAAATGTTACCTAAACTTCATGCAAGGCATTGTTCATTTTGAGATTTTGAGAGCTGGGACCATTTGGAGGATCCATCAAAGGGAAAATATTGTCTTGTCCATCCTACAGTCAAAACCTACAAGAAACACAAGAAAACTACACGAAACAATGAAGAAAGCTAGTCTCGGCCACTCTAAAGTGAGCACCTACAGGGAAACTACCGGAAACAGTAAGAATTGTCAAAAATGATATGAGGGGGTGCCTAGGGCCCAACTACTCAAGAATTATCCTCAACCAAGGCATTGCAGTGAAAGGTAGGTGCCATATCCTCTGTGCTTTCATTTCTTTTAGTAATTACAGTGTGCATAGAGATAGGCAGAATTGTGTGGAAGATTGTGTAGAGTGAAGGGAGAATTGTAGTCATCACCCTCCTAAACTCTAATCTCTCATAAAACTGGGAAATCTCTTAAGCTATAGCCACCAAAATTCATACAATCAGATTGACAGAGAGAGAAGATGACATGGGGTTTCAACAGAAGGGATCCCACAAGAATAACTAGAATACATCAACATCCTCCTATAGTATAAATCTTTACAAGGCATCAATGGTTGGGATTCTTCAAGCTACTTAGGGGATATGATGATGATCTAGCTAGGGAGTTTGCAATGTCACTCATACCTCAAGCTAGAGTCAGTGCCACTGCTGTAGTGAGAGGATTATCAATAACAATTACCGCTGAAAGCATTAGCAGAATTACTACACTTCCTCTAGGTTTACAATGGAGAAAAGAGGATAAAGCTAGCAACAATCTTGCCAAGAAGAAATTTTTCTTGGAAGATGGGGAACCAATTGAGGGAAAAAATGGGATTAGAAGGGAAATCATTCCATATCCTCGGGATGAAGTAAGCTATCACATTCTCAAGTATATTTCTTGTGAGGGAAGGCTCAGTATAGTCTATGATTACCATTTTAGACTCCTCCATGAGCTGAGATTTGGAGAAGAGTTACCTCCTCATAGAATACTTAGTGTTCCATACTTTTTATTGCAATAAATGATAGACATGAGCACCACAGTACAAGAAGGGAAGCATCAACATCTAGCACATCATGGACTAGTCAAGCTCATACTAGAAGATGCCCTCAACCAATTAAGAATCCCTCTTATGTGGTCAACATTTGTAGACATGAACAGAGAAGATGTAATTCAAGCCATTGAGTATGAAATAGACCCAAATTATAGTGGTGAGGAAGAGGGAGGAGAATCATAAGAAGAAGAGAAAGAAGAACCAAAATAATAAGAGGAAGAAGAGCCTGAAGAAGAGGAGCATGGAGAAGAAGAACCAGAGGAAGAAGAGGAGGCAGATATAAATGAAATAGAGGAAGAAAAGGACAGTAAGGAAGAAGTAAAAAAGGATTGATCAAGTCTTGAAATACATAGCAAGGAAGGAGAGGAATCCCTAAGAGTGTCTCTTGATTCCTCGGAGAAGGAGGCAACTGCTGCCTTGACTGCTCCAAGTACACTTATAAAATCAACAGGAAAGAGGTAGAGGTAGACTCCCCTATACTTCAGAACAAGAAGGATTAAGAGAATAAAACAAGGGAGATCTCAAACACCTACCAAGACTCCTATAATCATTTAAGACTCACCAAGAGAACAAGAAAATCTAGTCTCTCTAAGAATGAAAGGTGAGGAGGGCACACCACAACAGGCCTCCCCAAGATCACCAATCACCTATGTTAGGAGGTCTGTCACCAGGTCAACCTCAAAAAAACAAATTAAAGAAACTTTGACCCCTTTTCAAAAAGGGAAAGGCATCCTACAAGAAACACAAACATTCCTACAGGAAACACAAACAGTCCTACAAGAAACTTTTTTAAAACTACAAGAAACACAAAAATAGTTGTAGGAAGGAAAGTAGGGATACTGGGAAGGAAAGGAAGGAGAAACAAAAGCACAAGGGGAGACATATAATTCAAAGACAGTAAAAGGGGAGTCCCAAGAGCTACAGGAAACTAGCCCATGACCAAATCTCAACTCCTATTATAGATTCATTGAGGGAGGTAGAGTAATACCACAAAAAATTTCCATCCCTCTATTCTTTGAGCTTGAAAAGGAGAGAGCAGGTACACATCGCTGGATGAAAATTACTAAATTAAAAAGTGTAGAGGATGTGGGCCATATGGAAGAGAAGATGCTAAAGATGGGTAGAGAGTTAAGTAAGATAAGGGACAGGGAAAGAGTGATGAAATCTCAACTAGAGGTTGAGAACACATGGCTGAGGAGGAAATTACAGGAAAAAGAGAGCCAATTGGCAACTATGGAAAGTCTCTCCATGGAGGAACTCTAATGCAAGATGCCAGAAAAATCATATGCTTTATACCTCAAACAACAATGGCTACAGTTTCAGATAAAAACCATAGCACAATGAAGGACTATGCCTTTCTAAGACTATAGGCAGTTCATTGTGATTTGTGACCAAAGCACCCTAGAGGACAAGGCCAAGATATCTGAATTGTACTTACATAACTTGGCCTTAACAGACTTTAATGTGTGGGACCCCAATCCAAAGTTAGGGGACTTACAATTGATGGCCTTGGCATCATGGATGAGTCATGAGGAGGTCAGGGCTAAGGAAGTAAAAGGGTATTGGAAAGAGAAGAAACATAGCCCCTTTACATCAAAGCAGAACATAGCAATTCTATGACTGTCATTAACACCCACAACCTCATCGCCAACGATCCATAGCTTGCACCAAGATACTTAGCTAGACAAGAGCACAAAGTCCCTCATTCTGAGGACAATTTGATATTTCTAGTGGATGAAAGCCAACAAGAATGGAAAAGAAGATGGAACACCTTACCCTACAGCCTAAATATTAGGGAGTATCATCCCCCTGAAAGAATGAGGGATGCACTAGAAAGGACCCCATTGTATAAGAAGGCACTGCAGAGACTCAAATTCAATTAGATTGGCTTGAAACTTAGAGTACCATTTCTCTTGGGTATGTTAGAAGGGAGAAAGGAAGAAGACGAAAGAAATTAGTGGAACGAAATACAGAAGCATGCAGGATTTTATCCACAAGAGGAGGATATAGCAATAGAAACCTAGAATGTCAATGAGGCCACCAAAGTAATGAAAGACATGGACATAGATTGAGTTTCTCAGAGGATGAGCAACACTTTCAGTAGGGGGGTGATGATGAGGCTCATCAATGGGTAAATTATATGGACCTTAATGCCACTCTCCAGCTTATTAAAATCAATTTTTCTCACATTTCTTTACATGTTTTGTTATATTTTGCTTAATGAGAAGGGTAAAGATGAGATGTCATGTCTTGTGGTCTAATGTGCATTGATTGCAGGTTCTACAGCAAATTTTGGCTAATTAAAGTGTAGGAACTCAAAGTAGACAAGCGAGAGGGATTTTATGAGATTGTATCTCCCTCCTTAACTCCTCACTCACTCGAATATTCCTCCACCAGATCTCATCAGCTCGAAGTTACAAGTAGCTGAGCCATTAAGATCATTGGCAGCCAAGCCAATGATAGTTGAAGACCAGTTGATCTCGAGTTGGGAGCCAAGCCTCCCTAAATTTAAGGAATTTTTTGGTAGATTTAGTTGTATAAATAAGAATTCCTAGAGCCTCATTAGGATTGGACTTTTTTTTTGTTGTAGCCAAGAGGCATTTTCGAGCTAAGACATTGTGATTGATGACTCTTATGCATTTTTGATATTTTAATGAAAATGATAAGCATTCCTTTGATCCAGCACTGAGTTGACTCAGAGGGTTGAATTGGTGAGGGCCCAACCCTAGCAACATAGGTTCCTCTTTTTGTACATGTATGCTTAGATTACATTCATAGTTAGTTGTTGAAGTAATTTTGATTTTGTTAATTTGCAAGTATTTGGATGATTAACTAGTTTACTTCCATTTATGGATAGTTAGATTAGTGGTATATTAGTAACAGTAGACACTCCAGAAAATCTTGTGATAGTGGTCTTCACCTCATCTCCCTTATGGGATCATGACTTGAGGGTTCCATTCACATGACCCAAAAACAAATTTATTGTTTGATTACTACATAATCTAGGGTTTCTTGGTGAATAGATCATTGTCTTTGAATTTTCTTAGGATTATTTTCAATTTTCATTTGGATCTCTTGAGTTTTTCTATGGTTTCAAAGAACTTCCATTCATGAACTTAGCCATTAGCTAATAATCAGTCTTTTTTCCTCCATTCAACAATTATTTTCCATATATAGATGAATTTGTGCATAAATGAAGACAAGAGTGGATGTTGTTGCAGGAGATTCTAGTTTGTAGGGATACCTCATGTCATTCACTTCATCCAAGTCATATCCACCCATTCTGCCAAAGTCCACTAAACCATAAATTTGAATTCTTGTTTTGTAAGCAAATTTGTCATTTCCATTGAGCAAATCCAACCATATTGAAGCATCTGACTAAGCCTTGGATAGTGTTCACCTCCTCCATGCCTTATTTATGCATCAAAAACATTTCCCACACTTCATTATACCTTTCCTACCATATCCTAAGCTTTTAGCTTGTTTCCTGTAGTAAAAAAAGGCATCCTATAGTAGAACTAGGACACCCTGTAGTAGTACTACATGAAACCCTGTAGCAACCTGTTTTAAGCCCGAATTTAGCAAAAATTGTCACTGAGCTTAGGTTAGGCCTCCACTGGGCTTCCATACCATTGAGACTAGTCCATACCTTCCCTCCATACATGTCTCCCCTGCCAAAGAACAAGTATTTGCATTCATAAAACTAAACATCAAAAAAGGCTTTTGCTGAAATTTCTAAATTAGCACATGCGTGCAGTAGTTATAGTACTTCTTAGATAAGATTCCATGCTCATTTAGTCCAATCATCACATGTTATAAACAAGGTTAATCTAGGTTTGTTTTGCAAGAAAAATGTGTAAATGTATAGCTAGATGATTTCATGTCACTTTTTGGCATCTTCCAATTCAAATTTCATTCCTTAGAGTAGGCAACACTCCTTTTTTGCATCAAGGATAATTTTCCCTTTTCCATTTGGTAGTTAGGCTTCTTCTATTCAATAGAATGTTGATTTGAAAAACCCTAGTGTTCTATCGCCCCAATTGAAAAGTGACAAGAGTAAACTATTACATTTACTCTGTATACAATGCTGTCACCTCCAAGTTTGTACGAACCCCGGGTTGATGAAGTAAAGTTGGTAGCCCCAAGATTTGCAACATTTTGATGCAATACTGGTGCTCATAGTATTTGAACAAAATCTTGATCTTTAATCAAAGTATGGAAGAACACCTCCACCATATTCAAAAGGTCCTACAAACCCTACAACCACACAAATTATGTGCCTATTTCGATAAGTGCACCTTTTGTATGAACCAAGTTCAATATCTTGGGTACATCATTGATGAGAGGGGTGTGCATGTGGACCTAGCCAAGATACAAGTCATTCGAGATTGGCCAACCCCAACCACTCTAACAAAACTCTACAACTTTCTGGGTCTTGCTAATTTCTACCGTAGGTTCATGTTAGGGTTCTCCTATATCACTTGGCCTTTGAGTCAATTCACCAAGGGTGGAGTGAAAGAAAAGTTCTTTTGGCTTGAATCCCAATAGAAGGAATTTTCCGAGTTGAATCATCGCCTCTGCTCTGCACTAGTGCTCACATTACCAGACTTGAAACAATTATTTGAGATTGAGACAAATGCCTTTAACTATGTTATTGGTGCAGTTATTACTTAGCAGGGTCATCTAGTGGCATATCACAGTGATACACTTGTAGACACAGTCCATAATTATCCCACCTATGACAAATAGATGTATTCCATTGTGCAAGTCTGTCGAAAATGGAGACATTACGTTGTAGGGAAGGAAACAGTTATCCATACAGACCATCGACCCCTCCAGTTCATATAGACAAAAGGAAAGTTGCAGAATGATCTCCATCAAAAATGGTCCACATAGATGCAACAATTCTGTTTGAACATTAAGTACAAGAAGGGAAGGACCAATAATGTTGCAGATTGCCTCAACTTACCGTTGATCATGGTGTTGACCACTATGCTCGAATTTTGTAGACACGAGACTTCATAATGGCCACATATTTACAAGGGTGATCCAAAATTCGGCTCCACATATCAGATGCTCCTGGAAGGTAAGAAATTTCCATACTTTCACCTCTAGGATGCACTATTATACCACCTAGGAGCCATCTTTATTCCTTCAAGCGACTGTGCCAAGATGATTTGTGAGACGCATTACAGTTGATTCACTGGACATTTTGTGATAGAAAAGACCATGGTAGTGTTGTAAAATTATTTTTATTTGCCAAACCTTCAACATGATGTTGGGAAGTACATTAGATCCTGCACTGCTTGCATCATTTTCTAAACCTACAATCAATAAGAAAGGCATTTATACTCCTCTTCCTACTCCTAGTTGGACTTGGGAATCCATATCCATGGATTCAATATTAGGCCTTCCTTCTACCAAAAATGGAAATGACTGTGTTTTCATGGTCGTCGATAGATTCTCTATGATGCCCATTCTAGCAGTCTGCAATAAGAGTGTCATAACAGAAGCCACTACCAAATTATTCTTTGAAACAAGTGTGGATACACTTTAGGATCCCACAATCCATTATCTCAGAGCAGGACAACAAATTTCTAAGTGCATTTTGTTCAAGCCTTTGGTCATTGCTAGATACCAAGCTCACTAACTCCACGAACTTCCACCCCCAAACTGATGGTCAAACAAAGGTCATCAACAGGATGATCGTGCATGTCCTGCCCATGTACAACTCGACACATCCACACACATGGCACAAAAGCCTCCCCTATGTCCAACACAGCTACAATAGATCTCTCCACATCTCAACTGGCCACAACCCCTTTCAGATGGGATTGGGATTCCAGCCACTATTCCCACTGATGCTTCCATACCACTTGAAGCTACACAAGTATATTCAACTCATGTCCAGTTCAAAACCGATAGAGCTAACAACTGCATTGAGCACATTTAGCAAATTTTCCAGCAGTTCCATAACATATTAGATAGAGAAAATGCTAATTACAAACAACATCATGACTAGCATTAGGTTCCACACAAGTTTAAGGTGGGTGAAAAAGTGTTGTTACATTTGTAGAAGGAGCACCTTGATGCAGCTTACCACAAGATTCACCCTCTCCAATATGGGCCTTACACCATCACTAAGGCTATAGTGGGCAATGATTTCGATCTCTACATTCCACCATTCCTTGGCCTACACCCAGTATTCAATGTGGACTGGATGCAGCCATACCTTCCCGCATTGTTGGACACATCAAATATTGTTGAGTAGTTGACACCAACACAGTTCAACCCAAGCTGCATCGAAGAGGCCACAAATGATAGGATCATGGACACATAGATCAATAAGACTCACCAGTAGAAGATCCAACTGTATCGGGTTGTCAAAGCTAGCCAACTCATGCACCAAGGCAAGTGGCTCATGAAGGACCAAGTTTAATAGAAGTTTCCCCATCTCATGGAGGCACTCAATGCAATGGGGGTCATTTCTTCCTAAGGGGGAAGGACTGATCCAGGTGGGATTTGTGGGTACCCACCTATTCCACTTGGAACCCCACCATTGTTTCTTTTATTTTTTTATTTTCCTTAATTATATCACAATTTACTATTTTTGGCAATTTTTTGGGTCCTGAACTTCTAAAGCCATTTTGAGGCCCTAAATGATGATTTTTTGGAAAACAGACAAATGTGACCATTTTATTAATGTTTGTAGTCAAGAGTTGTAGTCCTTGGATATATATTTCTAACGAGGTATCATATGCGTCAAATGAAGATCGTATACCAATGTTACGACCCTGGGAAGTTGATGTACCAACTTACCCCAACGGGGCCCACAGTTTTGGCACTTCATATCCTAGAGTTAGGTTTTTGGATGTTTAGGGTTTTCAATTGTTTCTCAAAAATAAATAGGACTTCAAACCTCATTGTAACACATTTTAGAGACTTGTATCTACCACATCTCTTCTTAAAGATAAGTTACCATCACCTGAGCTAGTTTATATCCATTCTGTATGTAAGCATATTTTAGTTCCTTGATATTAACAAAATGAATATTTATTTATGTTGCATCTCGATGTTTATGTTTGTATCTGTATTCTGTTTCGTTCATGTATAAGTCCAGATCATTTGTTGAGGGTGTTCTTCCCTGATGGATTAGTAAATTTTAGAAATTAATAACAAAACTAAATCAAATAGGGGTAACTAGGCAAAAGGGTTTACTAGGTAACTGTGAACTATGAAATATCATTTCCAGTACGTGAAGGAAATCTCCCTAAATGTTGTGTTTGGTGAATCATAGTATACAAGGAGGACGACTTGGTTACCTATGGCAGGATGGAAACCTATAGGGGTTTTCCAAAACATACCTGGAGGTATGTGGAATCGCAGTCGATAGTAGTGTTTTCTAATGCGTCTTGTACGATAGGAAGTATTCTGATGTACTTTTCATATGTGGAGCACCATCTAATATACCCAAGGGTATGTGGAGAATGATCGAATATACTTACGTATGTGGAATATCAACTATCCCATAATGTAACGTAGACAAGTAACGACCACTCCTATGTTTAAAGACATCAGAACACATCTCTAGCCTAGATCTCTATGTGTGTTCTCCTTAGATTGATTGAGAAAATTTTAGAAGTTGATCTTCAATTATGTTTTAGTTTCAAGGCTCATGATACGAGTTCACCTAAATTCCCTATGATGCAACTATTACGATAAAAAGAACTCTTTCACTTTTCGATAAAGATCCATCTATGGGAGGGAAGAGACAAACAATAATGCAACAAACAAAGCTTCCTAGCTATATCTTTCAATGAATCTGCTCTAGTTCAAATTCAAAACCCTATACATAATGTAAATACTGAATTTTTTTCATTTATTTTCTCTTAATTTTCAAATGTGATGAAAACTAAGATGCAGCTAGATCATTGATAAAGAAATCAAACATAATGACATTGTGATATAAAAATTCCTTTAAGCCAATCAATAATCAAGCCAAATGTTTACAAAAACCTACTTGATAAGAAGAAAGAAAAAAAATCAAAGAAACTCTCATTAAAGGCTAACAAAATAAAATGTAAACACTGTGATGGATTTTCAGAGACACAAAAAAAATTTAGAGATGAAAACATTATGGACTAAAGTAGAATGAAGAGAAAGACAAATAAATGAAAATTTTGCATCCTACAAGAACATCTCATGTGAAGAGTGGGCACGAGTGGGAACCATCGCACTTCCATAGAGGAGACACTGCAATGTGTCGCTCTGTCTCAAATAAGAGAGTGCATTGGGGCTAATTTGGTCAAAACACGACATAAAAAAAAACCCTACCAGGCTCAAAAATATGTTCTCTTAAGGTCAATTATTGTCCGAATAAGTCAATTAAGGTCACTTTGGAAGGTGAAAAATGCTAAGGCCAAGGAAACCACTAAGGCAAATCTTCGCTCTTTAGCGGAGTCGCTAATTTTTTATTATGGAAAATTCACTTCTGCGAACAAAAATGAACTCCCTAGATCTAGTCGTATGATCTAGAACAATTGAGGGAAAACAAATTTATGTTTTCCATAGAGATAATATAATATGGAAAAGAGACCTACCTGTTATATGTAGTAAGTCCTCCTGTTCTCCTTTCTTGTAAGCTCCAACTCTATCTCCATGCACTATAAATGGAACCTGCAACAATGACTAAAACAAGCAAGAGAATTACAATATCCACATAGCATAATCCAATATCTCTAATCAATGGGTCAAAATGGCATTAAAATACATAAGCATCAACATGACACAAGTATAGGAAAAGAAAGTGCTTTTTGTATTAATAAATAAAGGAGAGTTATAACCATATATAGAAACTGACTTTGTAGATCTCTCCCTAATTTGGCTTGTCCTTCATTTCCACAATGCATAACTTGACACTTAACCCTAATGCATAAATGGATGATGATCCTTAAGATCAAAGAAGCAACATGAGGGCATTTGCAATCTCTAAAAGCCAACCCAGACTCTATGGGAGGCAGTAAATTTATAGGGTAAAGACAATAGTTTAGGATTTACCAATATATGGTTAAGATCCACTTAATAAGGAGCATAATATCAAAAGATAATAGATAAGACCTCTAAAGAAGGAATTCGATATATTTATCCAGGGTAAATGGTTAAAACCACCTTAAAAACTTCTGGAAGAAGAAGTTTCAAAATTATTTTTTAATTTTCCTGAAATTCTACAACCATTGCACTTGCATAGTAGAGCAACCTGCACTGGTCAGTGCAGGTGCTCAGTAATGCAACTTGAAACCATTGTAGGTGGATAGACATGCAAGGTGCGCTAGGGATAAAAACAATGTTTTTGAGTTGATTGACCCAAGAACTTAGACTTTTTGGAGAGGTGATTCTTAGGGATTTGGAAATGGATAATGACAAATTGTTCAAGGATGTTGATTTATCTAGTTTTCAGACCTTTGGAGTTGATGTGATAAAATGGGCTATAACATCCTGTATAACTTGTCTCAATTAAATTTTTATGGTGAGAATTGAACATCCATAATTGAGCACCTTTCTAATTTCCACAAGTTTTGTGAATTTTATGAAATTGAATATGAAGATGTTGCTTATGTACATTTCTTCCTCACTCTTGAAGGTCAATTTAACCAATGGTGTCATACCTTACCATGTGCTTCCATTCATTCATTTGTTCAATTCCTCGAGGAGCTTCATCAAGCCTTTGACATGTATAATTACTGAGATGTCCTTAAAAGGATTAATCAACTAAGAATGAAGCGCAATTAGTCAATTGATGATTTTACAATAGATTTCTTCACTTATGAGTTTCCTGGAGAAGATACGGACTGGGATTTGTTTAAAAAAAATTTTAAACGTTTAGTTCAAGTATCTTTAAATGGTGATTTTGAACCACCTGATGTTTATGCTCTCCCAACTGTTGTGGACCATGAGACACCTGTAATTTCAAAGGAGGAACCTACTATTTCTTTTGTTCCTTATCCTCCTCCTTTTTCAATACCAATCTAGTTGCCTACTTATGATGATCTTAAATTTGGGAAATATAAAAATCAAATTACTAATCCATCTTCTCCAACTTCAGCTACTCCCCATGATTTAGATCCAATGGAGGAAACTTTGGAGTGGCTGATGGAGCCTAAGGTGAAGGCTAATCCCTTGGAACTTCAAAATAATATTAACATTCATGACTTCAATCTTGAATCCAATATGGAAACTTGTCATCCTCTATCATCTCCTTTTCATGATCCCTTTACCCTTGATCTTCTTAATCAATCTCTTCCAAATCCAAGTACTGATAAAGTGAAAGGTAGTCATATTTCATATGTAGGGGAATATAAAGGTGAAGAATATTTCAATCTGTATTCTCTATTTCAAATTCATCTATGTCAAACTGGTGTCCCTTCATTCTCGGTTGATTTGGAATCTACTAATCTTGGCAGTGGAGAAAATGAACTCAACTTGCTTAATCAATCTAAAGTCTTGGGCAACCACCATTTTGATGATGATGACTGAATTAATGTGTGTGGTGATGAATGCCCAAGTGGGCCAACTAATCTTTCAGCTTATAAAGAAGATTTTGATTTGTAAGATTTAGATCTAGAATCTAATTTAGTGAAATAGTATGTTCTTATGGAAACTTCCTCTTCACCTTACTATCCCATGTGTTCTATTGTTTGCAATTCATTGACTTATGATGAAGATACGTCGTGCTCTTCAAATTTCTTATCTGATCAACATAATTTTTAATTGACACAAGGTAGTGAGGTTATCAATGAAGAAGAATGTAAGGAAATCATCGAGCATCCATTCCATCCCTTATCATCTTTAGTATTGTATCAGAAAAACTTCTCAAGACAACTTGCTCATGAGATTTCTCTGATTTATACATCTCAATATTTTCAATTAGGAGAATCTTTTGACTTGCATAATATATATGTTAGGTTTGAAAATCCCGATCAAATCCTTCTTAAAAGAACCATGGAAAGGGAATCCCTAGACTATAGAGGAAAGGATAGATCCAGGATGGACCACCCTAGGACATCCCATCGAAGTAGCCGACAAAGAGGGTAATGGGAAGTCAAAGAAAGACATTGGAAAGTGTTGTGAGCTTCACAGGAGCCCATCTCATAACACCAATGAATGTGGCACAAAGCAATCATTGGTGGCCAAGATAAAAGCTTTAGAGTTAGATCATAACTAGATCTAGATAAGGGAAAAAAAATAAATGACACGGAACCCAATGCAACCGTTTCCAACATCAAGGTCCAACAAAGTGAGCCTAAAGATTTGAAGGCTTGTGAGCACCCCTTTCACTCCCAAATGCGGGTGATGGGTGATGCATTACATTTCATTTCTAGTGGTGAGAGTCGAAATAACCTCATGTTAGTAGAGGTCGTTAAGCAATTGGGCCTATTGAAATCACCATACCTATAGGCATACACCATTGGGTGGCTCTTCTAAAGGTGAGATCTCTGCATCATCCAACAGTGTCGCCTAGCCTACAACATCAAGCCTTTCAAGGATGAGGTATTGTGTTATGTTTCTCCCCTTAAATTTTTTGTGTAACAACCTCCTCCCACACTTACCCAAGTTCACCGATCCACCGAGGTAAATATGTGACGAAACGTTACTATGATATGACTCAACCTCCTAGGTACAATTAAGGAAGTGGAATCATCCACCCAAACTTTACTGACCACCCTCAGGGACTACAGGACCCACAGGAGCTAACCAACCACTTCAGGTGTCCCACCCCCGAGTTAACTTGAATTTTTAATGATCCAAACTCTCGATTTCTCTCATGTCAAGGTGAGCTAGCGACTGTAACCGTTCAGTAGCTCCCATGAGCCTACTTCCCAGCAAATGTAGACTAAATTACTTAGTTTGGTGCCAGCGACCCCAATATTTGGGCCACTTTTTCAAGGCTAGGATTTAGACCTCTACCAAGAACTCGATGGAATTATCAAAATGATAAATGACACAAGGACAAAGGCTTTAGATTAAAACTTGATCAAGGAACTAACCATGACATACATTTCGTCAAACACATCATGAACATGTAATCCACAGGTCATAGTTACATAACTAAACATAGGGATCTCATACTTATTTGAGAATTGTTAGGAAGGATTCATGCCTTCTCTCAATAGTTGCAATGTCATTTAATAGGTCATGTATTCATTAACCATTCATTTACTAATAAAAACATGATGAGAGACATAACTAAAGTCTCCCATAAAACCATGTTTATAACTAACATATAACCATAATAATAACAATGATAGAACAACAATCAAAGCCACATAATAACAAATATAAATACTAATGAAATACAAAGGGAAAAAGAGTTCTTATTAACATATGAAAAATCCAACGAAGTCAGGGACTTCCACGTACCACACAACCATAGATTGGGTTGAACCAAATATTTCTCTTAGCCAATCATCCCCATTCCATATTCCAAGCATGAATGTGGGAATCACAACAAAATAACTAGGGTTTCCTCAGGTTTTACCGCATATCCTGCCATTACCGGTCAACAGATTTCTAGGCCTGAAAACCTCATCTATACAACCAGGCTTTATCATAATCCTACCATTACCGGTCAAAGGATTACTAGGCACAAACAAAAAAACAAACACTACCAGAATTTATTGCAATCCCGCCACAACCAGTCAAGGGATCACTAGGCCCTAAACAAGCTTGTATGCCTCTTAATTTCTTCACCAATACCTTGATGGATTTTCTTGTCTCCACCATTATGCTTTATCTTGTATCCCGCTATTATTGGTCAAAGGATTCCTAGGCCCCTGGGAATTCTCCTGAGACCATGTCACCCAGTTCTAAAACCATCCAGCAATCCAAAGCTAAGCCAAATGAAAGAACTCCGTCACACCATGGCTATACGAAAATGGCAAGGTAAGGCTGAAACCACTATCACACCTGAAAAAACCCATGAAAATGACAATAAGAGAACCAATTACACACATGCATGTACCATGCATGCCAAAACTAAAAAGGAAACCATACATGCAACTCGATACCTACAAGTAATCACATGGCAGTCGCTTGATCCAATTATTCCTTGCTTGATCTTTGCTCCCCTTTGCTTTATTTTCCTTCCTTTACCTTCCTTTTTCCAATACTAGTGATCCAAGAATTCTCTAAGTGTGCAAGAGTATGAGAGAGAGAAAATAGAGAGAGAGAGCTCCAACCCGAAACTTTCAAAAGACTGTAAAAAATTGTGAACTAATCCTCAAAATCCTTTTTATTAACGAGGCCTCTGTTTTCTTCAATTTCCACTAATTTCCTTCTCACATGCAAGTTGTAACCTTTCACCTTCATTTTCTCCTATTTTCCATTATTTTCATAAATAAAATTCCAATTAATGTCTCTTTTCCTTTGTCACAGGGAATGGGTCAATCTTGCGGACAAGATAGACCTTCCTAGAATCTAAAGAGGACCTAGTGACAAGCAAGCCAATCACAAACTATCTTTCTCTAAATATGCATTTATAAACAAACGCAAACAAGCGTTTTAGGCCTACCTTGGGTCCAATGCAAGTTTGTGGAAGCCTCGCTCCTTTGATCCAAGTGAGCTCCCTTGTCGCGAATCTGCAAACACAAACAAGCAAACAAATTAAATAGCACCTGAAAAGCCAATATCATAAAACATATTTAACATGAAAGTCAAGGAATTCATGAAACAAATGACATAAGACAATTTGTTGAGAAAAATGAATCTGATTGTATTAATTCAAATCAAAGAAGAACTTTACAACCTGTGCCTTGACGCTGTACAAGCTCCTCCCAGGGTCCAGCAAGAAGTCTCCTCTACTTTGACAAGTTTCACTCTCTTCCCAATGAAGCCAAAAATGTATGTGATCTCTCCTCTCAAGCTTAACTAGGAAGTCTTAATTCCACCAGCATTTACCCTCAAAAATGTTTAGCTTCTAACCTCCCTAGCAACCAGCCCAATGCCTTAATTTATAGTGCAATGGAGGGAAGTTACTAGGTCCTCCTTTAAAGGGATAGCTCCTCTCATCAAGGGATTAGCTCCTTCTCTTTTGGGATGCATGAACCACCTAAGAGCGACCAATCCACGTCAAAATTTCTTCTAGAATCATCTAGAATTAACCCAAAGTGAGTTTTTTAGAATAAACTTGTGCCTTTTTGACTTTCACAGGGGCCCGCACCCACTCCTTTAGGGACAGAGCGGGCAAGTCCGCAGTTTTTGTAAACAGGAGGTGCGGGACCGCAGGCAATAGTGAGAGAAAGTGCAGAACCAGAGCTTTGTTGATTTTCAATTTCTTTCTCTCATTTTCAAAGCTTGACTTGAAGAGCTGAGGTCTGAGACTTGCTTAGGAGGACAGTAGTAGTGATGATAGACCCATACTGACTGCAAATAATCATGGTGACGATATTTTTGTGTAACAGATTGCCCCCTAAAGTGCGAAGTCTGTAGTAGATGAGGATTTCATTTATCATTTAGGAAGAGTGAAGTACTCTATCATTTCGAGGATCATCTTGTGGAGAGCCCGGTCGGAACCTGTAAAAACATTCAATGCAAGATATATATATGAGATCATATCATCGCTGAGGTAGGCATTCCCATACTTAGATCAAAACTGACTTAGAAAACTAACTACTGCTCTGATATAGGAATGATATTGTAATACATCATAAGTATAGACTCATGTGGACACAGTATGGATGCAGCCATCTGTTTATGAATAGTCCATCATATAATGAATACAAAATTCCTCGCAGCCTGGATTGTGGAAACTAGATCCAGGGTCTTCATTTCTACTTCCCAAAACAGTATGATTCTATCCATGTGAATGAATGTGTTGATGTCGAACATGGTAGAAACCACTTGATTACCAGTCAATGATGTAAACTGTTAACAAGTGTGAGAGAAACCACCAGTGATGTCAATGGCTCTCAAAGTACCCAGTACAATCCATGAGATGTGAATAAATGTATTGATGTTGAACATGTCGTGGAATCCTTTGATCGAAGGTCAATGATGCAACCTGTCGTCAAAGGCGAGAAACCTACCATTGAGGCATGCAGATCCCAAGGTACTGACGATTTCTAGATCATCTTTCTAGATAATGAGCTGAAGTCGATAGAAAGCGATCCGTCGCAGGCAAGCCCACAACACGAAATCATAGATCAAGTTGAAGAAATTTAGTTGCAAGGACTAACTTAAGGATGGTCAAGATGGATGACAAATATTTTGCAGATGAATGGCTTATTGGCAGTGACCTCTTGAACACATAACGACACAACAGATGGCTTGGTGACAATTGACCCAAAGTTAATACCCAGAAACTGGCTGAAGACTTTCAATGTGGTTTGATCAACCGTTAGGCAAAGGATTTCCCAACCCAGGTGAATAAAAGTGTCGTGTTCAAGAGTGGTTACAAAGTATGACAAACAGGCTCATTCTTCTCTCTTTTCCCCCACCATTTCTGGCAAGTACCTCTTTATTTTTGACAAGCTTGAGGAGGATAACATTTGCTTGATTATAAGCTCATCCTTCGGATGAGTCCAACTTAGTTTAAATTCAAATCCTAAGAAGGAGTGGTTCGTTCCTGTTTGTAATTGAACAGGTCCTTTACTGTGAAAATTTTAACAAGTCCAGTACAGGAGAAACTCGGCGTTTTTCAATTTTAGAGAGTCTGAAAAAACTTAAGAAGACTCCAAGGTTGACCTTTTTCATAAATTTGTGTCTCCCAAGCCCGAAAAAGTATAAAATAATACTTAGAGAACCGCTTGATCTTTACGACCAAGGAGTACTTTTCGTAATTAGTGTCCATGACCCGAAAAAGTAAAAAAGCGATCAACGACACGTCGTTTTATAACCAATATCGAATTTGAAACGACAAAAATCCGGCAATCTTTTCATGTTTTTACGGTCAGAAAAGCGCTGTAAGTGGACCGTCTTTTTAGTTCTATTTTAATGAGTTTAAAAAGAAAAACTCGGCGATCTTTTCATGTTTTAGGAGTCAGAAAAGAGCTTAAAGGTGACTCTAAATGTTTTTTCGTTGAAAATGATAGATTTTGCCTGAATAATCCGTTATCCTGAACAAAAATGCAAACATTACTCATACTTGTTTGAAATGGATAAAAATGTTGCAAAAATTACCTTTCCAAAGTGAAACATAAACAAATTTGCAATTTATTTACTCAAAAAACTTATAAAAAGGGCTTTCGTCAATTCATTTTTACTGTTTGAGATTTGGGTAAGAAAATAGTGCTTTTGTGTTCAGAAACTTCCCGTGAAGATTGTGGAAAATCCAACCGTCGGAATCGAATGTCGTCTTCTCCAGGGAATCCACATCATCGTACTCTTCATTTTTAACCGTTTCATTTTTTGTTTTAGGCTTTTATTTCATTTTTTGGAGGGTTTTTAGGCTAAAAACCCACGCGCGGGGGCCCGCAGGCGTAACACTGGCAACCCGCGGACCCTGACTTTTTCTCAGTGGGGAAAAAGTCAGGGGGTCCGTACCTTCCATGTACGCAAGGTGCGGACCAACGCACTATCTCTAACCTAGAGGGTGCGGTCCCCATAGCAAGGGTTTTCAACCCAAAAATTCTCAAATTTGACCCAAACAAATTAATTTCTAGCATTCTAATTTGTCTTTTTATTGGATGCAGAGAGTACATCATGCTAGATTGGCGTGAATGAGAGCATGAGGACGTGGATCTTGCCGCGTTGAATCACCAACCTTCGATCGATGCATTGAAGGCATGCGGCTTGTACAAATTATGGGCCATACCTAGCATGAGGGCCCAGGTGGATTTCTTACAGTGGCTGGTTGACAGATGGAGCATACAGGACCAGTGCTTCTTCATTGGTGGCCACCAGCTCGAAATCGAGCTGGCAGACATATATTTCTTGACCTGTTTGCCTAAGAGAGGCGAAGACTTGACTCTATTCAGGACTAGGCCAGGTGGCCAGTCTGTCAATAGCCTCCGGCTAGAGTTCTGCAACAGCCAGGCTAGAGACAAAGGGATATACATTAAAACCATATCCCTTCATGAACTCATGGTGATTGCGTTTACTGTCACCAGACTTTTCGGGAGTGCCACATTACATATTGCCACCGGATCCCAGATGCGAATGGCAGTTGACTGCTTTCGAGGCACCATCTTCAACTGGTGCGATGCTGTGTTGGCCAATGTAAAAGGCCAACTGACCAGAGCCAAAAACGGACAACTGAAGACCTTTGGTTATGGGGCTTTGGTTGTGAGTTTTGGTTTGGAGAGGGTTCCGATGTTGATCCCGCAGCACCTTACTGTTGGAGCTGGGCTTCCTCGAGAGCCCAAACTGATGCGATGGGTTGCAGTTATGGCCCGTCATCCGGACGAGGGGACAGAGGTTGTTCGATTCAAACCTGAGTATTTCCAATGGTTGGAAAACCAAGTTTTTTCTATTCAGGACTTCCCTTATGCTGGGGTAGATTTTCGTGGTGACCCAGACATGGCTCTTCCACCAGGAGAGCAATGGGATGACTCAGGTAAAATCATTTTCAACATTTTCCTATTTTAATTTTATTTATTTTTCTATCGTCTCAAAACTGATAGTAAAAGTTTCAAACGCAGATGTGGGTCCACAGCGACCAGCCGCTCTCCGGCCTTATGAGAGGAAACAACTAGTTGCAGCCGCGCCAGCCCCACAGGATGAATCAGCAGAGGTTTTGGCCGAGTTGGAGAGTCATCTAGAGCGCTTGACAGGAGATATTCCGGAGACCTGCATAGATGACATTCCTCATCGACTTCAGCGCTATGTGATTGGGGTCCCAGGACCTTTTAGGAGATTCCTTTGCAAGGTGGCCCGTGTAGTGGTTTCTTATCGAGATCATCACCAGTGATAGGATGATCGCCTATTGTGGGCACATATGACATTTTTGCTTTTTGTACTTATCATTTTTGCCGATCATAAGGTGTTTTTCAACCTATGATCGAGGACGATGTATTTTTTGACACACTCCTATATATATATCACTATTACCGGCTTATCTTGTAAATCATGTTATGGAATGGTTTTAAATTTACATGTATGATTATTGCAAATGTCTACTTAACATTCGAGAAGCAATTGCATCTGCTAATGTATTTAAAGATCTTGGAATATGCTAATATTCAATATAATCAAATTCACGTTCCAAGAGATGCACTCTCAAAAATAATCTCAATAACACTGGATTTCTAATGGCATACACTCTATTAAGCTATAATACAATGAGTTCAGAATCTAACCTCACTATCAAACTCCGAATCCCAAATGAAATAGATTCAGATAATAACTCAATCATTGCACTATACTCGGCATTGTTGTTCGTTGTTTGACCGAGGCTTACCCCATGCATAGATACCAACTCGTCAGAGGGCGAATAGATAACCCAAGCTGCGGAAGAAATGTTCCGTGTATTACGACAAGCACCATCAGCGAAACCAATGTATGTTTGGAGAGGCATCGACATCTACAATATCAAGAGTAAAACCAAGATAAGCAGGAATAATGACGAAAAACACTTTCTAGGCTAAGCACACTTTTTAAACTAAAACACACCAGCTAGAAAGAAAAACTATATCTAACTAAAAATCTCCATACCCATTCTTTAAGCATAATACCTCTTCAGGTAAAGACCATTTCTGGGTTTACCTAAAGAGTCCCCATCAAAGTCTACCAATTCATAGGCCCCTTTTGCTAGCTTTCGCTTGACAACATAGGGACCATGCCACATAGGAACGAATTTTCGAGCGCCTAATTTATCATTAGCTTGATCGTAAACTAAGACTAGATCTCCTTCCGAAAAATTTCGAGGGGTCACATTTCGATCATACTGAGCTTTCATACGTTTTGTGTGAGTCTCGATCACCAATGCAGCATCACGTCGATTCTCATCTAATTGAGCCAAGTATAACAAACGTTTTTCCTCTTCGGAAGTGGCTGGAAGTAACTCGATGGCCATTTGCAATGACGGGATTTCGCATTCAATGGGTAACACAGCTTCCAGACCATAAACTAGTTGGAAAGGAGTGAACCCTGTTGATGTTTTTACTGAGGTTCGATACGCCCAAAGCGCTGAAAATAGCATGTTATGCCAATTCGACCGATGAATCCCAATGATTTGTCGGATCATGATGACTAAAACTTTGTTGATGGATTCAACCAGACCATTAGCTTGTGGATAATAAGGAGTTGAACTATCATGACGCAAACCAAGCTGGCCTGTAAGTTCGGTCATCATAACGTTTCGAAAATGACGCCCATGATCAGTGATAATCGCTTGTGGGACACCAAACCTAGCAATTATATGATTGAACACGAAAATTGCAGTTGTCTTTCCGTCTGCCTCAAATGTAGGCATCGCCTCGGCCCACTTGGTAAAATAATCTACCGCAAGGATGATATATGCATGTCGCCCGGCCGAGTGAGGGTTACATGTAATAAAATCGATACCCCATGTGGCAAAAGGACCAACGGCAATTATAGGGTGGAGAGGAACAGGTGGAGCGTGCATCTTTCGATCGAAAATTTGGCAGTTGTGGCATTTTGGAACTGCGTTAATACAATCTTTAAACAAAGACGGCTAGAAGTAGCCAACGTGCAATATCTTTTGGGTTGTGGCATACCCAGACATATGACCGCCACATGCTCCAGAGTGACAGTCATTTAGAACCCTTTCAGCTTCCTCATGAGTTAAACAACGTTGAAAAACAGAGTCCGCCCCACAGCGATAAAGAGTATCTCCACCCTGATGGAAGTCTTACGATCTCAGCCCTTCTCAATGCAAGCTTTGCATTCTCGGCCCTTTCCAATGGAAGATCACCATTCTCGATCCCCTCCAATGGAAGACTTCCGGCACCGGCCCCAGTTGGGTGAAGACTTCCAGCAATGTAACCTGCCAGGGGAATACTTCCGGCACCGACACATGCCAATGGAGAGTTTCCCACCTACGGCCATTCCGATGGTAACGACAACAAAAATGGTTAATAATTTTTATTTTTTTTATAAAGTCTAAAAAAAACAAAAACATGGAATTAATCTTACTTTTGAAAAACAAAAATGGTAATCCTATAAAAAAAAATGGTTAGTTGTTAAAATGAATTTTTTTTTAAGAAGTTGTTTTTTTTTTCTTTTTTTTTAAATATCTAAAAAACAAGGTTAATGTTTTGTTTTGTTTTTTTTTGTTTTGTTTTTTTTTTTAAATATCTAAAAAAAACTAAATTTCTTCTAAAGATTTAAAGATGTTTTTTTTCATTCACAAAAATCTTTATTGTCTTTTTGCAAATTAGTTCTCCAGCAAGAGTATTTTTATTTGAACAAAATCAATAGATTTTCTGATCTTCCTGATCGCACGAAGCGCAGGAAGAGAGCATACTAATCACTTGATTTGTTTTTATTCATGCAGGGGGGGTGTTTTTGAAAAGACAAAATTTAAAACTAGCTAAACACTAAATCATCAGAAAACTCAAACATGAATTCCCTTATGAAGATCCTTCTGTCACCAGGTCTCACAAGTTATTTTATCTAAAGAAAAATAAATACTGAATTAAATTCTAATGCCTAATCCCTTAGCACCATCCCCGGCAACAGCGCTAAAATGTTGGGCAATTTATTGGGCTTAAATTGCTGCATTAAATTATCGACCAGGGAAACTCGTAAGCTTGTGATGGTGCCAGCAATATATATGCAAGAGTAGGCAACTAACTCTATGTCTAGCTAAATTATTTACGATTCAATATAATATGCAAGGGAAGAGGCTCCTAACTAAGGAGGTCCTGGTTGTCCTTCCCTACAGTATCATAGAGAAATCATTGATTACATGAAACTAAAAACTTGAAATGAAGACAAGAGAATGAACTTTAATTGTTGTTCAGATTCAAGTAGAGAGAGAGACTAACTTAGTCTCTTGATTGTCCTCTCATGTACTAATCCAAACTAAACTAAGATTCATTCATAAGCATAAGAAATGAAATGACTTGAAACATAAAAGCACAAAAGAATGAATTTCAATTACCATATAAATCAATGGAGAGAGAGCCTAACTTAGACTCTTGGTTATCTCCTCATATGATACTTGAAACATAAAAGCAAAAGAATGAATTTCAATTATCATGCAATCAAATAGAGAGAGAGCCTAACTTAGACCCTTGGTTGTTCTTTCATGTGCTGATAAGATTCTAATTTAAGACTCATTCATCAATCACAAACAAATCCTCAAACATCAAACATCTAAGCAATTAAATGAAATAAGATCTAATATGAAATAAAATGTTTCTCTCATCCTTTTAGAGTGAGCTCAATTCTCTTAAGAACAAGACAAATTATTCCATATACTACATTAAGGAAAATTAAATCTAAAACTACATAATGGAAATATATGTAAAACTTATATCTAAAACTACATAATGAAAATATATGTAAAATGAAGCTTTATTCTATTCCATCATAAGTTGGATACAATGCTCTAAGAGTCCTCCTCTTGGAATGGAGGAGGTACTCCTATTTATACAATGAGATGAGATAACAAACTCATAATGATGATCCACTAATCTCTCTTTTAGTTCCATACATTTCTCAACCATCTAGACACATAACCCTATCCTCCATGATTTCCTCCATGAGGTCCATGATTTTCTCCATGAGATCATGATCTTTTCCATGAGGCTTATCTTATCAAATTCGAATTTGATCATTCAAGGCTACATAAAGATGCCCTGGAAGCTTCCTTTGTACCTACACATGTCAACAAACTCATTCTAATTGTTAGGTATAAGTATAAGCATATTATTTTCTAAAGTTTAGCCATAAATTCACTTAAAAATGTTAAGAATTAATAAACTTTGGAAAAGCATTGTTATAACCCAATAATGAGGTAAATGCAATGATATGGAGGTGGAATGGAGGTGACATGAAGGTAAAATGTGAAGATATTAGTGAATAATGGAGTGAAAATAGGGACCATTTTGAGGCCCAACATCTACCCCAAACTGAAGGTATTGCATGTCCTCATGCAATCTATTACATTACTTTTTGGTACTTGAGCTTTGGCTTAAACTCATGGTATCATTTACATAACTTTTGCAAAGCGTTATTTTAATGAACTACAACTTGGTTGGTTCTTGTGTTTCAACCATATTTTGTTTGTTGCATTCAATGTATGATCTTTGCATATTGATAATGTGATTTTTGTTGCAGAGTATTTTTGTAGGAATGCATCATGGTTGGTTCTTGTGTAACAACCATGATTGTATTGGCATCCAATTATCTTTTAAATACTTTTGTCAAAGCCATTTGTATGCTCATGTAATAGTGAATATATTTTGAAGGTAAGTGGGGTTTAGAATGTGATATATGACTGTGGATATGAATGTGACAAAGCATGTATGTAAATGTATCCTTCCCCTTAAACAGATGGTTTGGGCAGTTATGTGAAATGGGGAAAAGAAGGGGAAAGGAAGTGAAGTTTTTCCAAAAATTATTATCCTAACTTTTCAAGGAATTTAATGGTTAAAAGTTAGAAAATATCATACCTTAACTTACCCTTCCAAAAATGGATGAGAGTTGTGCACATGTGGCTGCAAAAACTGTTGTTCGTAGTCTTCTTTACTTGGTTGGGAAAATGGTGGATGAATCATGCATGTTCAGCTGCCACAATTCTGCTCTGAAGCTTCTTCTTCAAGTTGTGGATGAAAGATGGATCTGTATTGTCGTATCGGCTGCTGGATCCTCTGCTACTAGATGATGAATCTGAGGAGTCCGCTGAACATGGCTGAAAGTCGTATCTGCTGCTGGATCTTCTGCTGCTGGATGATGAATCTGATGAGTCTGCTAAATATGGCTGAAAATCTATAAGGCTTGGAAGGTATACAAAATATATATAAGTTACATTTCCCTCCCAGCCTTATTGATTGACTTGTCCTCAAGTGATGACAAACTGAAAAATAATGAAAAGAAATTGGCTTCATCTGCTACAGAATATGGGTCTTCAAGTCTTCAACGCTCGATGGCACAAATCTTACTATGTGATTAAATGTGTCGATGTCGAACATAGTAAGAAGTTGTTGACTTAGTGGCCATTAATGAATGCCCCTAGTCAACACAAGAGCTCCCACCATTGATTCCAATGGGAGTCAGGATGCCTAACACATCTTTGTAGGTACGAATAAATTTGTCGTAGTTGAGTCACCTACAAGATCCAACGAACAAGGGATATTAATGTACTCCCATTGTTCATTGGCAAGAGTACTTGCCATTAAGGCATGCAAGCCTCTAGGTGTTTTTTCAATGAGACTTTAGACTCTAGGACTCTGACTCAAGCAGGGTTTTATTGGCAGAAATGAAGGGGAATGGTAATGACAAAGAAAATGGATGGATGTAAGGAAAATGCATGGTGGATGAATAAGAACTCTTGCTGTGAAAAATGGATATGGAAATGTCATACTTTATGGATGTACAATTGGTGGAATTCAAAATCTTTTTTTGCAAAAGGGAAGTACAAGGTAGTGGTTATGGATTTGTCTTCAGAATTTGCATGAATGTAGTCTTTGGAAGACTAATTGTCGTCACAATGTAATCTCCTTAATGATCACTTTATCATCCTGTAACCTGTAAAAAAACTTGGCAGAAAGAAAACATAAGTTTGTTCAAGAAGAATTGCGCATTTCCTTCATGATTCTTACGCAAAAATTTCGTACCAAATAAATCATATTTAAGAAAAATCAAAGTGGTGAAAGTGACTCAATTCATGGTATAAATTTCAATCCATTCTTAAAAACAACCTTGAAAAATAATACTCCCTATTTGTGTTAGATAACTCATGCTTCGCAATTCTGTTCTGCATATTAGTGCATCATAAAGCATATAACAGAAAGATGTGATGCCAACTAAACGCTATCAGAAATAATTATCGTCTTGAGAATCCTCCAATCGATTTTCGAAATGTGTTTCCAAGTATCCTTTTTTTTTTATTTGCAAAGTTGTGTGAATTTTGTGATTTTTTTTATTTTTTATCTTTTTTTTTTAATGAAAACATAAGTTTTTTTTATATGTTGATTTTATTTATTTTTTAGATTTTTCTTTAAACAATAAATTAAAAACATAAATTTTTAATTTATTATTTAAGTTGAATTTTTTTTTAAAAAAATCAACAAAATTTTATTTGTTAAAACCTAATAATGAAAAAAACTATCACTAAAATAAAGTAAGTTTTTTTTTTTTTTTTTGTTTAATACAATAAAAAATAAGAAAATCTTTTTCTTTTTTTTTAATTAAAAATAAAAATAAAAATTATTTTGTGTTGTTTTGATTTTTTTTTTGTTTTTTATTATCACCACACAAAATATTTTTTTATTTTTATTTAAATAAAATAAAAAAACAACACACAAAATTTTTATTTTTATTTAAATAACAAATTAAAAACAATTGTTTTCAATTTATTATTTATGTTGATTTTTTTAGAAATTTTTTAGTTGTAAATAATAAATAAAAACTAATTAAAAAAAAAACAAACCGTAAGCCAAAATGTTTCACAAAGCTCATAACCACCGGCGATAATGATGGAAGCTCACAAGCGCCAGCAATAATGATCTTTTAGATTTATTCTTCGTCATCCCAGAAATGGAGGGCAATCTCCCACCGCTAGCAATCTCCATAGCCGGATCGCCTCCCTGCCAGGATAATCATCAATGTTGATGTTGATAAATTTGAGGCCCTTTTGTCTGATAGATCTAGCTGCTCGGCACTGCTGACAAAGCTTTAATAAATGCTCAATTTTCTATACATAAGCAAGTTTACATCCAGCAAAGTGCTATCTTCAATTGGCCTCCTCTCTGGACTCTGTTCCCTCGGTTTCTTTTAGCAGTCTCAAAACTCGAGGCATTCGCTAACTTGCTGACGACTTCAGAATTGGATATATTCTTTGCATTACTGCTAGGAACCTGATTTTCACCAACCTTGCCTTCAATTCTATCGATTCCTAAACTGGAGCTTCCTGACGCAGCTACGATATTTCCTTATCTCTTTCTCCTTTCCATGTCCATGTCCGTCCAATGCCAAAATATTCGAGAAATCTACCATTTTTTCAACTCAGTTACAGAAAACCCTCGGATTGAACATATATTCGGTGTTCAAGGAAGGATTGTTATTCAAATCTATCGTAGCGGTGTACCGTTGAAAAGATAATGACAAATCCTATCCACGATATTATCCATACTTTTCAGAGAATTTATCTGCATAGGCCACCACATCGCTAACACCAGTTTATCTACCGACTGGATAAGAAACAACACAATACAAATAAGTGGCAAGATAAGTGGCCCTAACAAATACTCACTCAGAATAAATAGAATGCAAAACGCCCTGCAAGTCCAGCGACGGAGAAAAGTCGAAATGAGGGCGGCTAAAGTGCCAGCCTTTCATTTAAGCCGCAATCTTAAACCCTAGCATCAAAATGGCAAATAACAGAAACCCTCTAATGACGCTGTACAGTTTACTTTTCCCTGGTTTGTCCTCCTCTGTCACACGATTTTGATTCTTGTTCAAAGTGACCCTTCTTTTTACGGCGGAGAGAAGGCTCCATAGCCCCTGCGCGAGCCAGGTGACACAGCCCGTGGCGCGATGGGCTTTCAGCAGCCAAACCCACGTAAGTTGCCTGGCATTTTTGCCCCGGCCCTGCTTATCTGAGTGCTGGAAATCATCGTCGGGGCTTTGCAATTCCACCATGGATCTTTTCACTCTGCCCAAGCCTGGATCTTTTCACTTCAGTGAATGCAAGAATGGATCTTTGGCATAAGTTGGAAAGACTTTTGACAGCAATAATAGTAAGTACGTTGTCCTCCTCCGCTTCCTCCGTCTTCTAACTGATAGAAAACGAACCCATCGGCAACCCCGCCTATATGGAAGCTGCGCCGGTCTCATAATGCGGAGGTCGCCTGGAGTTTGTGAGATTGGATCCGAAATATCAGCCTATCATATCTGTAACCTCTATTCCTATGTGTCCACATGGCTCTGTGGGAATGAAAGTTGGTCAAGGTATTTGGGTGAAATAGATTTGAACAGATTAAAATAGCAAGATGAAACAAAGTTCCAGGGATTGGCGGATTTTTTTTTTTTAAGGAAATCGACCTACACCTTGGCACAAAAATTTCTGGAAATGCTCCAATAATTCAGTCTCCCTTTCTTTGGTTGAAACCATGCTACAAAGATAATAAATCTGCTTGAGTTTGATCTGCTCTCGGTGATAAAAATTAGGGATAAACCATGATATGCTTGGCTGAGCGAAGGTTACTATGAGATCCAACTCGACCTCTATGTTTCCTGAATAAATTCGGCCCTCCTGATCTGGATATAATCACTGGAAGAAGCCCTGTAAATATGGCTCTGCAAGCACTCCTGGAAACAATAAGTCGGCCCAACACTATTTGTTCCCTTGGCACTGAGATAACACGCCTTTGCCAATGACAATTTGTTCAGTACTCGGCCCTCCTGGAAGTAAATATTCGGCCTCCTTGGAGGAAAATAAATCGGGCCTTGAAGGATAATGTAGCTAGTGGACAAGTTTCAAGTGCTGAAAATTCTTCAGGAGCCCTGGTATTTAAGGGGTTTGAATCAGTCTTCAAAGCAGATTCTGAGCGGTGAAATTATTGTAGCAGAAATAATCTAGTTATCTTGTAGATGAGCCAGTCCACCTCGTCTGAGACCTTCTCCTCCGTCTCCTCATCCGAATGTGATAAAATTGGAAGACATTTCTTCACATCCCTTGCTAATGAATGATATCAGATTGCCGCCACTGCATATGGAAAATTTCAGATCGGATTTCAAATCACAGCCACCACTACAAGTGGAAGATTTTAGATCTTAGCCCTCGACAACAACAATTCCATTGGAAAATTTCCGATCCCAGATGTTTCAAAAGCCCCCATCTATGGAAGACTTCAGAGGTTTGCCATTGCCAAATGCTTTGCCAATGGAACAGTTACGATTACGACCTCCCCTGATGGAAGTCTTACGATCTCGGCCCTTCTCAATGCAAGCTTTGCATTCTCGGCCCTTTCCAATGGAAGATCACCATTCTCGATCCCCTCCAATGGAAGACTTCCGGCACCGGCCCCAGTTGGGTGAAGACTTCCAGCAACGTAACCTGCCAGGGGAATACTTCCGGCACCAACACATGCCAATGGAGAGTTTCCCACCTACGGCCATTCTGATGGTAACGACAACAAAAATGGTTAATAATTTTTTTTTTTTTATAAAGTCTAAAAAAAACAAAAACATGGAATTAATCTTATTTTTGAAAAACAAAAATGGTAATCCTATAAAAAAAAAATGGTTAGTTGTTAAAATGAATTTTTTTTTAAGAAGTTGTTTTTTTTTTCCTTTTTTTTTTAAATATCTAAAAAACAAGGTTAATGTTTTGTTTTGTTTTTTTTTGTTTTGTTTTTTTTTTTTTAAATATCTAAAAAAAACTAAATTTCTTCTAAAGATTTAAAGATGTTTTTTTTCATTCACAAAATTCTTTATTGTCTTTTTGCAAATTAGTTCTCCAGCAAGAGTATTTTTATTTGAACAAAATCAATAGATTTTCTGATCTTCCTGATCGCACGAAGCGCAGGAAGAGAGCATACTAATCACTTGATTTGTTTTTATTCATGCAGGGGGGGGTGTTTTTGAAAAAACAAAATTTAAAACTAGCTAAACACTAAATCATCAGAAAACTCAAACATGAATTCCCTTATGAAGATCCTTCTGTCACCAGGTCTCACAAGTTATTTTATCTAAAGAAAAATAAATACTAAATTAAATTCTAATGCCTAATCCCTTAGCACCATCCCCGGCAACATCGCTAAAATGTTGGGCAATTTATTGGGCTTAAATTGCTGCATTAAATTATCGACCAGGGAAACTCGTAAGCTTGTGATGGTGCCAGCAATATAAATGCAAGAGTAGGCAACTAACTCTATGTCTAGCTAGATTATTTACGATTCAATATAATATGCAAGGGAAGAGGCTCCTAACTAAGGAGGTCCTGGTTGTCCTTCCCTACAGTATCATAGAGAAATCATTGATTACATGAAACTAAAAACTTGAAATGAAGACAAGAGAATGAACTTTAATTGTTGTTCAGATTCAAGTAGAGAGAGAGACTAACTTAGTCTCTTGATTGTCCTCTCATGTACTAATCCAAACTAAACTAAGATTCATTCATAAGCATAAGAAATGAAATGACTTGAAACATAAAAGCACAAAAGAATGAATTTCAATTACCATATAAATCAATGGAGAGAGAGCCTAACTTAGACTCTTGGTTATCTCCTCATATGATACTTGAAACATAAAAGCAAAAGAATGAATTTCAATTATCATGCAAATCAAATAGAGAGAGAGCCTAACTTAGACCCTTGGTTGTTCTCTCATGTGCTGATAAGATTCTAATTTAAAACTCATTCATCAATCACAAACAAATCCTCAAACATCAAACATCTAAGCAATTAAATGAAATAAGATCTAATATGAAATAAAATGTTTCTCTCATCCTTTTAGAGTGACCTCAATTCCCTTAAGAACAAGACAAATTATTCCATATACTACATTAAGGAAAATTAAATCTAAAACTACATAATGGAAATATATGTAAAACTTATATCTAAAACTACATAATGAAAATATATGTAAAATGAAGCTTTATTCTATTCCATCATAAGTTGGATACAATGCTCTAAGAGTCCTCCTCTTGGAATGGAGGAGGTACTCCTATTTATACAATGAGATGAGATAACAAACTCATAATGATGATCCACTAATCTCTCTTTTAGTTCCATACATTTCTCAACCATCTAGACACATAACCCTATCCTCCATGATTTCCTCCATGAGGTCCATGATTTTCTCCATGAGATCATGATCTTTTCCATGAGGCTTATCTTATCAAATTCGAATTTGATCATTCAAGGCTACATAAAGATGCCCTGGAAGCTTCCTTTGTACCTACACATGTCAACAAACTCATTCTAATTGTTAGGTATAAGTATAAGCATATTATTTTCTAAAGTTTAGCCATAAATTCACTTAAAAATGTTAAGAATTAATAAACTTTGGAAAAGCATTGTTATATCCCAATAAGGAGGTAAATGTAATGATATGGAGGTGGAATGGAGGTGACATGAAGGTAAAATGTGAAGATATTGGTGAATAATGGAGTGAAAATAGGGACCATTTTGAGGCCCAACACTACGTTAGAATGGTAGATGCATGGAGAGTCAAGTTCAAGGGGAATTTTCTAGTAGCTGTAGTCTTTAGTAGATAACCTTCATATTAGTAGGTTAAATGAAGAAAGTTACAAAATATTATAAATATGGTGGTTGGGAGGGCCAAGATTTGAAGGAATTTATGCCTTAGGAGATCTGTTCATATGCCCTTGGAAGTGGCATAGTTGGATAGTGTTTGGAAAGATATTTCCAATGATATGCTGAAGTATGGATTTGACCCTTGAGAGCGAGAGATACAGTTGGTCAAAGTTAGTTGACCTTAAGGGTCAAATTTGGTGTTTTGGCCATAAGGGCCCAAGAACACAATCAACATACAAGTGGTGCTTGATGGATAGATGCAAACATGAGATAAGCTTAGGATAGATTGCATCAGAGTTGCCTAAGACACGTAATCCTAGATATTTTTCCCCTAGAGTTTCCAAACAAGGAGGCAAGTCCAAAGTTCTAGGATCCTGGGGTGACGGAGCAACGAGACACAATGGTGGACAATTGGAAGTGAAGAATATGCTTGTTTCAAGCTCCCGAGAGATGACAGCATGAGAGGTCCCACCAGGGGATACATCAACTTGGTAGATCTTCCCATGGAGTTTCAAGGGGAGCCCCATAAGAAATCTTTAAGGAGATGACTCCAAGGAAATGGGAAATATCCCTATCTATTGCCATAGAGAATTCACATCCCGACCTTTTATCCATTTTTTCACAATGTACCTTTTCTCCGTATTATGACTTAGAATCGTGACAATGTGGCACAATCCCATTCACTGACCTAGATAACATTGTACTCCACGACAATGACATGTGGCAAGTAGATTTCGCACTTTTAAGTGGTCAAGTGAGTTGAAAATGAGTGACATGTGGACCACTTAGTAAGTGACATGTGAACTGTGGGCACACAAATGGCATACAAGATGGAAAACATGTCATCTTGATAGTTTTCCTATTGGTCTGCGTGTGCAATGTGGTCTTATAGGGACACGTCACCGCAACAAATATTTCTTTCGCATTTTCCAAAGTTGGCGTAAGGAGACAAGACTTCGAGCACGATGTGGTAGACATAATGACTCGGACAGATAACCCCGACAGAAATATGATTAGCTCATGATCAGAGTCGGGGATCCAAGGGACACATCACCTTCAAGGTTTTTCCATGGGAGTTTCAAAAGCGCATGGTTTGAAAAAAGAAAGGGTAAAGGGTAAGCAGTGCATAGGAGCCGGTTATGTGGTGTTTTCATGTGTTAAATTTTCTTAGAACCCATTTTTAATATAAAAAGTTTATAAGCATTAATATTACATATATACAATATATAAAATTGAATTGGGCTCCTGCTTTTCAATAAAGTTATTATAATTCATTCTAGAAAAAAAGAAAAAAAGAAAAAAGAAAAAGACAAAAAGAAAATATATATATATATATATATATATTATAATTCATTTCTAATAATACATTTTGGGGACCTTGCGAATATTTATATACAATAGAGATCGAAAAGGTCAAATAATTGATAAGTGGGATAAGAGGTCGAAATCATTGGTGGTTTGCGAACCCCACCGTTGCTGGTTTTGAAAATGACGGGGGACCCTGCATTAGATATGGAGCTTTATTTTGTTGATGAGTTGTTTTGAAAAATGACCTCAACGCCAGGACCCCCCATTAAACTCCTATGAGGTATGGCCCCAAATTCAGTTGATTACGCTATTACCTGGGCATTGACCAATATCCATCGTTCATTGTTCTGCTAATAAGGAAAAACATTGTTGACCCCGCCAATGCATTGGGGATGATATGTTCAACCATACATCCGCTAACAATACACGAGCTGGTCCTGAAATCATTGCTCTAACTGCACATTTTCAATTTATGCATGAATCATAGCTTCCATATGAAGTGTTACTTCTACTCTAGAATGTTCTTAGTTGGTGCTTGAGCATCACAAGAAAGGAACCCATAATCCATGCATATTATTTTGAATCTTCATCAATCACTCACGACCACAGATCATGACTGCATAATGTTAGAATAATTTAGTCTCAAAAAGGCAATGTCATAGTACAACATCCCAAACAAATCTTCTGAATGCCTTGATCTTCAAGAATTATGGCCCTATCATTTGCAATATAGTCCTTTCATTTCAAATTCAACAAAAATTTCAAAGTGAAAAATCTTTCAAATTTTAGCATCACAAATTATCTTCCCCTTATCTAGTGGATCCTATAATCCATTTTCTTTCTTTGATATAATCTAACACTTTACAACCTCTTCATGAGATGCTTCAAGTTTTCTAGTACCCAAAAAGGAAGCAAGGAAATCTGAGATTGGAACAGTTGAAGTAGGGCCAATATCACACTTTACAACCTCTTCATGAGATGCTTCAAGTTTTCTAGTACCCAAAAAGGAAGCAAGGAAATCTGAGATTGGAACAGTTGAAGTAGGGCCACTGATATTGCTATTTGCAGTCTGTTTTACATTTGGCCCATCATCTCTGGAATCAAGTGCCCCTATATGTCTGGCTAGAAACTTGTTATTGGTCACTGATTTTTGCAATTCTTCTTCAACTGCCTAAAAATATACCTCAAAATCACTATTTGCGGTCCCTGTGAAGATTAAATTAAAGGTGGAATACATTTGACCAAGAATTATTGGCACCAATACTAGCATTCTTGATCGAATTCCCCAACTCTATATGTAATTCCATCTTAAAAAAAAAAAAAACTCCCAAGCGTAATATTTGCAAGACCAAATAGGCCTCCCTTCAAGTGGTTGCGAAGTCTTTACAGGTCGAAAATTGGTTCACATTAATGGAAGCATGTCGTGTCCCCATTGGAATACAAAATCTTTCCTGTCTTCCCCTCTTTTAAGTAATTGTTCTCCATTCACAATTTATTCCAATTATATTAGTGTTAGAAAAATGGCATAAAGCATCAGGCAAACTAACAATTGTTTCAGAGGTCTGTCTTTTTATGGACCTATGATGCTATATCTGTCCTCAATGCTTCAGTGTGGCTGCTCCATGAGTCACTTTTTTGTATTTTTTGAAATTTTTATATTGTCTCAATATAATACAAAAACACTTTTTCTTTCTTAAAAAAATCAACAATTGTTTCGACCCAAATAACATTTTCTTCTGAAACAAAATCCTATAATTCCAAATAATGAATCACAGGGCGACCTCCATCAACTAAATAGAATGGAATGAATGTTATGTCATGGAGATAAAAAAGAATGGCCGCATTTTCTGCATCACCAATTTCTCGTGCCAGATCAACCAATATTCAACAAGCTTGTGTTGAAAATTGTAATTACTCTCACAGTGCAGAGTTGGTTAATTTCGGGAGAGTTAGTTAGTTTAGTTGAATCAAGTAAGTTCAAGTTAAGTTATATTTTTGGAAAAGTAAAATTTAGAGAGTGTGTATGTTGAGTTATTTTAGGCCGGTAATTAATTAGTTCGAAAAGTATAAATACTCTTCAAAAGTTCATTGTAAAAGCAAATTTTGTGTGATCAATTGAAAAGCCACCGTTGCTATTATTTTGTGAAATTTATTTGAATTATTTTTTGTATTGCCTCCTTTACCTTTCCAACTTTGTATTGCTTCCTTTACCTTTCCAACCAATTGGTATTAAAACTAAGGTAACAGAGGTGCCAGATAGAGTCAGAACTGTAGCCGCAACTTGCAGAGCCGCACAGAGTCATGACCGAGAAAGTGGAAAGTATTTTTCCATAGCCACGGTTTAGCAAAGTCGTCACCATCGTCATCAACAAACAAGCCGCGTCCCAAATGCCAGAGCTGGAGCGATTTGCAGGCACGTGATTTTGTTGTGTCGTGAGAGCGTTAGTAAAGTAACGTGACACTCCATTGTCGAGAAAAGCATTAGTACGCACCCCCACTACATTCCAAGTCGAGTTAATCAACTCGTGGCAAAGCCTAAAGGCGTAGACACCAATGAAGCTTTGAAGTTGAAACAAATTCATTCTAGAGGACTTTTAAAAAAAAAGGCGAACCCTTATCTTTTTATTTCAAATGATTATAAAACAGCTTAGAAAGGGGTATCAAAGGGAAAAGAAAAGGTTTATTCAAAGGGTTGAAGAGTTTTTGTTTTTGGTTTTTCTGGATTTAATTAAGAAAAAAACAAAAGTGCATTGTTCTAAAGAATTAAAAGGAGCTTTTATGTGAAAATATTTGAAAAAGGTGATATTAAAGAATTTGAAAATATTATAAAAGCGTGGAGATGAGGTATTTATTCTTATTTTTGTGTATAAAAAAAAAAGTTTATTGGAAAGCGTTTAGGGTTTTGTAAAAGTCTTTGCACATTATTTTTTGGCTTGTCAAGTATGATAGTATTTTTTTGGGTGAAGATTGTGCCTTACAAGGGCACATATTGAAAGTTATATTTTTTTTGGGGGGAGATATGGATGATAGCCTCATGCAATTAGGAAAATAACTATAAAACAAAGGAAATACAACATTGATGGGTGGCAAAGCATGATTGAAAAATATTAAGAAAATAAATCGAAAAGAAGAGGTAGAGATTGTTTATGTTTAGAGAGGCTCAGACCACAACCAATGAACTAAGAAGTTAAGCAGAAGACGGAAAATAGATCAAGGGTGATTGGTGTAGCTTTGATCTGCTACCACCTCCTATATTTACTGGTAAATATTTTGATCATTGGGTTATCAAGATGGTAACTTTGCTTCGAGCTAAAGAGTTAATTGAGGACAAGTCTAATAACCCATATGAGGAAGTATGTGATGCTTTGGGATTGGATTTTATAAAACATGCATTGGATGAGAAGTTTTTGTGCAAGGTATAAAAAGCTACAACTTCCAAGGAATCATGGAAGATTTTGGAAGAATAATTTGGTGCAAGGGGGAGTGACATGCAGCGGCAAGATGTGTCATAATTTGTTGAGTCAGCCGTAGATCTAAGAGTAGATGAGCAAGACTCTAAGAGGACAACAGAGCTTGGAGAATCCCACGCAAAAGTGGATGATGGTCATGAAGACTATAAAATTGAAATCAATTATGTAGGCATGCATATGAATGAAGAAGATGCAACAAATATTGCAGAGAGAGAAGTTGAAGCCTTTGTGTGTGAAACAAAACAACAACATATAAATGCTCAAAGACTCCATTGTAACGTGGATCTCCCGTTATTTTGTGAGATTTATTTGTGTTATTTTTTGTCTTTCCTCCTTTGCCTTTCCAACAATTTGCAATCTTCAATAGCAATTGATTCTGCAATATCCCAACATCCTTTCTTTACCATCTTTCTCAACGTACCTTTTCTATATTTATGATATGCATCAAGAAATTCCAACTTTATAAAATGTAAAATTCTCCTTGGGTTGTCTACACCAAGCCTCCAAGTCATTTTTCACATTGAATTCTGACTAGATTGATCTATAGCTATCTAATACATGCAAAGGTTTTCAAGCACTCAAACACAACATGAAATACCCTCAATCTTTTGCCGATCAACAAACTTTTATATTGAGAGGAAGAAGACGGAATTCCTCCTTGGCTACTATACTAGCATGTCAATGGCATTGAATACCAAATGCCTTATTAGTCTTTCTTTGTACTCACAAAACTGACATACAACCGTGAAGTATATAAGATTTAGAAAGTTGAGAATAACAATGAACGCATAATAGTAGTAAATACGAGATGCATTTAAATTGTCCAGAATCCATTTAGTGTTCAGTGAGGAAATTCCTGATTCCAAAAGCAATGGAGTAGAATACAACTTCTATACTTGGTATGTTCTCGGGGGACTAGAGAAGTTGACTCCGCAGTGGACAACATGCCATGTATTTTCATATGTTGTACTAAACTTGTAAAATCTAATATCCATAATGCTTGAAAACTGAATTCAGTCGTAACCGCCTATATTTGAAAAGCCACAACAACAAATTCAGAGGGGTAAAATTCCAATTGTAATTTCAGTGTCATAATTTAAACACAAAAGCCAGAGAAAGACTTATGTGGAGTAGCAGACCACGATTGAGATGAACTAACTTTTGGATAGTCAGGCATTGTGAGACCTTATAACCAAATTCATTCCACTCTTTACTTCTTGGAGACCTACTCAACACATACCTATATCAATTTAAGAATACCAAGCCAACAAACCCATGTAAAACAGAAAGAAGTATCTCGACTCAGTTTATACAAATACTTTACCACCAATGCCTCAATCACACACCTAATTCAACTACCCTTGGATGTTCGTACCTCTAGCCACTTAAATACTATGTTTTTTGGGCAGCAAATAACTCAAATCAATGAAGTAGGCTATGTTATGAAATCATTGCCAAAGAGTTCAAACACTAATGATGTTGTAGTATCCGTAAGATCTCAAGTTTTAATGAAATGATTATCCTCTTTCACTCATAAATATATTTCAAAGTGTTTCCAGTTAAATGGCATGTAAGATACAACTCCATTAGAAATTAATTGTTGGACATGAGGGAGAAATCATGTAAGATATAGCTCCATTAGAAATTAAAACGATTAGAAGTTAAAATAATTATTAACTTTATCGGGTGGTCAAATTAACTTTCTCTTTGGAAACATGAGTACTAACTAATGAGGTTGATTGCATGAATAGTTTTTGCTTCATAGCTTTGATTTTACTCACTCTACACTACCAGAGGGGTAAAATTCCAATTGTAATTTCAATGTCATAATTTAAACACAAAAACCATAGAAATACTTATGTGGAGTAGCAAACCACGATTGAGATGAACTAACTTTTGGATAGTCAGGCATTGTGAGACCTTATAACCAAATTCATTCCACTCTTTACTTCTTGGAGACCTACTCAACACATACCTATATCAATTTAAGAATACCAAGCCAACAAACCCATGTAAAACAGAAAGAAGTATCTTGACTCAGTTTATACAAATACTTTACCACCAATGCCACAATCACACACCTAATTCAACTACCCTTGGATGTTCGTACCTCTAGCCACTTAAATACTATGCTTTTTTGGCAGCAAATAATTCAAATCAATGAAGTAGGCTATGTTATGAAATCATCGCCAAAGAGTTCAAACACTAATGATGTTGTAGTATCTGTAATATCTCAGGTTTTAATGAAATGATTATCCTATTTCACTCATAAATATATTTCAAAGTGTTTCCAGTTAAATGGCATGTAAGGTACAACTCCATTAGAAATTAATTGTTGGACATGAGGGAGAAATCATGTAAGATATAGCTCCATTAGAAATTAAAACGATTAGAAGTTAAAATAATTATTAACTTTATCGGGTGGTAAAGTTAACTTTCTCTTTGAAAACATGAGTGCTAACTAATGAGGTTGATTGCATGAATAGTTTTTGCTTCATAGCTTTGATTTTACTCACTCTACACTACCCAATAAAAACTCAAATAATTATTTATAAAAAAATAATAAAATAGTCACATATAACTTCAAATTTAAAAACATAAAAATTAAAAAATTGTACTGTCAAATAAATATACCAAAACGATTCAGTTGAGAGGTGAGAGTACTTATAGGTGCTTAATTTTACACACGTCCACTGAATCTCATGGAAATCGTCCTTTGTTTTATACGACCAGGTACCAAGTTGACTGACTAGATATGATACACAAAAAAACAGTCATTCATGCATCTGACCCTTCACCTGCAAAGTATTAGGTGATTGTTAATCCACCCATAACCAACGCCAGTGAATTTTTTTTAATATTTCCCATGGTAACAGTTTCAAAGATATTTATTATGATTATTATTTAAAATTAAAAATAAAATATACAATCGACCTACCAACTTCAACAATAAATTTTCAAAAAATTGAAAATAATGTTTATTTACTTGATTGGAAAAATTTGTTAGGTTAATGGATATTATTTAAATGTTGAACTGCCAGATCTGTCACTCACATTGTGCCTACTGACATCACTATGTTGCCCCATTTAGGGCTTAAACTTTACTTTTCAACTTACATTTTATTTTTTCGAAAAAAAAAAACTAAGTAGTTTTTATTATAAGACTGTAAACCAATTACATATAATCCTTACATATGCCATACATGTCCATCAATAGTGAGTATCTTCTTCAGACATAGAGAATACAATTCTAATAGAAAACATCAGAGTTTGAAAAATTTCAAGATTCCAAAAATGTAGACAAACAAGCTCATAATATGTCCACAAAATACATCTTCAAAAATATAAATATGGCAGTCAAAAATAGAAACATAATGCCTAAGGCCCTTGCATATATGGGATGGAGATTCACCCTTCTTCCCACACATTACCTTCTGAAAAAGAACAATAGTACATGAAGCCATCTGGATCATGGAGTCCCTGTTTGGAAAGGTCATCTGCAACTCTATTTGATTCCTTGTAGATATGTGTCATTGTATAACTCCCAAATAGCCAAAGCAGATCCTTGATTTGATCCCTCCATCCCAGTAGTTCAGGAGGGTTGAAACAAGAAACACCATTGAAACCATCAATGATGGTTTTTGAGTCCCTGAATATATTTATATTTTTAATCTCCTTGTCTCTTTCAAACCATAGTAAGCCCCAAACGGTTATCATCTCAGCCTTGGTGTTTGTATATTTCCTTGTTGTTTTCTTGATGGGACCTGACCCAAGTTCAGAGTTAATTTGCCAAACAAATCCTTGTACTACTGGCCCTTTTGGCAACATCCTGCGGAGCGTCAACTGAGGTCTCACCCGAAGCAGTATGGGGGGATGCTGGAAGCAAGTTTCTGCACCCTTGAGATGTCTGAGGGGTCGATTTAGTCCAACTATGAATAACTTCGCATAGGTCACTTTGCACACTTTCATGACCTACGAGGCCTTCACACCCTGTTATACTTGACTTCGTGTAGCCCTAACCAGGGGCTGAGGAGCTTTGCACTGCTAAAGCAGTGATCTGCACTAGTTCCCCAAGTCACACTGCAGATCTTACTTATCTTCTTATAACAATTAGTTATCTACGCGTAAACAGTGTTAGGAAACCAGCGCCCAAAAGATAGAAAAGATAGATCAATGCCTTAGAATTTAGCCTCTTCAAGGGGGCAACCTACTTTACATTACACAAATGAACAATTCTTGGATGATACAAATGACTAAACCTCCCTTCTATATATAGGAGTCTAGGGGGTCATAATATAATCAAGACGACATAACAGTAATAATATAAGGGCACAACAATAACAATAGTGGGTTTCTATGGGGCGTACTAATAACAATATGGGGATAATAGGGGCACAATAATAACAATAAGGGATACAATGACAATAGTAATGGGGGAATCACTAGTATTATAGGGGACTAACATGCCCCTCTCCTTCCAAAAAGTGTTGTCCTCAACGCTTGAGTAGTTCTGGATACTTCTGTATAAAATTCTCATCCTCCCATGTGGAATCTTCAGCGCATAAGTTCTTCCACTTGAAGCGATACTCCGAAATTGACTGATTTCATAGCTATCGAGTTCATTCTGTGATTGCTTATGGTTCCAATATGATTTTTCCTTCTTCGTCAAGTTATGGCAATATTGTTTGAACTGGGAGCTTGTCACCTATAACCTTCTTTAAACATGAAACATGGAAAACTGGGTGCACTCGGGAAGCTACAGGAAGCTCCAATTTGTATGCCATAGTACCAATCTTTTACAACACCTTGTATAGACCATAATACTTTGGTGATAATTTATTATCCTTCTTAGCTTGATTGAGGGACATTTATTTATATGGTTGTAGCCATAGGAATACCCAATCACCTACATCAAAACTTCTTTCATTGCGATGTTGATCTGCCTGTTGTTTCATTCTATTCTGTGCCAACATGAGGTTATCCTTTAAGAGTTGGACAACTTGTTTTTGATGCTCGATGTAATGTTCCACTGCTTGAACCTTAGAATTCTCTCCTAAATATGATGTGATGGATGGTGGATGATATCCATAAAGTGCCATAAATGGGGCCAGTTTTGCTACAGTATGGAAGGAAGTGTTATACCACCATTCAGCCAAAGGCAACCAGTTGACCCATTGTGTCTATTTATCAGATACAAAGCAATGAAGATATCCTTCCAAACATTTGTTTACTATCTCAGATTTCCCATCAGATTGAGGATGATAAGATGAGCTATGAGCTAACTGAGTATCAAGACAAGAAAATAATTATGTCCAAAAATTTATAGTCAAAATGGGATCTCTGTCGCTTACAATAATCTTTGGGTTTCCATGTAGATTTTGAATTGTTTCCATAAATGCAGTAAAAACTGTACTGGCTTTAAATGGATGTGATAATGCACAAAAGTGTGCATACTTGGTAAGTCTATCAACTACCACCATGATAACACTCTTTCCCTCGGACTTGGGTAAACTTGTGATAAAATCCATTGAAACCTCCTCCCAACGTTGTCCTGGAATGGATAAAGGTTGTAATAGGCCTAGGGTATTAATTGTTTCAAATTTATTTTGTTGGAAAACCAAACATTCCGCCACAAACTTTTGAATATCTGATTTAAGGCCATCCCAAAAAAATTCCTTCTTAACCCTGTGGTAAGTTTTTAAAAATCCTGAGTGCCCTCCTAAGGGAGAAATGTGCAATTCCATAAGAATCTTTTGTTTGAGTTGGGAATTCTTACATAGGTATAAGTGATCTTTGTACCATAAAAAATCATTTTTCCAGCTAAATGTATCAGATGTACTGGGATCTTGTTGTAGCTTTCGAATGAGTGCCCACAATTATTCATCATTCTTCCATTCCTCCCTTGCTTTGTTTATCCAATCTGGTTGGATAATAGAAATGGCGCACAACAATGCTTCTACATCCTCATCCTTTCTTGAGATTGCATTTGCCATAACATTTTGCTTCCCTTTTTTGTAGATGATTTCAAAGTCATAACCCAACCTCTTTGTGACCCATTTTTGTTGCTCTTTAGAGGATAATCTTTGTTCTAAAAAGTATTTAAGGCTATCATGATCCGTTTTTACCTTGAAGTGTCTTCTCAATAGGTAGGGTCACCATTTCTTAAGTGCATGTAGTATGCCAACATTGCCTTCTCATAAATAGCTTTGTGTAAATACTTTCCCTTGATTAGACGACTTTCGAAAGTAATAGGTCTTTCATCTTGCATTAAAATAGCACCAATTCCATTTCCTGAAGCATCACATTCCACAATAAAGGTATTTGTGAAGTCTGGCATAGCTAAGACCGGTGCTTGGCACATTGCCTCTTTAAGATGTTTGAACGCCTTTGTTTCTTCTGGAGTCCATGAAAATGCATCTTTATTCAATAATGTTGTTAGAGGGGCTGCTATTCTCCCATAATTCTTAACAGACTTGCAATAATACCTTGTCAACCCGATAAATCCTCACAAATGCTTTATGGATGTGGGAATTTTCCATTCCTTAATGGCTTTAATTTTGCTAGGGTCTACCTTAACACCTTCATGAGAAAAAATATGACCCGGATATTCCACCTCTTGTACTCCAAAGAAACATTTGGAGCTTTTTTCATATAATTGTTTCTCCTCCAATAGTTTGAGCACCTTGTCAACATGTTCAACATGATCCTTCCAAGACTTGCTGTAGATTAGTATATCATCAAAAAATACTAACACAAATTTTCTAAGGAAGGGTTTGAAAATGGAATTCATCAAACCTTGAAATGTAGAAGGTGCATTGGTAAAGTCAAAAGGCATGACCAAAAATTCATAATGACCCTCATGAGTTCTAAATGTTGTTTTCATAATGTCTTCACTCTTCATTCTGATTTGATGATATCCTGAACGAAGGTCCAACTTGGTGAAGTAAATTGTTCCATGCAATTCATCCAATAATTCATCAATGAAAGGAATGGGAAATTTATCTTTAATAGTGAGCTTGTTGAGCTTCCTATAATCTAGACACATGCGCCATGATCCATCCTTCTTGTGCACCACTACCACTGAAGCAGAGAAAGAACTTTTACTAGGTTGAATTATACCAGCCTCTAGCATTTCTGCAACCATACGTTCAATTTCACTCTTTTGGGCATAGGGATATCTGTATGGCTTGATGTTTGGAGGAACATTTCCTGGAATCAAATGAATAGCATGATCATGATCACGAATAGGTGGGAGATCTTTGGGAGTCTCAAATACCTTGGAATGATTGTCCAATACATTTTGGAGATCTGGAGAAATATATGATTTCGATGTGGGAACCTCTAGCGAACATAATTGTGAAATTACACCTTGTTGTTCCTTCTTTAGAAGCTTTTTCATACCGTTAGAGCTAATTATCTTTCCTAGTTTCCCTACAATACCCCTTAATTCAACTTCCTTTCTTTCCACAAAAAATTTCATGAACAATTCTTGAAAATTAAAAGCTATTGTACCCAAGGGTTGTAGCCATTGGACTCCTAGTACAACATCAGCACCACCCATTGGAATGGAAAGCATTGGGCTATTCAATACATATTCTCCCATGGATAACTTGATATTATGGCACTTTCCAGAGCAATTTATGGTTCCTCCACTTGCAACCATCACTTGACACTCTGGTGCTAGATATAGGAAGCAATTCAATTCCTTTGCTATCTTACAGTGAATAAAATTATGGGTACTTCCCGAATCAATCAACACTATTACCTTTTTCTTCTTGATATGTCCTTCTATCTTGGTAGTTTGAGTGGTAATTCTATCCAATGCATTACATGATATGGTCGGATTCATTTCTTTTTTTATCTAGGGTTTGTTCCTATAGTATATCCTCTTCTTTTGACATTTCTTGTTCCTTTTCTACCTCCTCTTCACAATCTACGTAGAATAATTTCTTCTTAGCACACTTACGACCTTTAGTGTATTTTCTATCACAACTGTAACAAAGCCCTTTTGCTCTTTTTTCTTCCAATTGTTGTGGTTTCAATCTTGTAGGTTGTGGAAGGCTAGGGGTAACAACACTTCCATCTTTATAGTTGTGAGTGGTAGGCTTCCTGGTTGCCATAATTTTGATTTCCATTTTTCTTGCTAACCTAAATGCCTTCTCCAATGAATCAGGTTCCCAAAGGCGAACCTCATGTTGGATATTATCCTTTAAAGTCCCTATGAACACATCAATCCTATGCTCCTATGGAATATCTTTTACCCTTATGTTCAATTTTTGGAAGTTCTCGATGTGCTCAATCATTGAACCCTTTTGTTTGAGATTTATCAATTGGCTAAAGAAGGTGGTGCTTTTTGTATCCTGATAATGTGCTATCATTTCTTCCATAAAAATTTCCGAGGTGACAATTTGTTGAGGAGAGAAAAGCCATCGATACCATACAAACTGATTTGGTTCCAAATATAAAGTTGCAATATGTACCTTTTGTGTGTTTTTCACATTATGGAGATCGAAAAATTGCTCCATCTATAGTATCCTTGTTCCGGGATCCTTGCCATCAAACTTCCTCATATCGATTTTTGGAACATGGTGGGTCTTCAATCCAACATTAGAGTCTATAAAATCATGATTAACATTTCTTTTGTTATCATCATGAGTTTCCTTTACTACCCTTTCACCATTAGTGACCATTTCTTGTAGCAACTTATTCAAATTTATCTTCAATTCTTCCATCTTATCATCCATGCCATTCATCTTAGCGTCCATGCCATTCATATTAGCTTCCACGCCATTCATCTTGGCTTCATTTACCTTTAGTGAGAGTGAAATTTGTTGTACTTGGTCTTGTAATTTTGATATATCATGTTGCATTTCTTCCTCTTCTTCACGAGTCATGCTAGAGATTTCAGGTTGCTTACTAGGTGTTTCCATTTTCTTTCTTCGGGGCATTAATTAATGCTAATACTTCTTCACTATTCCCTTTGAATTCCTTCAAACTGTTTTTTCAAACCAATCTTAATATGCAAAATTTTAAAAAAACTACACACCTTTTTTTTTCACTTTGTAAGAGCTCGATATTGAATCCGTTGTATGTTTGTAATTGCGGATCTCGAATATCTGAAAATTCATCCCGCGGTATCCCTCTGAGTCCTCTTTCTAACCCCGCAATTATGATCAAGATTGGATTCTCCAAGGAAGAGTTATGCCAAATCTCCCATGGTGACCTGATTATAAACTAGTTCAGTAGAGAGAACTTGTACGACGTGACATGTGTCACTCTTTTTACCTTAGTACCTGAAACTGATACACCGAAAACTATAGGTCGTCCTCTTTATGAAACTACTTATGAAATTTCAATGTGATGCTCAAAACAAATTTTATGACGATTTTCCCAAGGTCACCTATTTGGAATGTAATTCAGGAGTATGAAAAAACCCTGACTTCCTCAGATCATATCTCTGCCAATATAGCGAGACAAGCTCTGAAATATGGACCCAAAGTTAAGAATGTTTTTGGATCAAATGGGTTTTTCTTGTAGCTTCTGAAACATCATAGAAAAAGGTGATAGTGAAAATTCCACGATGGCCTGTTTGGAGCAATGAAACCCTAGAATCCAAAGCTCTGATACCAAATGTTAGGAAACCAACTCACAAAAGATAGAAAAGATAGATCAATGCCTTAGAATTCAGCCTTTTCAAGGGGGAAACCTCCTTACATTACACAAATGAACAATTCTTGGATGATACAAATGACTAAACGTCCCTTCTATATATAGGAGTCTAAGGGGTCATAATATAATCAAGCCGACATAACAGTAATAACATAAGGGCACAAAAATAACAATAGTGGGTTTCTATGGGGCATACTAATAATAATATGGGGACAATAGGGGCACAATAATAACCATAAGGGATACAATGACAATAGTAATGGGGGAATCACTAGTATTATAGGGGCCTAAAAAATAGATACCTTATATTATATTCACTTATTCAGCACATTCATATAAGTTCGCGCAACAAAGAAATAGTAAACTTGCAATTCATACCCAATATACTTCAATGCAGAAAACAAGAAAATATACACTGAAATATTGTAAAACTTCTCTTTGTTAATGCTTCAATTGGTTACAGACTCAACCTGCCCAACGCATTCAGTTGCAGGGGTTCGCACACTCAGCTATGGACTACTAGGCCTCTGTGCACTCAATTGCAAAGACTTCTCCTACTCTATGACCCAAAGACTCGAATTTCCACCTAGACTCAATGCTTCATCCTTAGACCTTCTATATTTTTCTATCTGATTAGATTTGTTTACACTTAGAGCCTCGCTCTTATTTATACAATCCCATGGTCCATGGACCATGGGTAGAACTCTCAAGCCGACATTATATTTACAAAAGTAAGGGCAGACAACCCTATGACTCAATTACAACTTCACACTCCGCGCCCACAAATCGTGGAGTCTTTACGTCACACTTAGTCAAAACTTGGGCTTTAAGCCCCAAAAATTTCCTTATGGGGGATCCCACGCCCAAAAAGCCCCCAACACAAACATCGTGACTCGCCCTCGAGTCACTCTGTTGGTGCAGAGATCTTCGCATGAGACTTTCGAACTCTGCTCGGACTGCTACAAGGTCAGCAACGCATTGAGCGACTGTCATTTCTACGATTTCCCTGGCTTCTTCAGACGCTACCATCTTGTTCATCCAGAAATATCTCAACTGGTCAATTAGGTGCTCAAACAATGCTCTCCATAGGACAAATAGGTCTCGGTTCAGAATACTCAGGGCGCGCAACAACTCAATTATCAAATGACCAAGTGTTGTGTACTGGGTAGTCCTTTGTAATTTATAGCACCTTTTGAATTTGAATTTGACCGTTCCCCCCAAATTTGGTCCATTAATGCTCCCTTGGTAGTAGATTTTCCAAAATCTTGCCCATAAAACTTGCCTTAGATGCTTGCCGCCCGCTCCATTTGGTCTCAAGTCAAGCATCACATCGTGAATAGTGACTACAACGGTCACTTTCCAGCCAACCTTGTGCTGTCACGGACCCTGTGACACTTTGCTCCTGTGCACAACCCTAACACTACGCAGCTCTTGGGCAGAGTATTTTATAGTCCCGCACCTCCTTCGAACTGCCTAGAGTGCTAAGGTTGTGCTTCCTATGGCTAGCCATGTCGTTGGGCCACCTATATGCGGATTCAACTAACTATCAATCACTTTTCCTAGGAAAAATCCACCTTTTATTTTTATGGTCTGCATTGCACACTTCACCATCTGCATCGTGCCATCATCAGTGATCCCTCTAATAATAATGGTCCAATCCAAGGTATCAAGCTGATTAAATCTCGTTGGTAGTCTCCAAATTTGTCAACGTAATCGTGTGCACCCTATTTTATCACCCCGGTTTTCTTATTGAGAAAATCCTTCTTTATTCCTTCCTAAAGCTTCTTGACTTCCGCTTCCACCAAAGAACTTTTCTCCCTCAACCACACTCTTTATTTCATGAGTTCTTGGAGCCTAAGATCACCTTGTTGGATTTCTTCCTCAGGTCCCAAGCGTTCTTCTTCGTTTAGCTATGTGATCCCTTCTTCCAAGGCTCCGCGAACCGTCATATCTACCGGCGCTGCTATGCGCGGACTAGGCATATTATACTCTATTGGGACTACAACGTTTGCTCCATAGGCTAGCCTAGAAGGCATCTGTACCATCAGTTTCTTGCACATTGTCCTATAAGCCCACAAAACTGCTAGTACGCGTAGGTCCTAATCACTTCGTTGCACATTATATACCTTGTTCATTGCTTCGCGTACTTCGTTAAAGGCTTCTGCATGGGTAACCTTCTGCACACTCATTCTTTCCACACTCTATCACCCCAACTAGAGGGACCATTCACGCAATTTTCTCGCCAGCACATTCTTATTGACCGTGTCCCCCAACATGAAGTCCATGTGCATCTGCGCAGGTTGTTTACCATATGTCTGTAACCACCTAAACAGATGCACGTGTGGGCCATTCTGTACATTGTATTTATTTGTTAGCCACATCTGAGGCTTCCCAAAATGCATGCGCATCATTCTCCTACATTCGCGCTAGTCCTCAAAGCTTCCTTGGTGCATACCCCACCACCTCGACGGAGTAGTGCATAGTACCCATTTCAAAGCCTCGAAACATTGTTGTTTCGGCACCTCCCTTTCAAATCTGTTCAAGAAAGTATCTACTTCACTTAACCCATAATAAGTAGGCAGATCCCTCACTTCTGTCAATACACAACAAAACGTTCTTGTCATAATATTACAGTTCAGCATAGTCACCTCGTGCAACTGGTTCTGCCATCACTCTATGTACTCATTAGAATCTGATGTATAGGAGCTTTCACGCTCCCATGAGATCCATCCATCTGCGGTGGGATTTACCCAGTCTTAATCTCACACGATTATCTTGTAGATGCAGTCCTAATCATCATCGCTTTCATAGTCACGCACCGGCTTTGTGTAGCGTGATCCTTCCGCAGGGTCCAACGGTATGACTATGCACAGAGACTTTTTCTCAAAAATCATCTTACGCTTCTTCAAATTAATCACGCCATTCATGTTAGTGGCCCAAAAAATTCCTAAGAGCACGGGGTAGGGATTATTGTCATCAACAATCTCTATCACTTCAAAGTCTGCTAGCGCGCTTGCCCCTTCAATATCCATGGTGATTCCCTGCAATCTACCCATAGGTATGATCTTTTGCTGGTTCGCCATTCACAGCTGGATAGGAGACCATTGCAACGTAGGCATTCCCATGCGATCCCATGCCTACTTTGGCAGAACATTCGCGTCCGATCCTAGGTCTAGAATTACTTGGTCCATCTCATATTCTCCAATCTACGCAGTCAACCTCATTTCTCTTCCCATCCTCATCGCATGCTTTCCAATCTTCCGGACTATGCGCAGTTCTCCTGGCGCGGTCCCAACGCATCTATTAATGAGTTCTTGCAATCCCTTTACAGCCTTACTGTCATGCAATAGCTTCATGCATGTTTATAGGAACGCTGTGAGCATAGATGGGTCCATTTCTGGCTCCAATATTTCTTTGCTTCCTGAAGTGGAGGCATCAGTGAAGTTCTTCCTAGCTTCCATGAAGGTTTCCTTAGCGCACTCCAAATCAAACTCTGGTTCTTTCATTAGAGCCTTGCGAACCCAAGTACTATCTTTAGGTTGTTTGCCTTTATCATCTCCTGTCATAATTCCACTTTAGAGCACAATGTTCACATTGGGGTCTTCCTCGCATGACTCAGAGCTCATCATCTGCAAGTTCTAAGTCGGGGGAGGTTGGAGCGCTCCCTTGTCGCGTAGCCTAGCTATTAGCGTAGGACAATGCTCCGTCTCGTGATCAAACAAGGTACAATATAGACATGATGGACATGTTGGATTCTTACAATCACGGGCATATGTCTTGCCCCCCTGCAATTGTAACATATCAGCTGTCTGCGACCTCTTCCAGGTCCTCCTCCACCTCGGCCTTGTCCACGCCCCTGAAATCCGGTTCGTGCCACTCCTGCGTTTTGGTCAAGGGGCCACGTTTCAGCCTAAACTCTATAGGTGGGAGTCCTATCCATCATCATCTCGTAGCTTCTACAGGTGTGCTCCTCATGCCCAACTAATCAAAAAAAGTTACAGAACAACTGTTGTGAATTCTACGTGTATTTCTGTAACAAATGGCAGTTGTCCGTAGCATGCTTTCCTCCTATTTGACAAATTGCGCACCACAAAGCAGGTGTCGCGCTAGGTCCTGCTTGTGCCTCTGGTCTTAATGGCATCGACCCTCCTCCTATGAGGTAATTCACGAACACCGGGCAGTGGTCCTTGTCATGTCCCTGACCCTTTCATTTTATGCACCATACTTCTTCGCGCACTTCCAGGCAAGCTATCTTGTCCTGTTTCAGACTCTGCATCTCAAGGCATAAGTTTTTCAACTGCGTGTGGATCTGCTGAACTCCCAGGTTAGGATCCTATATCGGGGTCTCATGTAGCCTCATTACGATCTCCAAGGCCTATTCTTGGGTTGTTAACCTCTGTTGCGACATCGTTCCTCAAATGCAGCGTTAGCGATGCCACAAACCATTCACGGTGTTGTCCATCTGTCAAAGTCATATTAGCTTCAAAAATTGTGCACTTCAGTCAATGCTCCAACTCCTAAGGAGTCTCACCTAGTAGCATAGTGATCTCTTTGAATCCAATGATCGATTATGCCTCTGACTTCGGCCTACTAAATTCTCTATTCAGTGCAATTTGGATATCCACGATCCCCGCATTTGGATTGTCATTAGAATGCTTGATATACCAGGTCAACGCATGATCCTGCAGAGTGCTGACCACCGTTTCTTTCTTTAAGTTATCATATACAACTCCCTATGCTTCCCATACAGCCCTTATCACGAACCAAAACTGGTCTGGGTCTTCATTTCCTACTCCCTTGTACACCGACAACTTTAATGCGCTTGCCATATTGACTCGTGGTGGTGGCGGAGGTGGTACGGGTGAAGATGGGGGTGAAGGCAATGAAGGTGGTGGTGGCGTGGGTAGGAGTGGTATGTGCGGAATCCTCTGCCTTATCAAATTAATCGCACTCCGTGGTGAGACCTTCGTGAGCTCTTCCTCATCCCTTCGCAGAGGTGAAATCAAATGGCTATTCTCTAGTCCCTTACTCCCTTCGTTTATGTAGGTTTTTCCACTTCGTGTAGTTCCGGACATCAAGGTAATTGCATAACCCTCTTTTCACATAATAACATTTTAATTGAAGTATTCAGAGACTTTACATACTTACCTCGTGGTCCTTTAAGAAAGCGTCTCTCTGCCTCGCTATAGCTGACTGAAGTATCTACTATGAACTCAGTAATGAATCCTCCTATAATCCGATTGATCCAGTGGTCAATAGTGCACACGATCTTATCCTTCGATGCTTCCAATCTGTGCACCAACTCTGGGGTCCATACAATAGTATTGTTGAGTTTCCACATTCCTTGGCTATTTGCTAGCTTGCGATCCACTCGTACATCTCAGTAGAGAAAGATGCGAAGAAAATTTCGTGGATCTCTGTGTACAAGTAGCAGTCTAACCACTCTTCTTTTGATAATCATGGATTCTTGTTGTCCAATGCCATGAACTCATGAATTCTCCTATCCAACCAACCTTCAATTTCTTTCTTAGTTGGATTCCAATGATACAACATCAGACATCTCTATGTAGATTCTGGTCCCAGCAATGGAACCATTTGTTTGCTTGACGGGGCTTGACCCAGGTTTAGAGTTAATTAGCCAAACAATTCCCTATACTACTGGCCCTTTCGGCGATAGCCCGCAGAGCGTGGACTAAGGTCTCACCTGAAGCAGTATGGGGGGATGTTGGAACCAAGTTTCAGCACCCTTGATATTTCTAAGGGGTCGATTTAGTCCAACTATGAATACGTTAGTGCAAGTCACTTCGCGCACTTTCCTAACCTGCGAGGCCTTCGTGCCCTATTATACTCGACTTTGCACATCCCTAACCAGGGGCTGAGGAGCTACACGTTGCTAAACCAACGATCTACACTAGTTCCCCAAGTCACACCGCGGATATTACTTATCTTCTTATAACAGTTAGTTATCTTCACGTAAACAAATACCTTATATTATATTCACTTATTCAGCACATTCATATAAGTTCGCGCAGCAAATAAATAGTAAACTTGCAATTCATACCCAATATACTTCAATGCATAAAATAGGAAAAGATACACAGAAATATTGTAAAACTTCTCTTTATTAATGCTTCAATCAGTTACAGACTCAACCCGCCCTGCGCACTCAGCTGCAGGGGTCCGCGCACTCAGCTGTGGACTACTAGGCCTTTGTGCACTCAGCTACAAAGCCTTCTCCTACTCTATGACCCAAAGACTCGACTTTCCACCTAGACTCAATGCTTCATCCTTAGATCTTCTATCTTTTTCTATCTGATTATATTTGTTTACACTTAGAGCCTCGCTCTATTTATACAATCCCATGGTCTACGGACCATGGGTAGAACTCTCAAGCCGACGTTATATTTACAAAAGTAAGGGCGGATAACCCTATGACTCAATTACAACTTCGTGCTCTGCACCCACAAATTGCGGAGTCTTTACATCATACTTAGTCAAAACTTGGGCTTTAAGCCCCAAAACTTGCCTTGGGGGGATCCCACGCCCAACACTTGCCCTCCAATGTAATTTGTAACTAGTGATCTCATCAATGCATAGCCATCCCCTACACCCACATTAGCCTCGTTGTGCCACGACATCTAAGTATTCTGCTAAAAACGTAATGTGTGGATTTATGAGATGCCTGGATATGTATTGGATGCACAGTCTCTTTGGATCCATGTTCTCCAACCATGAGATAACCTTCACACATAGATGATGTAGACTGATTGGAACCCCACGAAAGATACATTGGTTGCATGATTTCCATATTTCCCAAAATATAAACAATGGGATGTAGGTATGGAAACCCAATCTGGAAGCTCCCTATATTAAATAGTGTTCAATAGATAGAAAAAATCTGAAATCTAATCTTCAAGAAGATATAATAATAGAATAAACATGCAATGCAATGCTACAGTGAATGAACAGATCTATTACCGATTCTTCACTCCCATAGCATAGGACACAACAACCCGGTCCAAAATATTCACGTTTGCACAAATTGTCCCAAGTGAGAATGCGATTACGACAAACCATCTAGTCAAAAAGGATAATTTTTAATGGAGCAAGTGATTTCCAGATCGATTGGAACCCGAACCATGGGGCATATTCGAAACCTTGGTGAGAGAAATGTCTATAACACTCTGCCACCACCACTATGTGATTCTGTAGACTGCCATCCCATGTAAGAGTGTCTCCTCTTGGACTTCATGTTGGGACGGGGTCCCTTGTGTCAAATTTTGTTAAAATATTGTAAGTCTCCACATTTTGAGGAGCGGAGCGCAAGTAGCGTAGGTTAACTAGGAGTCAAGGGATTTTAGAAGGGTCAAAACCCCTTATATTTTGGTATTGTTTTGAGATCCTCCCATGGTTTGTGGACCATGGTATTGTAATAGAAAAGAGTATATAAAGGGTTTTCCTAGTGAGTCAAAAGCAAGAATTCATGTTATGATATGATTTTGGGTCTATAATTGTAGATCTTTCTGTGTTTTGGGTGAAGGGGATGACTCCTACAGCTGAGTGCGCGGAGACCTTGGTAAGTCTATAGCTGAGTGTGCGGGCCCCTGCAGCTATGTGCGCAGGGTCTAGAAAGTTGTATAAGGAATATTTGAAGCAATTATATGTCTATTTTTATGCACTTACATGCAATTGAATGATATTTATCTATATTTTATCTTAATTACTCCGCGAAGATCTGGATCAACTGTTAGATGTTATTTTGTGCATGATTAGATGGTTACATGAACGTTATAACTTTCTTTAACTGAAAATAATTTAAGTTTCATGAATAAGGGTTCACGAAGGTCAGATATAAACTAAAACTAAATAAAGCACCTTAAACCACATCACAGAGCTTTCTTGATGCAGAAACCTGGTTCTAGCATCCCCGAATAATACCTTGGGTGAGACTGCAGCTTGCGCTACACGGTTTGTTGCCAAAAGGGTCGTTAGTGTAGGGCTTTGTTGGTTAGCACAACTAACTCTAAACCTAGGTCTAGGCCCCCTCAATCCAACAAATGGTTCCATTGTCGGGACCTGGATCTATTTGAGGGACATGATGTGGCATAAGTGGATACTGACTAAGAAGGAAATTGAGAAGTGGATAGATCGAAAGTTGCATGAGTTTGAAGGCCAGGATAATAAGAATCCACGCTTATCAAAAGAAAAGTGGTTACAAAGGTATCTTTACAAAAAAGTACACGAAGTTTTCTTTTCATCATTCCCTTGTGAGTTATACAAGTGGCTATCCAAATTAGTGGATAGCAAACCTACATGTAAGCACAACGATCCTATTATGTGGACTCCAAAATTAGTCAAACGTCTTGAAAGATATGATTATAATGTTGTGAGGGTTTTTGATTTCTCAATTGATAGTATCTTGGGAATTCTCATCACTGAATTTGCAATAGATAGATCTGTGTCCCATAGCGAAGCCGAACGATGATTCTTCAAAGGTCGAGAGGTAAGTACCTGAAATCACTGAAAACCTAGATTAAAATGCTTTTGTGTGAAAAGAGGGTTAAGCCTTTGCCTAATGTTTAAGGGGGGTCTGACTAGATCTATGCGAAGTGGAAAGTGATTCAGAGTAGATAAAGGAAAATTTGTCAAAAGTGAATACAATCCCTTATTGGGAGAGTCTGAAAGTGAAAAAGAACGAAGTAGCCCAAATACGCCTAGAGGTGTAGCGCAGACTGTAGATCAAGGTACTTCTAAAATTTAGCATCCAACCACTCCACCTCCACCTTTGCCTCCATCTCATGCACCTACACCTCCACCTCCACCTCCACTATTTAATATGGAAAATACAGTAAAAATGCCTGTATTCAGGGGTCAGGGATTAGAGGATCTTGAACAGTTTTAGTTCTCCACAGAAGCTATGTGGAAAGCACAGAAGATCAATGATGATGATATGAAGAAAGTACAATTGGTTACAATGCTACATGATAGGGCGCTTACCTGGTATATTAGATACAACACGACTCACCTGGTTGCTTCATTGGCTAATACGAAGGATGAGCTGAACGTGGAATTTACGAAGTGGAAGTCGAAATCTCAATGTGTGACTGAGATCAATTAGATTAAGTAGAGGGTTAATGAATCTGTGTAGGATATAGATCAACGAACAAAGTTCTTATTAATTCAAGCTAACCTTCAGATCTCAGATGAACAACATAGGGATTGATACATAGCTTCGTTATTACCTCACTTAAGATTACTGTTATCTCAACAGAAGATTGGGTCTCAGGCTGAAGCATTGGAAATCACAATGAAGCTAGAAGCTTCATTGATCCAGGATATGAATGTAGGAGTTCAACAGATCCAGGCACAACTAGCAAGCCTGCATATGGAGTTGCACGATCTGAAGAAGGGAAAGGAGGTTAAGTTGATGGGCCTCTAAATTAGACATAAATTAAGGCCCATGCCTCTAAATTAAACATAAATTAAGGCCCATCTAACCATCCTTCAGCACATTAAACCTCTATTTTTTCATTAGATAATGTATTTTTAACTTTAATATATTCATTAGGAAGGTTTATGAATAATTGCATATTTGTGCCTAGTATTATTTATTTTTATGGAATATTATGAGAATATTGGGCAGATTATGAAGATTTGTAGGAGGAGATAATTTAGGGGCTTTCTCCCTACTACAGGAGGATAAAAATTAAATATTAAATCAACAATATATTTTGGAATTATGACACATATTGTGGAACTCCAATGATTGAGAAAATCTAGGAATGTGTTCCCTGCCATTTAATGCAGATTCCTAGTATTGGGAACCAGATCCACTAATCAAGGGATTTTGGTGAGGAAAGCTTCCTCCTTTCATGGGGAATGATTCATAATCATTTTGTATAAGTACCAAGTCAAATTTTCTTCTAGGGAGATATTTTTATTAGTCTTCTTGTAGAGAGAACTTGTATTTTTGTAGCTCCATTGTATTTTATTGTAGGGATGTAATTGTATTGATGAAAATAATGAAGATTGGTGTCATGTTCAGCTTCTAAATCTTGTTCTCCTCCATAGGTCTCTAAGTTTCCTTGGGCTTGGACATCCAAGGAGCCTTAGATCCCTTTTGTATCATTTTATTTATTTCTTTTCACTTCTTATTCACATGCATCTTTTGTTTTTATTTCTTTATATTTCTGCATTTAGTATTAATGATTTCTTGTTGTAGGATTGGATTAAATGGTTGATGTAAGTTATTTTGCAGTATCAAAAGCATCATTTAATCCTTGGAAAATATTTGTAAGGTCATAGTAATCATTGAGCTACTTGGATTAGTTTTCTTATTGTTGAAAATGAAACAAGATGATGGAGCTTAGTGGAAAGGAGTCGCCTTCACTAAGTGGGCCCGCAGGCTATTTTTGGCACAAAGTCTGTTTTTAGACATATGGATCATGGTCTATGAGTTGCAGGATGCTATTTTTGGATGATTGGTCATGTTGGTAAAAATAGATGGACTTCTAGTTTTAGACATATGGGCAGATTCTATTTTTAGACTGCCAGGCTAAAAATAGAACAGTCAAATATTATTAGCTCTTAATAATATTTGGACTATAAACATTATCTTATCCTCTTGGAGCACTTCAGTTCGAGCTACGGATGTGGCACATGCAATTGCTAGAAGGAAATACGCTTTTCTTGTGGGTTAGTTGAGCTATTGCATGCAGGACTTCAGTTAGAACTCATGTGGTTGAGTTTAGTGGAGTTGATTGAGGAGTTGATGGAGTTGTGTTTAGTTTGACTTGGTTGAAATAGTTATATTTAGTTTAACTGCAAATACACTAGTGATGAGTGATGTGAATTAATTGTTAATTAATTCACTAATTATTAACTCATAAAGCAACTAAAGCATACATCAGTTAACTCAGTTCATGGACAGTTTAGTGGAGACAAGTGTTAGAGGTGAGTGAAAGGGCAAGACAGCTGTCAGTTGTGACTATAGTTGTGCATGAGATTTTGCACATGCATGGATTGAGTATTGCCAATGAGGATTGCGTGGTTCAGCCAAGGAAATACGAGTTTGGTTCAGCCATTCATCATTATTCTCATGCAGGATTGCGCAATGGAGGTAGGCAAGCAGCGGAGGAGATTTGAACCTGTGATTGATTCAGATCTGAGCTAGTTTGTGTGTAACAGGTGGAGATAGTACTGAGTACTTGTGAGGAGTATTGTACTATGTATTGTTACATGTTCTCAAATATACAGATAGTGTGGGGTTTTCAGCTGTATGCTTTCCCCGGGTTACATACTGTGTTAATGTGCACATGCGATTGGTGTTTCATTGTTTTTAATGCTGCTAAATTGATGATCAACGTAGAGGAGGTTATGTATTATGCATGCATTCTGTAATAGTGTATAATCGGGATAATCTCGGTGAATAAGTGTCATATTATTCAAAATTCCTACATGGTATCAGAGCAGAGTTGATCATCAGATCTATTATTCAGAAAGTGTTTACATTTTATTTCTTCAGGCAGAGTCTGTAATCGGGCCAGGTAGCCTCTGGATTCATCCTTCCTTTGGAATGTGAGATATCCGGTAAAATCCCATATAGTCAATCTCTATACAAAAAATACTTTGTTCTCACGAATTTTAGATCAGAAGCGGTTGAGTTTTGAGCTGGTGGAATTCGAATTTGCAGCAGTGTTTTCTTGGTGTCAAAGTTGAAATGTCTTTCAATGGATTGCGATTGGAGTATGCTATTGAGGGAAGCTCGAACTATATTGCATGGAAGGATAGGATGGAGGCGGTGTTAGATGATAATGGGCTAAAGGAGTTCATAGAGGCTGAGGTCCCAAAGCCTACTGATATTGTGCAAGTTGATGCTTGGCAAAAGAAGACAGCAAAGTGTCGAAGGATTTTGTTGGAGGGTGTGAAGGATCACATTGTGTCTAGCCTGCATGGAAAGGCTTCTCCATACTTGATGTGGAAAGCATTGACAGATCTATTCCAAAGCAAGAGCGACCAGAGGAAGTTGGCACTCAAGGATAAACTCAGAAACATTAAGTGTGAGAATGGAGACAGTATGCGCTGGTATCTCACGAAGTTCACCCAATGTTGGGATGAGCTGGGAAGTGTGGGGGTGACTGTCGATGATGAGGACTTGGTGAGCTTGGCTCTCCTTGGTCTTCCGAAGAGTTGGCATTCCTATCAAGACTCTGTCAATGGTCGGGAGAAATTGCCAAGATGGGAGAAACTTTGGTCAGATCTTGTGCAAGAGGAGATCAGACGGAGCACCAGAGACAGTTCTTCATCCATGCATGATGAGGAGAACTGTGCCTTAGCGAGTAAGGTGAAGAAGGGGAAGGAGAAGGGTTCTCGTTCTGAATCCAGTTCTTCCAATAATGGGAAGAAGGTTTACAAGTCGAAGGTGAGATGCTTTCGTTGTCATGAGTTGGGCCATTATGCTACTAATTGCCCAAAGAATAAATCCAAGAAGGGATCTAGGGAAGGATCTGAAGGTGAGGCACTTGCTTCACAGTTCGAGTTGGATTTCACACTCTTCGCATGCATGGTTTCATCCATGGTGGGAAGTGGTTGGTTTCTTGACAGTGGAGCTTCTTTCTACATGACCGGTGATAAGAGTTTGTTCAGTGCTTTGGAGGAGAAAGATCTCCAGATACTCATAGCGATGGGTAATGATGAGAAGTATAGTGTCTCAGGTGTAGGCATGGTTATTTTTCAGAGGCAGCATGGAGCTCGCCTTACCTTGACCGATGTCAAGTATGTACCAGGACTGAAGAGAAACTTGGTATCGATCGTGATGCTGGAAGACAGAGGCTATGATGTAGTCTTCAGTAAGGGAAAGGTTTTCCTTAGACACATCATCACTAGACAGGTGAAGTAGATTGGTTCACGGGTCAAGAACCTGTATACTCTTGAGGTTCAAGATGCATGCAAAGCCTTGAGTAGTGAGGCAAGTAATGGAGACTTGGTGGTTGAGAGGGAGCATATATTACCTCTCAACATGCAGAGCCAGAAGAAGTCTCAGACGAGCCACGATTGGTGCAGCAGCTTCAGGAGGTTGTGGAGCAGCCACAACAAGGGAAGCTAAAAGGAGATCGAGTAGAGACATCTACTCATGCAGAGACCTCCAGTAGGGGGAAATTTCGAGCCAGGTGGTCTGAGGGATCGCATGCAGCCATACCTTCGGGTAGGAGGTGGGGTGATGTGGATTGATCATCCCAAGGAGGAGGGGCAGGATCCTTGAGGTACCCAACCTCTTGGATGAGACCTTGCTACGGAGCCCTGATGTGGAGTAGCAAGAATTGACTGATTGGGTAGAGACAGATGTGGATGGAGTGGCAGAGAGAGCGACAGGTAGGGAATCCCAGGACAGTGCATAGCTAGCAGGCTGCAGCAATGCGAGAGGCACAAGTGTTTTGCACAGTGATAGGTGGCACAGAGAAGTGTGCAATGGTGCGAGATGCATGGAGATGTTGTAGTAGCATAGATGTCAGAGAGGGAGAACTTGTCAGCAGAAGGAAGAGCTTCAGCATCAGAGTATGTTCCTAGCCCAACAGAGTGGTCAGTTGGGAGTGTTTTTGTTCCAAGTGTTGTTGGAGAAAGTGTACCGGGCAAATGTGTTTGCATGCAGAACATTCTAGAGTTGCAGGATAGGGGTTGCAGATAATCCATATCTTGTTGAGAGGGAGTGTTGAAAATGCAACAAGATGATGGAGCTTAGTGGAAAGGAGTTGCCTTCACTAAGTGGGCCCGCGGGCTATGTTTGGCGCAAAGTCTATTTTTAGACTATGTCTATTTTTAGACATATGGATCATGGTCTATGAGTTGCAGGATGCTATTTGTGGACGATTGGTCATGTTGGTAAAAATAGATGTACTTCTATTTTTAGACATATGGACAGATTCTATTTTTAGACTGCCAGGCTAAAAATAGAACAGTCGAATATTATTAGCTCTTAATAATATTTGGACTATAAACATTATCTTATCCTCTTGGAGCACTTCAGTTCGAGCTATAGATGTGGCACATGCAACTGCCAGAAGGAAATATGATTTTCTTGTGGGTCAGTTGAGCTATTGCATGCAGGACTTCAGTTAGAACTCATGTGGTTGAGTTTAGTGGAGTTGATTGAGGAGTTGATGGAGTTGTGTTCAGTTTGACTTGGTTGAACTAGTTGTATTTAGTTTAACTGCAAATACACTAGTGATGAGTGATGTGAATTAATTTTTAATTAATTCACTAATTATTAACTCATAAAGCAACTAAAGAATACATCAGTTAAACCAGTGCATGGACAGTTCAGTGGAGACAAGTGTTAGATGTGAGTGAAAGGGCAAGACAGCTGTCAGTTGTGACTATAGTTGTGCATGAGATTTTTCACATGCATGGATTGAGTATTTCCAATGAGGATTGCGTGGTTCAGCCAAGGAAATACAAGTTTGGTTCAGCCATTCATCATTATTCTCATGCAGGATTGCGCAGTGGAGGCAGGAACGCAGCGGAGGAGATTTGAACTTGTGATTGATTCAGATCTGAGTTAGTTTGTGTGTAACAGGTGGAGATAGTACTGAGTACTTTTGAGGAGTATTGTACTATGTATTGTTACATGTTCTCAATCATTATAATATACAGATAGTGTTGGGTTTTCAGCTGTATGCTTTCCCCGGGTTACATACTGTGTTAATGTGCGCATGCGATTGATGTTTCATTGTTTTTAATGCTGCTATATTGATGATCAACGTAGAGGAGGTTATGTATTATGCATGCATTCCGCAATAGTGTATAATCGGGATAATCTCTGTGAATAAGTGTTATATTATTCAAAATTTCTACACTTATTTCCAAATCTAGATTTCTAGAACTCCTTTGTAGCAAAGAACAGTAAATTTCTTTTATTTTTTAGAGCATGCTAACGAGCGTCAATCGAGTTGGTTACACTTGAATTAGATATAAAAAAAAAAGACATTATATTTAATAACAAAATTTATCCCATTGCATTTTCACTTGATTAGGTTGGAATTTGATAGATTTACTAGATCACTAGTTCTCAAATTTCTGGATTTTAGAGTAGTAATTTTCCGTAATTTAATAAATCTTTCCCATGTATAGCTAAATTTGTGGATAGATGTAGACAATAATGTCTGTTGTTGCAAGAGCTTCTACATTGTAGGGATACCTCATCTTGTTCACCACATCCAAGCCTCATCCACCCATGTTACCAAAATCCACTAAAATCTCAATCCAAATTCTTGTTTTATAAGCAAAAATTGCCATTTCCATTGAGCAAATCTACCCATCTTGAAGCCCTTTCTTGAGTTCTGGGTAGTGTCCACCACCTCCATGCCTTATTCTTCCATTATCCACCTTTCCCAAGCTCCATTCCACCTTATATACCACTTCCTAAGCTTTCGGCCTGTTTTTTGTAATAAAACAGGGGATCCTATAAACATCCTCTAGGAACCAGTACATCATGTAGGAAATCCTTTAGCGGCTTGTTTCGAGCAAAAATTGAGAAAAATCATCATTGAAGCTGGGATTTGGCCTCTACTTGACCTCCAAGCCATCAAAACCATTGTATCCCTCTTCCTCCACACCTGTCTCTCTTGCCAAAGAACAAGGAAAGATTAGCATTTGCATTTATAAAGCAAAAAAAAAAAAAAAGGATTTTTTTTTTTTTTTTTTTTATATTTGCACATGCACCTAGCAGTTAGTACTCTCTAGATCAGATTTCATGCTCAATGAGTTTAAATCATAACATGTGATAAACAGGGTTAAGGTAGGTTTCTTTTACTTTTAGTTCATGATCTTTATGTAATTAGAATAGGTTTCTTCCCTTGTACTTTATTTCTTGCAATAGGTTAATGTTTCCATTTCGAGCATTTCATTTTCTGCTATTAGTTTAGGATTTGATTTCAGTACATGCACTCCATTACATCATGATAGCAAAGGAAGGACATATTGTATGGTGCACATATAGTGCCGATACCTCATTAAGTTTGTACGAACCCTGAGTTGATAATTAAAGTCGGTAGCCTTGGGAGTTGCAAAATTCTTGTTGCAATACCGAGGCTCATCATAAGTCAGAGACACATTCTGAAGTTTGGTGCACAAAATTCAAGGTTGAAGGTCATCATAAGGATAAATGCCTTGTATTTTGGGATTATATAGCTGCAAGAGGTCCTAACCCATTAAAACCAGAGTCTTCCACTGGATCAAGCACTAGTGTAGGTACCTGGTGTAGTATTTTCCAAGTTTCAGGACAACATTCAACCGATAATTTCTCCCTATTACAAAATTTTATATAGTCTCCAAAGGAAATATTTTATAACTTTTATAAATCTGTTAGTCATGATGAGAGGAATTGTCAAATCTATGAACTAATGATGGACAAAAAGCCACTGTATAGGATGCATGTTGAAAACTGCGTGCAGAACAACCAAGGCTCACCTACAGCTCATGGAGGATTTCAAGGACAGGGAAGAGGATGAGGAGGAGGAGCTAGAAGAGGTTAGGGCTAGATTATTTGTTACAACTATGGAGAACCAAGCCACTTTGTGTGCGAATGTCAGAATCCAACACACCCTTCGTGTCAGTATTGTCGTCAATTTGATCATGTTATAGAAGATTGTCCGATCTTAATAGTGAAGATGTAGGAGAAGAAGACCCAGAATCCGACACAAAATATCCAAATGATGAGATCCAAGCCACATGAAGACAATCCCAGTGTCAACATAGTCACGTGAAGTGATGTAGCCACTAGTGAAGACAAGGTTGAAGGAAAACAACCAGAATCAGAGTCATGGTTCTGAAAATCTAGTGAAAAGAATGTTGGGTTTGATTTACATAAAGAAAAAGAGACATTCATGGAGGCAAGAAATAATTTTATGAGTCCAGGTGCTTCTACATCTTAGAACCCGATGTCGATAGTCTTACGAAAGGAGAAACCTGAAGATGCTACTACAACCCAAGATTCAAATCCCACTGTGTTAAAATTGTTTCTCCAAACCTGTATGAAGTTACTATGGGATCAAAAGGCAGTAGAGGGACTGCAAGATTTGATAGATAATTACGCCAACAAGAATAAGACGTTACCAGGACAGTGTGCAGTCAATAAGGTAAAACAAAGTAAGAAAAGAGCCAGTAGGGAGATGCGGCTGACTGCACAAATTGGTGATTTTGAAATCGACCAAGTAATCCTAGACTTGGGCTCTGGTGCTAATATACTTTCAAAGAAGACTTGGGAACATATGGGAAATCCAAAGTTACAATGGTCACCAATTCAGCTACGCATGGTGAATCAGAAAAAGATAATTCCAATGGGGCACCTGCATGGACTAACTGTAGATATTGAAGGTGCAAGAGTAGTGGATTATTTCAAAATTATTGAGATCTTCGATGATAGTAATCCATATGCAGTGATTCTTGGGATTGATTGGGCTTTTGACATGAATTTGATCTTCAAATTAAAGAAACGAAGCATGGTATCTGAGAAAAAATGAGTTTTGAGTAATTGTCCTGTTGGATCCAGCTGAAGGTTTGCAATATACATAACCGAATTGTGACTATTATGAAGATGAAGACATTAAGAACATTTATAAGTTAACTATGTGAAATGAAGATTGGTTCAGTCCCACTGCAGATGTAAGGATCAACTGGGAGAAGGGAAACTCCTGCGAATCTGACTTAGATGAAGAATTAGAAAACTAGCAGAATCGGTTGCATGAGGTCTCTACGCTACAATGTAAGCAACTTACAACATTGCTACACTGTGTATCTACTAGGGTACATAAGTTACCTATTATGATGGCTTGGGTGATGTCAATAAATTTCTTGAACATTTTGAAAGGGATTTACTAGAGGAATATCGGTTCCATGACTTAGATCTAGCGTTAAGAGCTACACCTGTAAGATGGTGGGTTATGCATGAGGATAATTTTACTGACTAGAAGGAATATCGTCAAATGATGCAATTAATATTTGGCTATGCAAACAATCGAATCACTGGAAAATACATAGGGAAGGATGATTGTTATGAAACTAGCTTCAAGAAAGATAGAAAAGATAGATCAACGCCTTAGAATTCAGCCTCTTCAAGGGGGAAACCTCCTTTACATTACATAAATGAACAATTCTTGGATGATTCAAATGAAAAAACCTCCTTTCTATATATAGGAGTCTAAGGAGTCACAATATAACCCAGCCGACCTAACAATAATAATATAAAGCCACAAAAATAACAATAGAGGGATTTTATGGGGCATAGTAATAACAATATGGGGATAATAGGGGCCCAACAATATTAATAAGGGGTATAACTACAATAGTAATGGGGTAATCACTAGTATTATAGGGACCCAACATGCCCCTCTCCTTCAAAAAAGTGTTGTCCTCAATGCTTGAGTAGTTTTGGATACTTTTGTATAAAATTCTCATCCTCCCATTGTTGGCATTATGTTTCTGGTATGGCTCTATGTTACAGATGTTGTACTTGATGGCAACACCCTCAAGTGGCAATGCTCTGATCAGGCTCTCAAAATATTGAAAATCAAGAAGTACGCAGGAGAACAGTTTAGCAGATGCGTACACGCAGGTACAGCATGAAGGGACCGCGGCCAGACACGCAGGTCACCCGTTCAGAGGGTGCGTACCCCCAGTTTCACTTACTCCAAGGCAGAGAAGTGCGTTCACGTGGGGTTTCCTATGTTTGGCCCGTGGTATTTAGCCCGCCGCTCTTGATTCTATGGTTTTGGCCCGTGGTATTGTTTTATATTATTATTATTATTGAGCCCCATGTTTTTGGGCCCCTGGTATTGGTTATCTATGGTATTGATCCATGATTTTAGGAGGAGCTTGCCTATATAAAGCAAAGGAGTTCACTTGGCTAAGTATATTTGCAAATTGAATATCTTAAGATCTGAAATATTGGGTTATTGTTTTAAAAGCTTGATCTATATGAAAGTGAAGTTAAAAGAGAATCTGTGAAGGGTGATCTCTTGAGCGCATGATCAGATCTGGGCATCCGACTAACTGTAGCACACTGGTGAACTGCCAATTCGGCCCTAATCATAAGTACGCAAGTGGTTAACAGTGCAAGTGCGTGGGTACGCAGGGCAGAAACAGGAGATCCGCGTGTGTACGCAGAGCAGAAGAAGGGGAACTGCGTGGGTACGCAGATCAGAAGAAGAAGAACTGCGTGGGTACACAGAGCGACAGACGTTCAGGTGCGTACGCACAGTAAAAATACGCGGTGCGACAGTGTATCTGGGTGCGTACTTACTGTAACAGTACGCGGCGCGATAATGTTTCTGGGTGCATACCTACTGTAACAATACGCAGTGCGATTGAAGAAGCAGTGCGTGGGCACGCAGTGCAATAGAAGGTTCTCTGCGGGTATACACGGGGAAGCAAAAGGTGAAGTGCGTAGCGACGCTGGCCAGAGAAAGAAAAACTGCGTATCTGTCTTGAGATCTTCTGTTGACTGAATTTTTCTATTGATAAGGTGTTCTGGGTTTAGTTCTATTACTGTTGATCTGGTTACTGCAGTTGACTATGTAACTTACATGTACTTGATGATCATTTGATGTTTATTGATCCAGTTTGAAAATTTGATCCTTGTAAGAAAAGAAGCAGGGGGTTGTAGCTCCCTTCCAGGAGAGACTGGAAAACGAGAGAGAGTTGTAGCTCTCTGCAGGTTGCAGCCTGCGTACTGGTAAAGGACTGCACCAGTACAAAACCATTGTAAAAGGAGTTTCTAATTTGAAAGAAGATAGAGACATATTGCAGCAGGTGGTTTTCACCCACATTAGGTTTCCACCTTACATCTTGTGTTCGTTGGTGTGACTATCTGTCTTTCTTGTTCATGCTCATTATTTTATGCAAAAATAATTCAAAGTATAAATAAGGAAGATTTGTTAAAAGAACTTGATAATACTGATTCACCCCCCCCTCTCAGTATTATTTCCAAAAATTGGTATCAGAGCAGGTCCTTCGGAGAAGCTTGATCGCTTGAAGGAAGATCATTCATCATGAGCAACTACGAGAGGGAAGCATCAATCAGGCCACCAATTTTTGATGGGACAAACTTCAATTATTGGAAGGTAAGAGTTACTGCCTATCTTCAATCTCTCGGTACAGAAGTTTGAGATATCATAGACACAGGCTACACTTTTCCTTCAGCTACTCCTACAGATGCGGCCAAAAAGAAGAAATATGAAACAAATGCTAAAGCAGTCAATACTTTGCTGGGATGCTTATCTCAAACAGAATTCGTAAAGGTTATGCAATATAAATCCGCAAAAGAAATATGGGACAAGATTGTCTTGAGCTACGAAGGAGATGAACAGGTAAAGCATGCTAAACTTCAAACTCTCAAGATTCAGTATGAGAATCTTAGGATGTATAATGATGAAAGTGTGGCTAACTATTTTCTTCGGGTAGATGAGATTGTTAATTGCATGAAAAACTTGGGTGAAGAAATAAAAGAAGCTATTGTGGTTGAAAAAGTTCTAAGATCATTATCCCCAAGTTTGAATCTAAAGTGTCTGCAATAGAAGAAAAGGAAAATCTACGAATTCTTACTATGTCTCAGCTACACGGAATTCTAACTGCTTATGAAATGAGAAAGGGAGGTCCATCAGACAGAAGAGAAGCTTCTTTCAAGGCTTCAGGCAAAGGAGATTATTATGAAGCAAGCCACGTGCCAGAAGAAGAAGAAGAAGAATCAAATTTTGTCAGAAATCTTCAAAGGGGTTCTGGAAGGTTCAAAGGTAAGCTACCTTTTAAATGCTTTGCTTGTGGAAGAGTAGGTCATTATGCTGCAAAATTCCCTTATAAGGATAAAGGAAAGGAACCTGCTAGATGGAACAAGAAACAGGGTGCAAATAAGAAAAGCTACTACACTCATGCAGATAGTGATGGTCTATCAAATAGTGATGAAGATGAACGAGGTAATGACTATAAACTGCTAATGGCATTTGAAGATGATGATTATATGGATGCTATAGATGTGGATAGCCTTTATAAAGAAATTACTAAACTCAAGAGATGTATAGAAGAAAAGAATATGATCATTGATACTCTACAATTTCAAATTGATGAAAAGGAAAAACATCTTGAAAAATTAGAAGGTGAAATTGTTGGTCTTAGAAAAGAGATTGAGAAAACAAAAGCTATTAATCTTAAGTTTGTCAAAGGATCTGAAGCTTTGGATGAGATTATCAATGTACAGCGTTCTCCACTAAACAAAACAGGTCTAGGCTATAATGGAGAAACTTCTCAGGCATCCACCTCAAAAAGTTATCTTGATGCAGCAAGAAGGAATGAGCAAAAGCACAATGGAGACCATCAGGTATAGCAGGGACGAATTGCAAACAGAGACTATCAGGGGCAATCCGTCTTAAGGGTGAACAAAAGCTACAACCAGCCACAGGTAAAATCTGCTCAATTTGGTTCAAGAATGGATGACAATAGAAATTACAATCATTTGGCCGGTAGATCTGATAACCGCAGAAATTTCTTCAATGGACAATGTTTCTCTTGCCATAACTTTGGTCACAAAGTAGCTCAATGTGTTGCATATAAAACCATCATGACTAGAGAAGCTCAAAGACAAAGAAGTATGACCGGGATTACAAAAAGGACCTATAACAACTTTTCGGCTCTTGAAAATGAAGTTGAATGTTCTATTTGCAATAACTTTGGTCATAAAGATTCTGAATGCAGGAGCAGGTTTCAGCAGACAAAGGAGCAAGCCTCAAGCACCAAAACATGGAGAATAAAGGAACAACAAACAGAAAGATGTGGGATAGCATTTTATGCAGAAGGACAAGAAAATCTATGGTACATTGACAGTGGATGTTCAAAGCATATGACAGGTGATAAAGAAAAACTTGAGTCATATTCTGCTCTAGAAAAAGGAAAGAAAGTTTCTTTTGGAAACGATACTCCTGCAACCATAAAAGGAAAAGGCATTGCTCAGTTAAAAGAAAAGGTCAAGGCTGGAAATGTTTTGTATGTTGATGGATTGAAGCATAATCTTCTAAGTGTCAGCCAGATGTGTGATCAAAGAACCGAGGTGATATTCAGATCAAATGGATGTCTTGTTCGTGATCTTGATACAGGTAAAACAGTGATCAAAGGTAAAAGAACTCCAAATAATCTATACATATTTGAAGAAGGACAACAACAATGCTATCTGAGCAAGGATGATGAGCACTGGTTATGGCATCGGAGGTTGGGGCATCTAAGCTTTTCACAAATAAGGAAAGCATGCAAATATCAGGCAGTTCGCGATCTTCCAGATATCAAAATTCCAGACAACACCATATGCAAATCATGTCAGTTTGGAAAGCAAACCAGAACTAACTTTCCAGAGAAGGAAGGATCAGCTAGCATGCCTCTTGAGCTAGTACATACAGATACATGTGGTCCATTCAGGAAAAGAACACCTCGAGGAGAAGAATACTTGATATTATTCATTGACGATTTCTCTAGGTTTGTCTGGTTAGGACTTATGAAGCACAAAGATGAAGCATTCGAAAAATTCAAATCCTTCAAAGCCTTGGTTGAAAACGAATCAGGACACAAAATTAAGTGCCTCAGATCCGACAGAGGTGGGGAGTTTACCTCAAATGAATTTTTCGATTTCTGTGAAGAACATGGGATAAGAAGAGAATTCTCTACAGCTAGAACTCCTCAGCAAAATGGAGTTGTGGAAAGAATGAATAGAACAGTCCAACAAATGGCTCGTGCTATGCTTGATGAGTCGGGAACTCCCGCAACTTTCTGGGGTGAAGCCGCACATGCTGTGGTTGTTATTCTCAACAAAACAAATGTCCGAGTGAACAACACTCAAACCCCTCATGATCTCTGGTGTGGTGAGACTCCTTCGGTAAAGCACTTCAAAATCTTTGGGAGCAAATGTTATATTAAGAATACTGATGAGCAACTTGGCAAACTTGAACCTAGAGTAGATGAAGGTATTCTTCTTGGTTATTCTCCACATAGCAAAGCATACAAATGCTACAATAAAAGACTTGGCAGAATCGTTGACAGCATTGATGTAGTGGTTGATGAGAAGGGATACATTCCTAGGCAAGTACATCATGAAGACATCGAAGAAGATGAAGGCTACCCTCAAAGACAGAATGATGAAGAAGAAGAACTTCAAGAAGAACTAGAGGAGCAGACAAGAATAGAAGATAAGACTCCATCCAGATATGTTCAGAAGAATCATCCAGAATCTCAGATTGTGGGGCAGAAAGAAGCAGGTGTACAAAGAAGAAGAACAGTTGCAGAAGCTTCAAGCTATTTGGCATTACTCTCCTCCACTGAACCACAAAATGTGAAAGAGGCATGCAAAGATGAATGTTGGGTGAAAGCAATGGATGAAGAACTTGAGCAGATCGAAAAGAACAACACTTGGGAGCTGGTTCCTAGACCAAAGGATAAGAATGTTATCGGAACAAAATGGGTCTTCAAAAATAAATTGAATGAAAATGGAGAAGTAATTAGAAACAAGGCCAGACTTGTTTGTAAAGGGTATGTGCAGCAAGAAGGAATAGACTTTGAAGAAACCTTTGCTCCTGTTGCAAGACTTGAGGCCATCCGAATGTTCCTTGCTCTCTCAAGCTTTCAAAACTTCAAAGTATTTTAAATGGACGTGAAATCAGCCTTTCTGAATGGAGACTTGGAAGAAGAAGTATACATTGAGCAACCAGATGGATTCATTCTTGGAAATGATCCAAATCTAGTATGTAGATTGAAAAAGGCTCTTTATGGTCTCAAACAAGCTCCAAGGGCTTGGTACTATCGTTTGGACAAATATCTTCATCAACAAGGTTTTTCAAAAGGATCAGCAGATAGCAATCTTTATATAAAAGTTAAAAATGACAAATTGCTAATACTTGTTGTGTATGTAGATGACATTATCTTTGGCAGCAATGAAGAAGCTATGAGTCAAAGCTTTGCCTTGGTCATGCAGAAAGAATTTGAAATGTCCTTGCTGGGAGAACTGACATATTTCCTTGGCTTGCAAATCCAACAAAAAGAAGGAGGGATCTTTTTGTCTCAAACCAAGTATCTCAAACAGATTTTGAAGAAATATGGCATGGAAGATGCAAAACCAGTATGTACACCCATGGTCACAGGATGTAGCCTTAGTGCAAATGATGAATCTGCAGCAGTGCATCAACCAACCTACAGATTTATGATTGGAAGTCTACTTTATTTGACAGGTACCCGACCGGACATCATGCATGCAGTGGGAATAGTTGGAAGATTTCAGGCAAATCCAAAGGAGACTCATCTTCAGGTTGTGAAGAGAATTTTCAAATATCTTCAAGGGACTCAAAGTTATGGCTTATGGTATCCTAGAGATACAGATCTCACACTTCATGCTTATACAGATGCAGATTGGGCTGGAAGCGTGGATGACAGGAAGAGCACAAGTGGTGGTGCGTTCTTTATGGGTTCCAGATTAGTATCTTGGTTCAGCAAGAAACAGAGTTCGATTGCCTTATCTACAGCTGAAGCGGAATATGTTGCTGCTGCATCTTGCTGCACTCAACTCCTTTGGATGATGCAGACCTTGCAGGACTTTCAAATCACTTGTACACCACCTATCTCCATCTTATGTGATAACACAAGTGCAGTCATCATTTCAAAGAACCCAGTCATGCATTCAAAGACCAAGCACATACCAATCAAATTTCATTTTCTCTGAGAACAAGTGCTTGAACAGAAGGTCAAGTTGGAGTATGTTCCTTCTAAGGAACAAGTTGCTGATATACTCACCAAACCATTGCCCAGGGAGACTTTTGAATACCTCATGCAAAAGCTGGGGGTTGTTGATGCATCATCTTGTTGAATTTCTTCTGATGGTTACATGTGATGGGTTGCGGATTGGTTGAAGATTGAATGGCACAGGTTCAGGGGGAACATATAATGCATTGTTGGCATTATGAAGGATGTACAGAAGGAAACCATGGATGCTGATCTGATTATAGCTGCAATATGTCTCTATCTCTTTCATGGTCATTTATGGTGTTCGGTGGATTATGGTTCTTCTTTGCAGATCTGGTTCATATTCAGGGGGAGCATGTTCTTAGGGGGAGTATAACCCTTTGCCCTTGATGTCAAAGGGGGAGAATGAAGCTGAAGATTTTGAGGTTGCCATCAAGTCCAAAGGGGGAGATTGTTGGCATTATGTTTCTGGTATGGCTCTATGTTACAGATGTTGTACTTGATGGCAACACCCTCAAGTGGCAATGCTCTGATCAGGTTCTCAAAATATTGAAAATCAAGAAGTACGCAAGAGAACAGTTCAGCAGATGCGTACACGCAGGTACAGCGTGAAGGGACCGCGGCCAGACACGCAGGTCACCCGTTCAGAGGGTGCGTACCCCCAGTTTCACTTACTCCAAGGCAGAGAAGCGCGTTCACGTGGGGTTTCCTATGTTTGGCCCGTGGTATTTAGCCCGCCGCTCTTGATTCTATGGTTTTGGCCCGTGGTATTGTTTTATATTATTATTATTATTGAGCCCCATGTTTTTGGGCCCCTGGTATTGGTTATCTATGGTATTGATCCATGATTTTAGGAGGAGCTTTCCTATATAAAGCAAAGGAGTTCACTTGGCTAAGTATCTTTGCAAATTGAATATCTTAAGATCTGAAATATTGGGTTATTGTTTTAAAAGCTTGATCTATATGAAAGTGAAGTTAAAAGCGAATCTATGAAGGGTGATCTCTTGAGCACATGATCAGATCTGGGCATCCGACTAATTGTAGCACACTGGTGAACTGCCAATTCGGACCTAATCAGAAGTACGCAAGTGGTTAACAGTGCAAGTGCGTGGGTACGCAGGGCAGAAACAGGAGATCCGCGTGTGTACGCAGAGCAGAAGAAGGGGAACTGCGTGGGTACGCAGATCAGAAGAAGGAGAACTACGTGGGTATGCAGAGTGACATACGTTCAGGTGCGTACGCATAGTAAAAATACGCGGCGCGACAGTGTATCTGGGTGCGTACTTACTGTAACAGTACATGGCGTGATAGTGTATCTGGGTGCATACCTACTGTAACAGTACGCAGCGCGATTGAAGAAGCAGTGCATGGGCACGCGGTGCAGTAGAAGGTTCTCTGCGGGTATACGCGGGGAAGCAGAAGGTGAAGTGCGTAGCGACGCTGGCCAGAGAAAGAAAAACTGCGTATCTGTCTTGAGATCTTCTGTTGACTGAATTTTTCTATTGATAAGGTGTTCTGGGTTTAGTTTTGTTACTGTTGATCTGGTTACTGCAGTTGACTATGTAACTTACATGTACTTGATGATCATTTGATGTTTATTGATCCAGTTTGAAAATTATGAAAAGTGATCCTTGTAAGAAAAGAAGCAGGGGATTGTAGCTCCCTTCCAGGAGAGACTGGAAAACGAGAGAGAGTTGTAGCTCTCTGCAGGTTGCAGCCTGCGTACTGGTAAAGGACTGCACTAGTACAAAACCATTGTAAAAGGAGTTTCTAATTTGAAAGAAGATAGAGACATATTGCAGTAGGTGGTTTTCACCCACATTGGGTTTCCACCTTACATCTTGTGTTCGTTGGTGTGACTATCTGTCTTTCTTGTTCATGCTCATTATTTTATGCAAAAATAATTCAAAGTATAAATAAGGAAGATTTGTTAAAAGAACTTGATAATACTGATTCACCCCCCTCTCAGTATTATTTCCAACACCCATGTGGAATCTTCAGTGGATAAGTTCTTCCACTTGATAAGATACTCCGAAATTGATCGATTTCGTAGCTGTCGAGTTCTTGTTTCTCTGACTGCTTTCGGTTCCAATATAATTTTTCCTTCCTCGTCAAGTTCTGGCAATATTGTTTGAACTGGGAGCTTGTTGCCTATAACCTTCTTTAAACATGAAACATGGAAAACTGGGTGCAATCGAGAAGCTGCAGGAAGCTCCAATTTGTATGCCATAGTACCAATCTTTTGCAACACCTTGTACAGACCATAATACTTTGGTGATAATTTATTATCCTTCTTAGCTTGCTTGAGGGACATTTTCTTATATGGTTGTAGCCGTAGGAATACCCAATCACCTACATCAAAACTTCTTTCGCTACGATGTTGATCTGCCTGTTGTTTCATTCTATTTTGTGCCAACACGAGGTTATCCTATAAGAGTTGGAGGACTTGTTGTTGATGTTCGATGTGATGTTCCACTGCTTGAACCTTAGAATTTTCTCTTAAATATGATGTGATGGATGGTGGCTGATATCCATAAAGTGCCATAAATGGGGTCATTTTTGTTGCTGTATGGAAGGAAGTGTTATACCACCATTCAGCTAGAGGCAACCATTTGACCCATTGTGTCTGTTTATCAAATACAAAGCAACGAAGATATCCTTCCAAACATTTGTTTACTATCTCAGTTTTCCCATCAGATTGAGAATGATAAGATGAGCTATGAGCTAACTGAGTACCAAGACAAGAAAATAATTCTGTCCAAAAATTTCTAGTGAAAATGGGATCTCTGTCACTTACAATAATCTTTGGGTTTCCATGTAGCTTTTGAATTGTTTCCATAAATGCAGTAGAAACCGTACTAGCTTTAAATGGATGTGATAATGCACAAAAGTGTGCATACTTGGTAAGTTTGTCAACTACCACCATGATGACACTCTTTCCCTCAAACTTGGGTAAACCTGTGATAAAATCCATTGAAACATCCTCCCAACGTTGGCTTGGAATGGATAAAGGTTGTAATAGACCTGGTGTCTTAATTGTTTCAACTTTATTTTGTTGGAAAACCAAACATTCCGCCACAAATTTTTGAATATCCGATTTAAGGCCATCTCAAAAAAATTCCTTCTTAACCCTGTGGTAGGTTTTTAAAAATCCTGAGTGCCCTCCTAAGGGAGAAGTGTGCAATTGCATAAGAATCTTTTGTTTTAGTTGGGAATTCTTACAGAGGTATAAGTGATCTTTGTACCATAAAGAATCATTTTGCTAGCTAAATGTATCAGACGTACTGGAATCTTGTTGTAACTTTCGAATAAGTGCCCATACTTCTTCATCATTCTTCCATTCCTCCCTTGCTTCGTTTATCCAATCTGGTTGGATAATAGAAATGGCGCACAACAATGCTTTCACATCCTCATCCTTTCTTGAGAGTGCATATGCCACCACATTTTGCTTTCCTTTTTTGTAGATGATTTCAAAGTCATAACCCAACATCTTTGTGACCCACTTTTGTTGCTCTTCAGAGGATAATCTTTGTTCTAAAAAGTATTTAAGGCTATCATGATCCGTTTTTACCTTGAAGTGTCTTCCCATTAGGTAGCGTCGCCATTTCTTAAGTGCATGGAGTATTGCCAACATTTCCTTCTCATAAATAGCTTTGTGTAAAAACTTTCCCTTGATTGGACGACTTTCAAAAGAAATGGGTCTTTCATCTTGCATTAAAAAAACACTAATTCCATTTTCTGAAGCATCACATTCCACAATAAAGGTTTTTGTGAAGTCCGGTGTAGCTAAGACCGGTGCTTGGCACATTGCCTCTTTAAGATGTTCGAAGGTCTTTATTGCTTCTGGAGTCCATGAAAATGCATCTTTCTTCAATAATGTTGTTAGAGGTGCTGCTATTCTCCCATAATTCTTAACAAACTTGTGATAATACCCTGTTAACCCAAGAAATCCTCGCAGATGCTTTATGGATGTGGGGATTTTCCATTCCTTAATGGCTTTAATTTTGCTAGGGTCTACCTTAACTCCTTCATGAGATACAATATGACCCAGATATTCCACCTCTTGTACTCCAAAGAAACATTTGGATCTTTTTGCATATAATTGTTTCTCCTCCAATAGTTGTAGCACCCTGTCAACATGTTCAACATGATCCTTCCAAGACTTGGTGCAGATTAGTATATCATCAAAAAATACTAACACAAATTTTCTAAGGAATGGTTTGAAAATGGAATTCATCAAACCTTGAAATGTTGAAGGTGCATTGGTAAGGCCAAAAGGCATGACCAAAAATTCATAATGACCCTCATGAGTTCTAAATGCTGTTTTCGGAATGTCTTCAGTCTTCATTCTGATTTGATGATATCTTGAATGAAGATCCAACTTGGTGAAGTAAATTGATCCATGCAATTCATCCAGTAATTCATCAATATCGGGAATGGGAAACTTATCTTTAATAGTGAGCTTGTTGAGCTCCCTATAATCCAGACACATGCGCCATGATCCATCCTTCTTATGCACTAATACTACTGGAGCAGAGAAAGAACTTTGACTCGGTTGAATTATACCAGCCTCTAGCATTTCTGCAACCATACGTTCAATTTCACTCTTTTGGGCATAGGGATATCTGTACGGCCTGATGTTTGGAGGAACACTTCCTGGAATCAAATGAATAGCATGATCATGATCACGAATAGGTGGGAGACCTTTGGGAGTCTCAAATACCTTGGAATTATTGTCCAAGACATTTTGGAGATCTAGAGAAATAGATGATTGCAATGTGGAAACATCTAGCGAAAATAATTGTGCAATTACACCCCTTTGTTCCCTTTTTAGAAGCTTTGTCATACCATTAGAGCTAATTATCTTTCCTGGTTTCCTTGCAATACCCCTTAATTCAACTTCCTTTCTTTCCACAGAAAATTTCATGAAAAGTTCTTGAAAATTGAAAGCTATTGTACCCAAGGATTGTAGCCATTGTACTCCTAGTACAACATTAGCACCTCCCATTGGAATGGAAAGTATTGGGCTAGTCAATACATATTCTCCCATTGCTAGCTTGATATTATGGCACTTTCCAGAGAAATTTATTATTCCTCCATTTGCAACCATCACTTGACACTCTGGTGCTGGGTATAAGAAGCAATTCAATTCTTTTGCTACCTTACAATGAATAAAATTGTGGGTACTTCCTGAATCAATCAACACTAGTACCTTTTTCTTCTTGATTTGTCCTTCTATCTTGATGGTTTGAGGAGTGGTAATTCCCGCCAATGCATTACAAGATATGGTTGGATTCATTTCTTCTTTATCTAGGCTTTGTTCCTGGAGTATATCCTCTTCTTTTCACCCTTCTTGCTCCTTTTCTTCTTCCTCTTCACAATCTATGTAGAATAATTTCTTCTCATCACACTTATGACCTTTAGTGTATTTGCTATCACAACTACAACAAAGCCCTTTTGCTCTTTTTTCTTCCAATTGTTTTGGTGTCAACCTTATAGGTTGTGGAAGACTAGGAGCAACCACACTTCCATCTTTATAGTTGTGAGTGGTATGCTTCCTGGTTGCCATAATTTTGCTTTCCATTTTTCTTGCTAACCTGAATGCCTTCTCTAATGAATCATGTTCCTAAAGGCGAACATCATGTTGGATATTATCCTTTAAAGTCCCTATGAACACATCAATCCTATGCTCCTCTGGAATATCTTTTACCCTTATGTTCAATTTTTGGAACTCCTCAATGTGCTCCATTATTGAACCCTTTTGTTTGAGACTTATCAATTGGCTAAAAAAAGTGTTTCTTTTTGTATCCTCATAATGTGCTATCAATTCTTCCGTAAAATTTTCCCAAGTGATAAATTGTTTATGAGAGCAAAGCCATTGATACCATACAAATTGATTTGGTTCCAAATACAAAGTTGCAATACGTACCTTTTGTGTGTTTTGCACATTATTGAGATCAAAAAATTGCTCCATCTGTAATATCCATGTTGCGGGATCCTTGCCATCAAACTTCCTCATATCGATTTTTGGAATATGGTGCGTCTTCGATCCAACATTAGAGTCTACGAAATCATGATTAACATTTCCCTTGTTTGCATCATGAGTTTCCTTTACTACCTTTACACCATTGGTAAGTATTTGTTGTAGAAAATTTGTCAAATCTGTCTTCAAATATGCCATGCCTGTCTTCAAATTTGTGTTCAAATCTATCTTCAAGTTGTACATCTTAGCTTCCATGCCATTCATCTTAGCTTCCACACCATTTATCTTAGCTTCTGTTAGCTTTTGTGACAGTGACATTTGTTGCACTTGTTCTTGTAATTTTGATATATCATGTAGCATTTCTTCCTCTTCTTCATGAGTCATGCTAGAGCTTTCAGGTTCCTTACTAGGTGTTTGCATTTTCTTTCCTCTAGGCATCAGTTACCAATAAAAATGCTCTACTATGCCCTTTGAATTCCTTCAAAATAAATTTTCAAACCAAGCTTAAGCAAAAATTTAAGAAAATCTACACACCTTTTTTCACTTTGTAGGAGCTCGATATTGCCTTTGATGTATCTCTGTAATTTCCAATCATCTAGTTCTAAATTTGTGACCTGCAGTAGCCCTCTGTTTCCTCTTTCTAATGCCATAGGTCTAACCCAAATTGGATTCTCCAAGGAAGAGTTATGCGAAATATCCCACAGTGACTTGATTATAGACTAGTTTAGTAGAGCGAATTTGTACGACATGCCACGAGTCACTGTTTCGACCTTTGGATCTTAAAAATGTATAAAAGAAACTACAGTCTGTCCCCTTTCTGTACCTTCTTACGAAATTTCAATCCGATCCCCAGAGAGAAAGTTATGACGATTTTCCCCAGGTCACCTATTTGGAATGTAATTCAGGAGTCTGCAAAAAGGCCAACTTCCTCAGATCACATCTCCGCAAATATAGCGCTAAAAGCTCTGAAATTCAGACCCGAGGTTTAGCACGATTTTTTCTCAAATGGGTTTTTTTTTGCAACTTCTGAAACGTTGCAGAAAAAAGTTATATCGAAAATGCCATGATGACCTGTTTGGAGCAGCGAAACCCTAGAATCCAAAGCTTTGATACCAAATGTTATGAAACCAACTTCAAGAAAGATAGAAAAGATAGATCAATGCCTTAGAATTCAGCTTCTTCGAGGGGGAAACCTCCTTTACATTACATAAATGAACAATTCTTGGATGATTCAAATGACAAAACCTCCTTTCTATATATAGGAGTCTAAGGAGTCACAATATAACCCATCCAACCTAACAATAATAATATAAAGCCACAAAAATAACAATAGAGGGATTCTATGGGGCACAGTAATAACAATATGGGGACAATAGGGGCACAAAAATATTAATAAGGGGTATAACTACAATAGTAATGGGGTAATCACTAGTATTATAGGGACCCAACAATGATCGTCATGAACAGTTGGCACAATGGACTAAGGAATGGGGTGAAATACCTCAACCTGAGTGGGTGCATATTTTTATTCATACCCTGGATGTTATCCCAAAGAACTGGTATTTAGAAATAGAGTTGTGGCACAGGACCGCTAACTGGGATGAGATGAAAGAAATTTTCTTACTCACGTTTAGTTTTTAAGATGGGTTCGCATGCATTGATGAAGCGCTTAAGGAGATTAAAGCAACAATCTTCCGAACACCCATCAAACCTATCACATGGGTACAACCTGACTGGAGTACACAGTTGCATCATGATTTAGAATGTTACAATGTTACAATGGAAGAAGCTGATGAGGATCCACTGAATATTAATATCCTTAAATCATAGGGACAACGTGAAGTTGAGGGACCTAGTGTGGAAATCCATGATATTTCGCAACGGATGCACACAAAGTAGGTGAACATTGGTTCAAAAGAAGAACCAAAATTCGTGAACATTGGCGACTATTGGGATGAAGATACACTGGATAAGGTAGTTGAATTATTACAGGAATATCATGATTTATCTCCAACCAAGTTCTTTGAATTGAAAGGGATAGTAAGAGATTTTGGGATGATGAAGATCAATTTAAAACCCGATCTGAAGCCATTTAAGTAGCGCCCATATCGGTTGAACCCCAAATAAAAGGAAAAGGTATGACATGAAATTGATAAGATGCTTATGGCTGAAATAATCGAGCCTATAGAGGAATCCAAGTGGGTCATCCCTATGGTGGTCCAAGAGAAGAAAACAAAATGCGATGTCAAGATTTGCGTAGATCTGCAAAAGCTAAACGATGCATGTGTCCATGATCCATTCCCTACGTCATTTACAGATGAGGTTCTCAAGAATGTTGGCGGGCATGAAGCTTACTCATTTACGAATGAATTCTCGGGATACCACCAAATTAAGATCATGCCGGAGGATAGAAGCAAGACTAACTTTGCTACAGAATGGGGGTCGTTCCAGTATACAGTTATGCTTTTCGAACTAAAAAATTCTCCTGCAATTTTCTTTAGGGTGGTTGTTGTGGCATTCAAGGAGTTCATTCATAAGTTTTTGGAAGACTAGTTCGATGATTGGAAAGTGTTTAGGCTAGTCAAGAAGCATGTTTCTAGTCTACACCTGATGTTGGATACCTGTAGGAAGTACGAGATTTCTCTGAACCTGAAGAAATTTATTTTCTGTGTACCTTATGGAATATTGTTAGGTCACATTGTTTGTAAGCAAGTATTGGTGGTCGATCCTGCTAAGATCATCGTCATTATCAATCTGGATCCCCCTAGGAACATAAAGAAGATACGCGTGACATTAGGTCATACTGGGTATGTTATCACAAAAAAATGATCATCTAGCCATGCTTTACTAGATGGATTGAAGTACACCATGTAAGCCCAATTTTACCATAGTAAAAATTCTTTCACTATGAGATATTACTTAATAAACAACATTTATTAAGTCATTTATAATTAAACCCATGAAGAATAATTAAATAAATCACTATTTATTTAATTATCTTCTAGGGATAATTAATTAAACCATTGTTTAATTAATATTCCTTGTCACATTTGACCCAATTATGAGAAATAAATAGATAAATCATTAATTATCTTATTTTTCTCTAGAAATAATTAATTAATCAACAATTAGTTATTATTCCTTGTCAAGTTTGACCAAATCCCTTAGGAATAATTAAATAAATCATTATTTGTTTATTATTCCTTAACCATATTTCTTGAGATGATAAATAAATCATTTATTTATTTATTATTTCTAAATAAAAGTTTAAATACTTTTTCCCTCTAACCAAATATAATAAAATATTCCAAATTGTTATTTCTAGAATGGGGTTAATAATATTTTATTATTGTTCATTATTTGAGGATAATGTAATATTTTGTTATAAATAGAAGGGTTTTCTAGTAATTCTTCACTTTCAATTATTTTCATTGTTTCACTCACTATTGTAACTCTAATTATTATCACTATCGCACACCATTTTTCTTTTCCATTTGAGTTCTCATTGAGCTCAAACATTTTGTTTGTTGGGTTTACACATTATAGAGGAGAGAGACTCTACAAAAGCTAAAGACATTTGAGGATAGCCAAGAACCCATCCCATAGAGGGGGACTGGTAACATTATTTGTTCCCTTCACATGTGTTGTTTAATAAAATATATTCTTTATATATCTGGTTTCCATTGGATTATTGGAGTTACTTGCGCTTATTTTACTATTCCATTTTGTTGTTTAACTATGATTGTGGCATAGATCAGGGCTTTGGCAGGTTTTGTTTCTATCATTTTTTGCAGATCTACAATGTTTAACAACCATTTTCATTATTAGGGTTGTTTGTCATCCACAGCCTAAAGTGGTTTCTTTTCGTACACATTCAAGAAGAAAACACAATAACAATTTGGCAACTCCACTGCGTTTTTAATTTTGATCTGAAAACTTGGGTGACCTTTAATTTTCAGCTTAGGGTTTTTCTTTTTTAGTCTCTTAATGTTGTTTACTAGCTTTTTAACCCTAGATCAGTCAAATTTCTAACTTCTGCAAGTTTTCTGGTCTTTTCCGTAGGTCATAGGAACCAGCCACGACAGAGATGACAAATTTTTTCGATACTTGCCGACCGAGAATCAACGAGTAGAAATTGTACTTTTCTACCCCAAAGGTGCAATCAGGAGGTCTAGAGCACACTTTCTGGCCCAAAAAGTGCGATATCCCAAGAATTAGGTCAGTACCTACAATTTTTAGGGTTTTTAGGATTTTTTTTAATCTGTTTCTGGGTTTTTCCGAGAGTTGTCTACTGGGTTAGTTGACCATTGTCTTACCCCACTTAGGCCTTGATCTACTATGTTTTTCTCATTGAAGTGGAATTTAGCCTCTTTAGGGCTTCTAGTACGCTTCCACCTTTATAGGAGGAGTTTAGTTGAGTAAGAAGTCTTAAGTTATTGCGAGATTTCAACCATATTTTCCAGATCTGTACCTTTATATTTCAGATCTCCAAAGATAGGTTGTTTCCATCCAAAGTTTCATATTAAACCTTGTTTGGTCATTTTCCTTAGGGTCCCATTGTTTGCCCTAGGTTTCACACCCATACCCCTATCTTTTTGCAGTGATTTTCCTCCCTGGTTTTGTTGTTGTTGCTGCACCACTTTCCAACAACATAGTGTCATTTGATCCCAGTCACACCGACACTTAGATCTCTTGGCCCTTTTTGTGTGTTTTCAGTTGATTTCGCCACCAACCAACACAGTGTTTGCAAACCCAGTTTGGGTGGGGTTTAGAAAGTTGATTTGTTGTTCATTTTCTATTTTTAATTTCATTTTATTTCAGAAATATTTTTCTTTTTTCAAACACGATCTGGGCTTAATTAATAAACACACTTACACACACAAGCACACCTTAAGTGAAGGGTGCTTGGTTTACACCACCAAGCCAAGACTTAACTTAATTAATTTATCTCCCCACACAAAGACAAAAACATCTTGTTGATATCCCTTCACCATTTCTGTGTCACTTGTGTCTTATAGCCATTGTGCCACCAAGGCATTTGTCGTAGAGACTCTTAGGCCTTCATCCCCAATTTCCACTTGGGCATATTACTCCTCCCCGTAGGGTTCGAGTTCATATTTCCCTGAGTCCCCATACTGACTCCGCTTCTGGTTCATTTTATTCCTCATATTATTTCGAGCCTTCTTCACTGCATATCGTCATCATGTCAAGACCCAGTGTAGGTGCAGGAACCCAACCTAGTGTTGGCTCTGATTCTACCCCGGTGGTCACATCTAGCAGAACCATCTCAGGAACCATTCCGGCAGCTCCCATGCTACCTTTCATGGTTGGGTTAAGCCTCCCGAATTTTAGCCAGTTGATCAATGACCCTATACACCACGATGTTAGTTGGCCAACTATGTCGACTAAGCTCCCCTATGACATTCCCAAATTTGAGGTTAATTCTGGAGAGGACCCTAACAATCACGTCTGCTCCTTCCATATGTGGTGTTCATCCAATTCCATCACTGATGATTCCATTCATGTTTGGTTGTTCTAATGCACACTCACTGGAGATGCTGCGAAGTGGTATGTTGACCAGCTCGCTGCCTCTCATTCCATTTTTGCGATGCTTGATAAAGCGTTCCTCTCATATTTTCAGTTACCTCTCTGATACGACACCGGTACAGAGCTCTTAATCGCACTCTGTCAGTCCTCTTCCACCTATCGTTTTGATCATTTCCAAGAATGGTGTATAAGGAGGAGCATGTGTTGTGCTCTGTCCTTCAAAGACCATGTCTACCTCGATTGGTTCCTTAGGACTATTTTAGCGCCTATTACCAAAGATGTCGCGTCTGATTTTCCTCAGACAAAGGAAGAGGCTCTCCAGACTACTTTGAGATATGACTTGATTTATGCTAAATCCGGTTATGTATATACCGTTATACCAGACCTTCCCTATCCTGGTGGTGCCAGTGTACGAGGGGCATCTTACGCCACCGAGGGTATCATTGAAGCTATTTCACATCCTTCACCATATACTCAGTAGAGTTATGGTTATCTGTAAGGGGGCATCGGTTCCTCTAACACTTATGCCCCTCCTTCCAGTAACGTGTATTCAGGACAAAGCACATCTTATGCATTTACCCAACCACATCAACAAATGTCAGGGCTAGCTAGTGCTCAACCTATCTACCAGACCATTTCCCCTTCACCATATTATACCTATGCACTGATAAGCTCCCCATCCCCTTAAGCATTAGTGCCACGGCCTCCCATGTATCCTCAACCCCAGCAGTCACCGCCCTCTCAGGGTCAAGTGTTTGCACAACAGAGTGCGACCAATCCCCAAAATTTGAAGAAAAAGAATAAGGGGAAAGGTAACAAGGGTAACTAGGGTAACCAAGGTAATCAACCTAATGAACCCCAGGGGAACTAGCCTAACACCAACAACCAGTAACAGGGCGACTAGCCCAAGCAGAACAAGGCTATTCGTATGAAAAATCCTTGTGCATGTTGTGGTGTACATGGCCATTATACTCATGAGTGTCCCCTCTTACCCCAGATGCACCAAATGTGGGAATCCCAAGCAGCTTCTAGAGGTCAACCACCCATGCAGCAACTGCCTCAAAATCCTATGCCATCTCAACCGGTTGTGCTTACAAATCCTTTCCCTCAACAAGGATTTATTGCTGCTCAAACTTAGCAAGGTCAAGCAACCCACCTTCCCCAGCCTTCCGGTCCTAGTGACTACCAGATCCTCATGTTGAATTCTGATGAGGTTAATACCTCTGATGTCAACTTGCAAACTCTGTCGCGTCAATACAACAAGCCATCAACTTCATCTGCTACTGAGTCCAAAACCAAAGCATCCACTAAGCCTTTTATGACACCAAATGGTCCGCTACAGATCCCTCAACCTAAAGTTGAGTCAATTCCTAAGATCCATAATGGACTATTACCCTGTAACATGACTTCTAACCGAGCTTTCCAACATACAGTATATTACATGACTTGGCACAATCACCTGTCGCTATGTCGACGATGGAAGTCCTCCAGTTGTGGCCATCTCAAAAGAAAGCTCCAATAACTTCTTTGGGTGCAGTAGATCCTTCAGACGATTGTTTGATTTTCTTCCCCATTGATAAGTCAGAACATCCTCCATTACCTCCATCCATTGCTTTCCAAATACCAGTCCGAGTCCATAATGCCATCATCTCCTGATGCATTATTGACGAAGGTGCATCCACCTCTGTGATGTCCGTTGTTGTTTGGAAGAAACTCAAGTCACCTAAACTGTCCCCATGCACCATCACTTTGCATGCTTGGGATAGTCACTCCTCCCAGCCTCTTGGCATGTATCGCAATTATCTAGTGACTCTTGCAGGTAAGACTATTCATGTCGACATTGAGGTTATTGATTCCCTTCTCGCTTACAAAATAATCTTGAGTGGCAGTTACACTTATGCCATGTCAGCCGTCACATATGCGGCATTCCATAAGATGTGCTTCCCCCATGAAGGGAAGATCGTCACCATCGATCAATTGACATACTATGAACCGACATCCTTGACCTCCCCTGAGTCCATTATCTCATCGATGTTCGATAAGCAATCCTCTACCCCTTTCAACGATGTTTCACTCGGAGTCTACAAATATTACTCATTATTAGGTGCTTTCCTTGGTCCTCCCACTCTTATATCTGAACTTAGCTCTTTGAGTGTTTGCATGTTACAAGCGTCATGGGTTGCTCAAAAGCAGTTTGGTACATTTGATCCACAACCAACTCCTCAGCACCCCGCGGTTACCATCTCAGTCAAGCCATCCAGATCCACCCCCCCAGGACCTCCTCCTTTTGTGGGTGCCTCCCCTTTGTTCCCACCAGGAACTATTCCTCCAGGTCTCAACCATCTAGGAGTTGTTCCACCAGGACATTACCCTATAGGACATATACCTTTCTTATTTCCTCCTCCGAGAATTTTTCCTGTCCCTGTCAGGGCTTTGTTGGTCCTTCCTAATATGACTTTGGGGATCGCAATGTGGTACATTGATCCTCGTGTGAACACTCCACTTGGTCAACCAAACTGTATCATGCTTTTACCTTGCTTCAAATAGTCCCTACGACCTCTATCACTGCTCCAATTCCACTGCCACCTCAATAGGAACCCAATCCTGTTGTGAAAGCATCTGGATAGGGGGGAAAATCAAAGAAGAAGGAACCTAAGGACAAGGCTCCCCAATCACCTCCAGCTCCTAAAGCTCCAAAGCTGCCACCTCTGGGCGCTATGTGTGAGATTTTTGGGCATGCCACCAATAACTGTCCTGAGCTTCCTCGTCCCAAACCTTTAGTTCATGAAACACTAACAATGTAAACTTTGAAACATGAACTGTAAACTCAAAATGGGAACTCTGGCCAAAAAACCTCAAAAAAAACATAAAAAACAGTGCTAAAAACGAAAAGCGTTGATACTAGAATAACACTTTTTTTTTTCTTGGGTAAATTTTCGACATGTTTTAAAAATGGCGGTGAAAATCAATTTTGTGTGCAAAAATTGTCCAAAAAACACCCTCAAAACGAAAAGTGTTAACGCTTGGAAAACACCTTTTTTTTTCCAAAGTAAAATTTCAACATTTCGAAATAATGGCATAAAATATTTTATAATGACCCCAAAAAACATTAAAATTTAAAAAAATAATGAAAACATAAAAAAAATAAAAAATAAAATAAAATAAAAAAATAAAAATTTAAAACAATGAAAAAACACAAAACAAAAAAAAGTTAAAAAAATAACAAAACATAAATTAAAATATATACTAAAAAAATAAAAAATCAATCATAAAATGTAAAAAAAAAAAACAAAATTAATGATAAGAATTAAAAAACTAAAAAAAAAAATATTATAAACAAATAAATAGTAAATTTTTTTTTTAAATGGAAAATAATAATAATAATAATAATAATAATTATCTTGTAAACTATAAAAAAAAATTGGCAAAAGAAAAAAAAACAAAAATATGGAAAAGAAAAAAAAAAAAAAACATTTAAAAAAAAAACTAAAAATTAAGTAGGTAAAAATAGAAAATTAAAAATAAAAAAATTAGAAAAAAAAATTAAAAATTAAAAAAAAAAATTAAAAACAAACTAGATTTAAAAAATAAATAAAAAATTAACAAAAAAATAAATTAATTAAAAACTACTAAAATTAAGATTAAAATGTTGATTACTTAAAAAAACAAATATAAAAATATATATAAAAAAGACAAAAATAAAAAATGTTCAAACAAAATTATCTCATAAACCATAAAAGAATTTGGAATATATATATATATAAGTAAAAATAGAGAAATTAAAAAAAAACATTAGCAAATACTAGGAAAAAAAAACAAAAACAAACTAGTTAAAAAAAAAAAAATTAACTAAAAAAATTTAAAAACTAGTAAAATTAATATTAAAAAAACAAAAAAAAACTCAAAAAAAAAAACCAAAAAAATATGAAAATTATTAAAAAAAAACCAAAAAAAAATTAAAATTATTTTTTTTTTAAACAAGTTTTTTTTATTAAAAAAAGATTATTATTATTATTTTTTTTTAAAACAATATTTTTTTAGTTAAAAAAATCATTAAAAAAATTTTAAATTTTTTTTAAACAAATTTCATTTTTGAATTTAAAATTTAAAAAAAAAAAATTAAAAAAAAAATAAAAAATTAAAAAATTTAAAATTTAAAATTTAAAAATTTTAAACGTTTTTTATTGATTTTTTTTTAATTCAAAAAATAAAAATAAAAATGGGCATGGCCCACCCACTCCACTGCTACCCATGGTGGCATCGCTGTGGGCAGAAGGGCCTACACAGAATCGGCCGCCCGCCCCCCTGGCCGCCCGTGGTGACGCGGCCGTGGGCGGAGGGGCCTACACGCAAGCCCTCTGCCCACAGCCATGCCACCATGAGTGGCAGGGGACAGGCGGGCCATGCCCATTTTTTCTTTTTTTTGATAAAAAAAAGATCAATAAAAAACATTTAAAAATTTTTAATTTTTTTTTTTTAAATAATTTTTAAAAATTTTAAAATTTTAAATTAGAAAATGAAATTCATTTAAAAAAAGTTCAAAAAATTTTTAATGATTTTTTTTATAAAAAAAAAAATTGTTTTAAAAAATAATAATAATAATAATTTTTTTTTAATAAAAAAAAGTTGTTTAAAAAAAAGTTTTAATTTTAATTTTTTTTTGTTTTTTTAACATTTCATTTTTTTGGTTATATATATATTTATTTATTTTTTTAATAATTTGAGTTTATTTTTGTTTTTTTAATATTAATTTTATTAGTGTTTTAATTTTTTTCGTTAATTTTTTTTTTTTTTTTTAAACTAGTTTGTTTTTAATTATTTTTTTTCCTAGTTTTTGCTAATGTTTTTTTTTTAATTTCTCTATTTTTACTTACTTAATTATATATATAATTTTGTTTTTTTTTTTCAAATTCTTTTATGGTTTATGAGATAATTTTTTTTAACATTTTTTATCTTTTATTTTTGTCTTTTTTATATATGTTTTCTAGAGACAATTATTTCATGTGGATTGAAAATTTAATTAACGATGTATAAATATGTAGAATATCGAGAATGCAAAATATCGACCTTCTTCCTTAAATATGTAAAACAATAAAAACCTCACTACAAAAAAAATAAAAATAAAAATAAAAACAAGAAAATATGAAGAAGAAGACCACTTCCAAAATTATTAAATTTACAAAATAATTATTTACATTTCATACATTATAAAATTAAAAGTAAAAAAAAAACCTTTTAAGAAAAGGGCATGCTGTAGAATTACCACCTTTTAAAATCAACATCAAAATCACTACCATTATAAAATGCAATGTACATAAAAAAAAATATACTGCCAAAGACTATGCTTTAAAAAAAACATGTGCGTTCTGCATCACCCGTTTTCAAAATCATGTCACTTTTTTGCTATCTCTACAAAACAGGTAACAATATCAGTTCTCGTTTCAAAGTTTGCGTTGTTCATTCCCTGAGTCAAAAATACCTGAAGTCCAAATTAACTTATCAGGACCAGCCAAGAAACTCAAAATGTTGCACACAATCACCCTTGTGCCTTTTGCAATCATTATGGTCACTATTCCCATTGTATCCCTCATCTTGACGAATTTTGTGATCACCTTCAACTGCTTTTCGAATACGAGGCCACTCATAGTCGATCATCTACTCCTCTACCTGTGGATTCTAGTACCACTAGTGTACCTGAATAGGGGGACTCTAGTCCCACCATCGTGATCCCTCCCCCCAATGTCGAGATGATGAACTCCACAATCCATATCCTTTACTTGTCGTTATCCTTGAGTTCCTCATAGGAAAACCTTTCTGAGATTTTTTTGAGTGTCTTTATCAAACTTCTTTCGTCAGAAAACCAGGTCTGAACATCAATAGATTTTCCATCTACTAGCTCATCATCTACCATTCTAGGAGATGTGTATGTGAATCTTCTTTCTCATGATGATGCACCAGGCTCCGCCGCCACATCATGTAGTCATTCTTCTTCCCGCCTACCCATCTTCCATTTTGATGGGGACATCATGGAAACTATGTATACCCCTTATTACCCTTGCACTTAGGCAAGGGGGCATATTTTCTAGAGGATTTTGAACGTTGCCTCCTTCCTAATTCTCCTGTGCACCCATACAGATGGATCTATCATCCACACTGTATATCGTTTATGCCGACAGTGTGAGTCGCTTCTCCAAGAATCTAGCCTCGGTGCCATTTTCACCCCCTTGCGTACGTTAGTCCATTCGAATGGAGTGTGCACTTGATTTGCCACCAATAATCAAGCTGAATATGATGTAGTGATAGGTTTTCTAGTCGATGCCCTTGCTCATCGCGTCTTTCATCTTAATGTTTGTTTCAATTCCTTGCTGCTTGTCATGCAATTGAATGGTGTGTATCATGTGCATAACCAAGTCTTAGTTAGAGAATATCTATGATTTAAGCTATTGGTACATGAGTTTGAAACCATCGTGCTTTCAGTCATGTTCCTAGAGCCCAAAATAACTATGTAGATACCATTGCATATAACATTCCAGATTGACATTTATCACACGTATACCACAGAATATAACCATATACAAAACACATGGAAAACCATCACCATCATATAAAAATGCATAATCATATTATGTACCACATAAAACATATAAGTGTTTGGAGCCCATAGCTCTAAATACATTCAACATGCCCATAGAATGTTACAAAAATCAAAACAAAGGGGACCTACATTTCCCTATCCCTAGTCGCTATCTGGCACATCTCGCACCAAAGGCTCTGCTCCACCTACTTGTAGATCACATACTGCCTGGAAAACCATTGCCATGTGCCACATGATCTCTCGCCAATCTAAGGGAAGGCTTGTACACTCATCTGTGTACCAATCTTCTAACTCATGCAACCCGCGCTCAGAAACTCTAGTCAGCAGCACATCACACCTACAATGTAGTTCAACAAGTAGATCACTATCATTTGGACCCTGACGTGACAATGATGGTCCTTGATCTACAGCCCCTAGTGTTGCAGCTCAACCTTCATATCCTGTCGGTTTTACCGGTGCTATATCTGCATACCACACATTTTACACTCAGTACCATATACATGTGATAAAATTATGAAATGCACCATAAAAATAACAACTTAACACTTACCATCTGGTCCCCATGCTCGTCCAGGTGGAAGTGGTAGGTCAGGATCACCCTGATAGTTCATCCCACTATAAGGATAATCATCTATGTAAAGGGGCATCTGATCCCAGTGTGCGAAAAATTAAGGTCAGAATACCCACTTGACCCCCATCCTCCCCCTCTCCGCAGTAGCTACCCCCAGCGGCGCATCCTAAGCTCCTATGGACCCCCATCCTGGATCTATACATGAGGGAGGATGGTAGGTATCTTCTCAAAGAAGAAATCACATAGTATTCTACCAAATGTATAGTCGCGGTTCACCTGTCTCTTACATAGACTCAACTTTTGTTTCATCGACGATAACATCATTTGGGCCCACCCATAGTAGCTCCCTACGAAAACACTCTCAACAAGCATCATCTGCCCACCAGTGATGTGGTGGAACGCCTATCTTCCTAGAACCTATAGTACTACTGCAATAACAACCCATGTCTCTAGCCTATCTAGATCAATAATCAGGATGGTCATGCCCTTCACACGCATCCCCCGTAGAAAATGGCTATCCACAAACTCTATAATGTTCCTCCCATGAGGCAACATCAGATGGATATCCCCCACCACCCCTAGGGGAGGCAGTCCAGTCAAGAAATAAATATCTTGTAATGTAAGCTCGATCTTGTGCCCTTGCACCACAAAGACCTCCTGGTCGGGATCCCAATAGCTCATGATCCTTGATAACATGGGCTCATCTACCCTCATCAATGGGTTCTCTACCAAGTTGAGAATCCCGTAGCGAGCCAACACCCCTCGAACCCACTAATCCCTCTGAATCTCGGATCGAAGGGTGTCCAAATATTGCTCACGCCAGTTGATTTTCAACTCTGTCATACCTGCAAAACACCACATGTCTTGTCAATTTAGAGAAGAAAACACTAGCCTAAACTGATCAACCTACAGCCCCCACTAGGCCAACACCTTAGCTCCAAATCATATTTTTCTACCCAGAGAGTGAGAGCTTGTAGGTTTTGGCCTATTTCCTACGAGCCAGATCATAGTTCTTAGCCTAAAACATGCGATCCGGCTGAGAAGTAGAGCAGGGGTCTCCCAAGGAGACACAGAGTACAAAAATCAGGAAATAAACCACTGAAACTGAAGAGATAAGTAAGGCCACAAACCTGAAAGTCACTCACCATGATTCCAATTGTCGGTTTGTCCGCTATGATCTCCACAAGATTTAGGGCCTTTTCCTCCTCTCCAAATTCACCACAGCTCACTTAGCAAATGAATTCAAATTGGAGGGAAAATGTCCTTTTAGAGAAAAACCCATAGTTTTTCTGTCGCCCATTGCAACCAAACCGTAGCTCAGTTTGATGAACCATCAACACCATTGGAAATCTATCATCGATTAATATAATGGGTCTTTCTTAGTTTTTGATGATTTGACACTTCACTCGGAAGCCATTTTTTCAAGAAGTGTCACTTCATCACCTCTCAAAATCGAATTTCTTCATATGTGACACTTGTACTTTGGGGGCCACCTTCCCTTGGCACTTTTCATCTCACGTGTCGATTTTCGTCATGAGAAACCATCATTTTCTCATGTTTTCATGGTCCCCACCGATCCTATTCTGTGTGGCAGTGTCATTGAATCACCCTTGTTCAGAGCATCCACGATGAGTCACCTTTGCATCCATGGAGTCTGTTTCACATCCCATTGTATCATGTCACAATATTCCATCCATCTTTGCATACCATTCATCCCGTGTTTCCCATTTTGGCCTTCAGTCATACTATCCACCATCCCCTCCATAGTCGAGTTAGTCGTTACCTGGTCAACCATGCATTTTATGCTCTGACAAGGGAAGTCATCTATTTATCCCTCAATCCCATTTTCTCCATTGTCCCTGGTGTCAATCCATCAGTCACATTACTAATTCCCTAGTGGCTTAGTTGAGGATCCTCATTGCCTCACCTATGGCAGGTCCTATTCTGTCGACATCAGCACATTTATTCCAGAAGAACGGCCTAGAGGGCGGTGTATCCTGGTTCCATATTCCACTCTTGTTCGGTGCCTCAGATCAAGCAAAGGGAATCATCATTTCCCCTTGAATTGGTTGTTTCATGCTCATGATTCATACATTTGATGGTCCAATGATGCAGCAAATTGTACCAGTGATTCCCGAGTGTGTGTGAGATGTTTCAGACCTCATGAGGGGGTGGCCCTTCACGTAGACCCCCACATGCCCGGATGCCTTCCTATTATCCTATAGCCTTAGATGTAGTTCTGCAGATTTAATGGGTTCAGTTATGACTGCTTGCAACATTCATGGCATGCATGTCTACTTCAGATGATCCATTCAGTTTCGCAGAGCCCATTCCCGTTAAGCAGGGCTTCTTTGGTTGTTCTACCCTCCCTCCCGCCCATTTTTTAGGGAAGGGCCATAACATCTCATGTACCCAAATGTTATTCTATTCAGTCATGGCTCATGTTTTTTCTAGGCGCATTACGTATATGGGACACAATGTATTATTTTTTGGCTCAATTATGCCAGCATGTCATGTACCATTCAACATGTATTTTACTGTTCAGTTTCATGTTTCTGGGTGCATCATTATTTTTTGTACTAAGCTATCTCGGTGGGCATAGGTATGCCTCCCCCACCTCACCAAGATCGGGACCAAAACATAAAAGGAGACTTTCATTGGTCTCGCCCCCTCTGTCACTATCCTCTTTCGCTTCAGCTCTATTGGTCTCTCTCTCTCTCTCTCTCTCTCTCTCTCTCTCTCTGACTCCACTTCGTTGTCTAGTGATTGTGTCCTTACAACGTACTTCAGTCATACATTTTTCTCCTAACACTCGTACGTTGGGGGGCAATCTGTTATCACAAAAAATTGATCATCTAGCCATAATTTACTAGATGGATTGAAGTACACCATGTAAGGCCAATTTTACCATAGTAAAATTTCTTTCACTGTGAGAAATTACTTAATAAACCACATTTGTTAAGTCATTTATAATTAAACCCATGAAGAATAATTAAATAAATCACTATTTATTTAATTATCTTCTAAGAATAATTAATTAAACCATTGTTTAATTAATATTCCTTGTCACATTTGACCCAATTATGAGAAATAAATAGATAAATCATTAATTATCTTATTTTTCTCTAGGAATAATTAATTAATCAATAATTAGTTATTATTCCTTGTCAAGTTTGACCAAATCCCTTAGGAATAATTAAATAAATCATTATTTTTTTACTAGTCCTTAACCAGATTTCTTGAGATGATAAATAAATCATTTATTTATTTATTATTTCTAAATAACATTTTAAATACTTTTTCCCTCTAACCAAATATTATAAAATATTCCAAATGGTTATTTCTAGAATGAGGTTAATAATATTTTATTATTGCTCATTATTCAAAGATAACCTAATATTTTGTTATAAATAGAAGGGTCTTCCATTCATTCGTCACTTTCGATTATTTTCATTGTTGCACTCATTTTTGTAACTATGATTATTATCACGGTCGCACGCCATTTTTCTTTTCCATTTGAGTTCTGATTGAGCTCAAACACTTGTTTGTTGGGTTTACACATCATAGAGGAGAGAGACTCTAAAAAAGTTGTAGACATTTGAGGATAGCCATGAACCCATCCCATAGACAGGGACTAGTAACATTATTTGTTCCCTTCCAAGGTGTTGTTTAATAAAATATATTCTTTATATATATGGTTTCCATTAGATTATTGGAGTTACTTGCGCTTATTTTACTATTCCATTTTGTTGTTTAACTATGATTGTGGCATAGATCAGGGCTTTGGCGGGTTTTGTTTTGATAATTTGTTGCAGATCTACAATGTTTAGCAGCCAATTTCATTGTTAGGGTTGTTTGTCATCCACAACCTAAAGTGGTTTCTTTTCGTACACATTCGAGAAGAAAACACAATAACAGAGTACTATAGGAAGTTTATTAAGGCATATGTGTAAATCACTGCGCCCATGGAGAAGTTGTTAAAAAAGGATGTTACATTTTGTTGGGATGATGATTGTCAGAAGAGATTGGATACTCTGAAGGAGAAGATGGTTACGGCGCCAATCCTAGTATTCCCAGATTGGAAGAATGAATTTCATGTGCATGTGGATGCATCTTGCATAGCATTGGGAGTTGTCTTAACACAACTAGGGGCAAGAGATATCGGTCACCCGATTTCCTTCGCCAATCGGAAACTATCTAAGGCCACATAGCACGAAGGTTTGGCCATGGTTTATGCACTACAGAAGTTCAGACATTATCAACTAGGTGCGCACTTTAAGATGTACACAGACCATTCTGCTTTGAAGTACCTTGTCAATAAGCTTGTGTTGGGGATGAAATCTATAGATGGTTGCTCCTTTTTCAAGAATATGATTTTGAAGTCATAGTGAAGCCCAAGAGATTGAATGTTGGACCAAACCACCTTTCTGGGATCGAAAATGGTGAAGAGCCTACAAATATTGAGAAGGACTACCTGACACGCAACTCTTTGCTGTCAAGGTTGTGGATGAGCATTTTGCAGACATTATTCAGTTTTTATCTACTAGTGTAGCTTCTGAAGGTTATACGATGCAAAAAAAGAAGGAACTAGTTGCCAGGGATGTTGATTTTTCTGTGATTGTAGGACAACTATATAAGATGGGGTCAGATGAAGTTCTACGTTGATATGTACATGAATATGAAAGACATGGTATTCTAGCTAAAGCACATGGTGGTGTCACTGGAGCACACTATGTAGGTAAGGCTATTGCATAAAATATCCTATGCGTAGGACTATGTTGGCCAGCAATACATAAATATTTCAAGGAATACTACAACACGTGCGATGTGTGTCAAAGGATCGGGAGACCATCACGAAGGGATGGACTTCCATTAAATCCATAGGTCACGCTACAAGCATTTGATAAATGGGAAATTGACTTTGTTGGACCTATTCAGCCACTAGGAAAAAATACAAGAGCGCATTATATTATGACTACTATGGAATACTTAACCAGGTGGGTCGAGGCACAACCTATGAAGGATTGTAGTGTGGAAACTACTACGAAGTTCATATTTGAGTTTATTCTGTCAAAGTTTGGATTCTTGAAAGTTCTGATGAGTGACAGAGGGCCACACTTCCTAAATGAGACAATCACAACTTTAACAGAAGATTTCTAGATGTACCATCAGAAGAGTATGCCATATCACCCCAAGCGAATGGCATTGTTGAATCTTTCAACAAGATCTTGGAGAATGCCCTCACAAAGGTATGCAATGTTAATAGGAATGATTGGGATGTGCGCATACCAGCAGTTATATGGACCTATAGGACTACCTGTAAGAAATTGGCTGGGCAAACACCCTTTTGACTGCTTTACGGCCAACAAGCAGTAATGCCGATGGAATACATAGTGCCCAACTTAAGAATCATAGCAGTAACCAAGATGGGAGATCGTGACATCATGGAGGAATGCCTAACATGGTTGTTGGAATTAGAGGAAGACCGTTTTTTGGCTGGGTTTCATCAACAGGTACAAAAATATAGATAAAAGGCATGGCATGATCGACACATCAAGCGGCATGCCTTCAAAAATGGAGATTTGGTACTAATGTATGACAACAATTTTACCAAGTTTCTGGGGAAGTTTCAGATGCATTGGCTAGGACCATATGTAATTAAGGACATTTCAGATGGTGGTGCAGTTTAGATCGTGAACCTTAATGGGGAAGTATTTTCATGCAGGATTAATGGGAGTAGGCTGAAGGTTTATATGGGTGATCCCACCCCTATGCAATGACTACATGAACACAAGAAAGTCTAAGTGCTTTTGGAAGTTGAAAGAAAGCGAAGGACTATAAACTACGCTACCAAGGAAAAATTTTATTAAAGGAGGAAGGCTGCATGATGTGTTGGAAGAGTGTGCAAATGGAAGTTGAGATGAGGTACCTGCGGCAGAAGGAGGATTGTTGTGTAGCCTACCGAGAAAGTGACCGTTGGAGCAACTACAGTTGATTTGAGAGTTATTTTGTCATTAAAAGGAGTAGGGGGAATGCATTTAAGGTGAAAATCTGAGAGAATATACCGCCAAAATCACATTTATGAGCATGATTTACAGGGGAATGGATAGTTTGAATTCAAATCAAATTATAAATATCACACCCCGCTCGAGACTTGGCCACTTTGCTTCTTGAGAATTTGTTGTGCTTAAAGAGCCGAGTGTATTGCTGTATGTCCGGTTGGGCAAAAGTTGAGCAATAATTCTTGAAGAGAGGGGTAGAAAATATAATGACTACAAAATTGTGAGTCCCTACTATATCACCGAGGCTACCGAGGAAAAAAACCTATTGCCTTTGTGGTAGGAGAGAAAAAGCAGAAAAATCCACAATAGGCCCGAGTTCGGAAAACGCCGTGAAATATTCCAATTGAGCATAGATAGAAGGGTTGTATGGATAAAAACAAGTAGCCTATGGAACCTTGGGACCAAGACGAAGAAGAGATGAATATGGGGATTGAGGATATCAATGCAGAAGGCGCAGAACCAATTTTCTAGCTGCTGCAGTATATACCCCCACAAAAACCAACCACCAAACTATCTAAGGACCATGACTCTTTGAAATTCAAGGTATTCACACCATTGCTACCAGAGGAAGTACCTATTGAGGGTGACTTGTTGGCTTGGGTACCATTTCTGAAGATGGAGGATTGGGATTTGGGCGATCATGAGAAATTTCTGCAATTGGAACCCAATAAATACTTGAAATCAGTCTACTATGAGGAGACGAGTGTTACAAGACTTGAACCAATGAAGTGGGTGGTCGGTATTGAGCACACAAGGCTGCTTAATATGTTGGTCCCACATTTTAGTCGCAATATTCTTAATACCATTTGTGTGCATGGGTTGTTGGCATTGGTTCATGACGGGTGCCTCTGGATGGGAGTGCCCATCCCAATTAATGATATGCTTATCCAAATAATCACAACACTACCATATCAAGGCGTGAACCCCAACGATGCTTTTGTGGGGAAGTCATAGGAGAAAAATCTCGTGGACCAAATGAAAAGTGACTTCGAGTTGGTGAAGAAGTCATAGGGTTATGCCATTAGTTTTCTGCACAGATCTTGGCAGGAAAAATCATGAGGAAGTGTCATACCGATGAAGTACCAACACCAATGGTATCCTTGGCTATGCAGTGCAGCCAGGGGGTCCAATTCAATTGGGTAAAGTAGCTCTGCCAAAAATCCTTAGATGATTGCTGCAAAGCACAAGAGGAAGGAAAAGCATTCCACTACGTGTGGTTGCTATTATTGATCGCACTGATAGCTTGGAGGACGCCAAAGGATTACCAGTTCCCAACTGACGAATTCAGAGTTGTGCGAGGCTACTAAATTTGCCTCATTGTGGACAACGAAGGACCTTGCCCGTGTCATTGAAAACAAGATGTTTTGGGTACTGTTTGAAATGGAATTGCATATGGTGATTAACCAAAAACCGCGATTGTCACCCACTCTGTTCAAAGAATATTGGTGCATTGTAGATTTTAAGGTTGATTTCCATCATGTATACATCCGCACAAGGTGTGACCTAATGAAGAAATGGACGGCGTTGCCATTTTTTGTCACCAAAGATGATATCACGCAGTTAATCTTTCAGTTGCTGACTGACTGGCTCCTTCCAATGGATATCATCAAAGGTATCACAGGGACTAGTGCAGAAGGCGCAAGGGGCACCAGTAAAGAAGCGTAGAAGGAAAATAAAGTAGTGACCATTGACCTAGAGAAAAATACCATGCAGGAACCAGAGGGCAAGCACAATGAAGAGCAGCATACCGAAGAACTGGATCAAGGTACCAAAAACACTGTTGTAGACCCGAAGATTGTTTATTCTCGCTTTATTCTTAAACGACGACAAAATTCAAGTGCGGGACAAGCATGCAAGAAGCACAAGTCTGATAAGACCGCTAGTGCCGAGGCCATGGTCCTCACTGAGGGGGACCTTGATGAGATTGGAGAAACTATTAGGACCACAACAAAAGAATTTTGGGGCCATATTGTAGATCAATATCAGTCTGCTTTTACAAAGGTACAAGTAGGCCTCACAGAGTTGTAGGTTCAGGTGAGCTAGGATCAAGTGAGTGTGGTTCAAGCAAGCCGGTCTCAAGCACGTGTGAAGCTAACAACATTGGGTAGTGTGAAATCAGTCCTCACCTCAGAGCTCCGCGTTATACCCCCACCTAATGGATCTTTACATTTGAACGATTCCGTAGAAAAGGAGAGTGCCCAGCTGCCCAAAGACGTAAGTATTAACCTTGCGATGCTCCCCCTATCCACACTAAATGAGATACACCAAGGTGTAGCATATGAGCTTAAGGTGCGAGAGTGTTGGGCGTGGGATCCCCCCAAGGCAAGTTTTGGGGCTTAAAGCCCAAGTTTTGACTAAGTCTAATGTAAAGACTCCACGATTTGTGGGTGTAGAGCGCAAATATGGTAAATGAGTCAGAGGGTTGTCTACCCTCATTTTTGTAATGTAATGTCAGTTTGAGAGATCTACCCATGGTCCGCGGACCATGGGATTGTATAAATAGAGCGAGGATCTAAGTGTAAAGAGACATATAAGAAATCTAAGGAAATCAATCCATGAAGCATTGAGTCGAAGTGTAGAGTCGAATCTTTGGGTCGTAGAGTAGGAGAAGGCTCTACAGCTGAGTGCGTAGAGGCCTAGTAGTCTGCAGTTGAGTACGTGGACCCCTGCAGCTGAGTGCGTAGGGTAGGTTGAGTCTATAACCATTGGAAGAATTAATAAAGAGAAGTGTTACCATATTTCTATGTATCTTTTCTTGTTTTATGCATTGAAGTATATTGGGTATGAATTGAAAATTTACTGTTTATTTACTACATGAACTTATATGAATGTGATGAATAAGTAAATCTAATAGAAGGTATCTATTTACACAAAGATAACTAATTGTTATAAGAAGATAAGTAAGATCTATTGTGTGACTAGGGGAAATAGTGCAAATCGCTGCTTCAGTAGTGAAAAAGCCCCACAACCCCTGGTTAGGGTTGCACGAAGGCGAATGTAATAGGGCGCGAATGCCTCACAGGTCGGGGAAGTGCATGAAGTAACCTACACGAAGGTATTCAAAGTTGGACGAAATCAGCCCCTCAGACATCTCAAGGGTGCAAAAACCTAGTTCCAGCATCCCCCCATACTGCTTCGGGTGAGACCTCAGTCCGTGCTCCAAGGATTGTTGCCAAAAGGGCCAGTAGTACAGGGATTTGCTTGGCTAATTAACTCCGAACCTGGGTCAGGCCCCAATAAGCCAACAAATGGTTCCGTTGCCAGGACCGGAATATGCATAGAGATGTCTGATGTCGTATCATTGGAATCCAACTAAGAAATAAATTGAAGGTTGGCTGGATAGAAGAATTCACGAGTTTGCGACATAGGAGAACAAGAATCCATGAATCCATGACTATCAAAAGAAGAGTGGTTAGACTACTACCTGTACACAGAGATCCACAAAAGTTTCTCCGCATCTTTCCCTACTGAGTTGTACGAGTGGATCGCGAAGCTAATAGATAGCTAAGGAAGGTGCAAGCTCGACAGTCCTATTGTATGGACCCCAAAGTTGGTGCACATATAGGAAGCATCGGAGGATAAGATCGCGCGTGCTGTTGATCACTCACTCGATCGGATTATAGGAGGATTCATTGTTGAGTTCACAGAAGACACTACGGTTAGCTACAGCAAGGCCGAGTGACACTTTCTCAATGGACTGCGAGGTAAGTACGTTAAGTCTCTGAACATTCGGATTAAAATGTTGTTGTGTGAAAAGCGGATTATGTGAATACATTAATGTTCAGGGCTATGCGAAGTGGGAGAATTTATAGAAATGAAGGTAGTCCAGAACTAGAAACTAGCCCCTTGATTTCACCTCCACGTGGGGACGAGGAAGAGCTCGCGAAGGTCTCACCAATAAGTGCGATCAATTTGATAAGGCAAAGAATCCTACGCATACCACCCCCACCCAAACCATCAACAAATTCACTGCCTTCACCCCCATCTTCACGCATATCACCTCCGCCACCAACGCGAATCAATATGGCAAGTGCGATAAAGTTGTCAGTGTTCAAGGGAGTAGGAAATGAAGATCCAAACCAGTTTTGGTTCGTGATAAGGGTTGTATGGGAAGCGCAGGGAATTACAGATGATATGATCCAAATGGATCCTAGAATGCTCTCTAAGTCTTCAAAATCTCTTAAAATCATGCCAAAGAACAAAACAATCACATGTGAAGAGCCCTTAGAATGGCGGAAAAACACTATCGGGAGGCCAAAAACACGTGAAAACAGTGAAAAACAGAGTATTGGGAGCGTGAACAGTGAATACACAGTAGCCGTCAGATCTGGCCGATCAATGGTCTAGATCTGATCGAAAAACCGCAATCAGTACAGGCAGACAGCAGATATCAGCACAGACCATATAAAACTTGCGATGGCGACTAGTGGAGTCAGCTAGGGCCGTCGATCAAGCGCAAAGATCAATGGCCCACGTTGCATCGTGGGATCGCTATCGAAGATTACAAGAGCGCTTACAATGGGCCAGGGTTATCGCAATGTGTGATTGCGATCAATGGCATCGCGATATCACAATCGGGGCTACACAGAGGAGTGGGCTATATACGCATACATATATGCGATCCGATGAACTGGACCCGATGGTTATATAAATATTATTTCATAAGATTTGAGATCCGTAGAAAAGGCATTTTTAATGTATTTTGCATATTTCGTTTATTAAATGAAATACAAAGGATGAAGCGTCGATGCGATAAGCCGGACCCGAAAGGGTTCCTTAAAGCTATTGTATATTATTTCAGATCCACCATAAGCCATTTTTACGTTGTTTTCACAATTTTTAACATATTTTTAAAATACAAAGGAGCAAGGCTGAAGTGAATTGTGACAGCAATGAGGACAGACCCGATAGAAGAATAGACCATATTTAAGGACTTTTGAAGTCCGAAATGAACAGTGTTTTGGCGGATTTTCTCAGTTCGAATACATTTCTCTGTGTTAATAGAGAGCGGCTATTTCAGGGGTTCCAAAGGCCCGAGGCACTCTTACGTTGCAGAATAGGTGGCCACCTCCCCTTTAGGCATTATGCAATGATTGTGTAATGCTAGAAGAGGGATTCGAGCGGACAGAGGCTGGGAGACAGAAAGACGAGAAGGAGAAATGAACAGGCAGCCCAGATTGGCTTTAAAGCCACAAACAAAGAGAAAATAGAGGCAAGCAGTATTGCAGGCAGTGCCGAGACATAGCTAAGACAGAGATAGAGAGTTATTAAGAGAGTCTGTGTACTCAAGGGAGGCTTGAAAGGTTTAAGCAAACTCTTACTGTTATATCTGTTGTGTATTGAGTCTCAAATTGAGCTCATACTATTGTAAAAACTCTACTTAAAGACATAATAGAGAGGCCACCACTAAAGGTTGGACCAGAAGATGTAGCCCATGAGTATTGGTTGAACTCCTCATTAAATTTGTTGTGTTATGTGTTGTCTATTATGTTTTTGCTTACTGCTTCATTGTCTGTGTATTTCGCAATCTTATCGATCCATTGCATAAAATAACATAGACAAATCCAAGCACATGAGTCTGTAATATCTTATTATTTGTCTTAGATCTCATTATCAGATCAAGTGGTATCAAAGCTTTAGGTTGCTAAGGTTAGACAAGCTTGTGCTGGATTGTTGAATGCTAACTAGGTTAAAGCTCAAATCAGGAGAAGGAGAACTGGTTGAAGCTAACCCAGAAATAGGAAGAGTCTATCCTAAGAGGAAAATAGTAGAAGAAAATCCCTTGGAATCAGACTTTCAATTCATGGACAATTTCATGACCATGAGAGCCATGGTAGAAGAGATGTATCGAGAATTTAAGAAAGGTAGAGGTGAAGATTCTTCAACCTCCAAACAAGACAAAGGAACAGAGGAATCTCTTCTAGATGGCCATTCTGAAGGCAAAGGGAAAGGAAAAGAGGCTCCTCTATCCACACCTCCTGATAGCCCTGAAAATAAAAAGAAGAAAACATCTTTGATTAAATTAGATGTTAAATTTGATTTGCCAATATATGATGGAGAATTAAATGCAGAGAAGCTAGATAACTGGATTAGACAGATTGATGTGTATTGCAGGGTGTAGAATATTGATTCAGACAGAAGAAAAATTCAAATGGCTAGCCTACACCTTGGAGGAACTGCCTTAGTTTGGTGGGAAGGCAGGACACAAGATGACTTGAAGAAGCATGGTAAAATTCTTTCTGTCTGGAGTGAATTTGTTTCTACCATTAAAAACAGTTCTATCCACTAGCTTATATGCAGCAAGCTATGATGAGTTGGAAAACTTTTCACCAATTAAAGGGGCGAAGTGTACAAAGCTACACCGAAGAATTTAGAAAAAGAGCTTTAATTCTAGGCATTTCTTTAGACTCACCTGAAACCTTGCTGAAGTATATAGGTGGTCTACACACCTATTTGAGGCATACATTCTCATGTTTAACCCTACTAGCATAGATGAGGTATCTGTTCAAGCCACACATCTAGAGGCTAGAGGCAAGAATGTGAACCTAGAGATTGGGGAATCATCAAAACCCACTGCAAGCAAGAACAAGAAAAAGAGGAAGCAGAAATGGAAAGAGAGGAAGGTAAACATTGTACAGAAAGACAAACCTTCATGCACTCACTGCAAGAAGGATGGACATGATGATGAACATTGCTATTCTTTGCATCCGGAGCTGAAAACCAAGAAGTTCGATGGCAAGAAGAAGAAGATTGTTGCTGCTATACAGAAAGATTTGGGGTCAGACTCAGGTGATGAAACAACAATCGCAGCCATAGGTATAAAAGGTAAAAATTCTGAAGCATCTACTAGCAATTTTGCACAAAATATTGATAGTGAAGAAAATGAAAGGAAAGGACATGAGCTTTTTCATATTAGAGTTATTTCCAAGCATCAAAAGATTGATACTTTATTTGATAATGGCTCACAAGTAAACTTGATTTCTGAAGCAATTGTAAAGAAATTGGGACTACTAACCAGACCTCACAAGAAGCCATATTCATTAGGTTAGGTATGTGATAAAGCAAAGCTACAAGTGACTAGACAATGTAAACTTAGGTTTTCTTTTGAGTCAGCATTTGTAGATGAGGTTGAATTAGATATCATTCCCTTGGATATATGTGGAATTGTTTTAGGAAGTCCTTACTTATATGATAGAAAATCCATTTTCTATAGAGCTGAAATTAAGTATCAACTCGTTAAAGATGGAATAGAATATATCGTAAGAGCTCATAAACTCAAGAATAATTATACTCTCATAAACTCAGGGCAGATGAAAAGAATTGTAAATTCATGCAAGCAATTTTTACTGATGGTTGTAAAGGAAAAGAAACCTAATAAAACCAATGTATTTGAGGGTTGTGATGCTAAACAGAAAGCTGATTTAGAAAAAGTTGTTTCAGAATATGATATCTTATTCCAAGAACCTAAAGGTCTACCACCCAAAAGGGAAATTATACATGATATTAATTTGCAACAAGATGCTCCATTGCCTAACATTAGAATGTACAGGTTATCTGCTTTAGAGAATGTAGAGATCAAGAAGCAGGTATAGGAGCTGCTCGAGAAAGGGTTCATAAGACCAAGCACATCACCATGCGGATCTCCAATTGGGTTGGTGAGGATGAAAGATGGTTCGTGGCAGATGTGCATTGATTACCGAGTGCTAAATAAAATAACGATCAAGAATCGTTATCCGCTTCCTCGCATTGATGATCTATTGGATCTGCTGAAAGAAGTTGTTTACTTTTCCAAGTTGGACTTGCATAGTGGTTACCACCAGGTCAGAGTAGCAGAGCAAGATGCATGGAAGACTACTTTCAAAACAAAGCAAGGGCTTCATGAATGTCTAGTTATGCCTTTTGGCTTAACTAATGCTCCTGCCACTTTCATGAGAGTTATGAATGATGTACTCAGGCATTTTATTGATGATTTTGTAATTGTATATCTAGATGACATTCTTGTTTTCAGTAAAACGTGGGAAGAACATTTGAAGCATGTAAAGCAAACTCTAGATGTTTTGAAAAAAGAAAATCTCTATGTTAAATTATCAAAATGTGAATTTTTCAAAACATCTTTGAATTATTTGGGTCATATTATAGGGGGTGGTGAATTGAAGATATATCCCTCTAAGGTTGAAGTCATTGTAAACTAGCCTAAACCCAAATCTGCTATAGAAGTTAGAAGCTTCCTAGGAGCAGCACAATATTGGAGAAAGTTTATTGCTAACTTTTCCTTAATTGCAGCTCCCTTACATGATTTAATAGGATTGAAAAAGGTGTTTTAGTGGGGAGGAAAACAACAGAAAGCCTTCGACACCTTGAAAGAAAAAATTAGTACAACACCAGTACTAGCATTTCCAAATCTTCAAATACCATTTGAGATTGAAATAGATGCCAGTGACTATGCCATGGGAGCATTGTTGATGCAACATGTTAAACCCATATGATACCATTCTAAGACTTTTAATTCTACAGTAGTTAATTATCCTACATATGATAAATAATTGTATGCATTAGTCCAGAGTATGAAAAAGTGGAAACATTACTTAATTGGCAAAGAAACAATTATACATACTGATCATCAGCTACTTCAGTATTTGCAGTCACAAACTAAATTGCAGCAATCAAGACACTATAGGTGGATGGGTTTCCTACAACAGTTTCATTTAGTCATCGGATATAAAAAGGACATACACAATAAAGTTGCAGATATGTTGTCCAGACCAATCATAAATGCATCTACTATACTTAAGCATAACTCAGTAATGCATGAAAGCTACATTGAACAATATGCTCAAGATATAGACTTTAAAGATGTATATGCAGCTTTAAGTAATGGAAAAAAGGTAGAAGAATTGGATTACTATGTTAAGGACCAACTCTTGTATCATTTGGGAAAGCTATGCATTCCACAAACTGAAAGAGTTAACATAATTAGGGAGGCACATACTTCTCTAGTATTAGCTCATTTTGGTGTAAGTAAAATAGTTGCACAACTGCAAAGATACTGCTATTGGCCAAAAATGCATGAAATAGTTTCTAGATATATTAAAGGGTGTACCATGTGTGCTAAAAGCAAGCCCAGCAATAGAAAACTAGGCTTGTACACTCCACTTCCAGTTCCTTCTCATCCTTGGGAAAGTGTTTCCATGGATTTTGTTGGGGGATTGCCAAAATCTAGAAAAGGTCATGACTATTTGTATGTTATTGTGGACAGGTTCAGCAAAATGTGTATTTTAATACCTTGTAATAAGCAAATTACAGCTGAACAAACAACGAAGTTGTTCTTTCAGCATGTTTGGCTGCATTTTGGGTTACCCACTTCCATAGTATCTAATCAAGATTCCTGATTTGTTGGGAAGTTTTGGTCAAGTCTGTGGGAATTGATGGACACCAAACTGAATAAGAGCATAGCCTTTCATCCACAAATAGATGGCCAAACAGAGGTAGTCAATAGGACAGTGATCCAGTTGCTCAAGGGTTATTGCAGCAAGCATCCCAAGCTTTGGGATGAACATTTATGTTATGTGCAACATGCTTACAACCATGCTAAACATTCTTCTACATAGAGATCTCCTTTTGAGACCTGTTTTGGTTTTATACCAAGGTCTCCCTTGGATTTTGTCTTTGAAAAGGATATAATAGTTACTGGACATAGTGATGTGGACAAAGCAACCAGGTTCATTAAACAGATCCAAGAAATTCACTAGGAAGTGCAGGAATAGCTGGAAAAGAGCCAAGCCAAGTACAAGGCAAGGCATGATAAGCATCGGGTGGAGCACAACTTCCAAGTTGGTGATCAAGTCTAGCTGTATATCAGCATAGATAGAATGCAAGGTGAAGAAAAGAAGCTGAAGCCAATAAGGTATGGGCCTTTTAAGGTACTTGAGAAAATTGGTGAGAATGCTTTCTGCCTTGATCTGCTAGCATACATACACATCTATTCAGTAGTAAATGTAGAAAACTTAAGACTGTTTGAACCTTCATTAATTGAAGATCCCGAAGAGCAAAGTCAATTGCCTTCCATTGATGATCTGTTGCCTGAATATCTCAATGAGCTGCAGGAAGATACAGTTCTGGACAGGAAGGTGAGAACCATGCACAGAGGGGATGTTGAGTACCTTAAGATCAGGCTCAAAGGTTCAAAACCCAGCAGTGCAAAATGGATAGAGATTGGGCAAGTGAGGCAGCTATATCCTCACTTGAGCAATGCTTGAAAACCAACTTTTGGTGGTCCAAAAGCCTTTTTCAGTGGGAAGGCATGATCCAAATGGATCCTAGAATGCTCTCTAAGTCTTCAAAATCTCTTAAAATCATGCCAAAGATCAAAACAATTGCATGCGAAGAGCCCTTAGAATGGCGGAAAAACACTATCGGGAGGCCAAAAACACATGAAAACAGTGAAAAACAAAGTATTGGGAGCGTGAATAGTGAATGCACAGTAGCTGTCAGATCTGGCCGATCAATGGTCCAAATCTGATCGACAAATCGCAATCGGCACAAGCAGACAGCGGATATCGGTGCAAAGAATATAAAACTTACGATGGTGATCGACGGAGTCAACTAGGACTATCGATCAAGCACGCAGATTGATGGCCCACGTTGCATCGCGGGATCGCTATCAAAGATTACAAGAGCGCTTACAATGGCCTGGGGTTATCGCGATGTGTGATTGTAATCAATCGCATCACGATATCGCAATCAGGGCTACACAGAGGAGTGGGCTATATACTCATACATATATGCGATCTGATGAACCGAACCCGACGGTTATATAAATATTATTTCCTAAGATTTGAGATCCGTAGAAAAGGAATTTTTAATGTATTTTGTGTATTTCGTTTATTAAACAAAATACAAAGGATGAAGCATCGATGCGATAATCTGAACTCGAAAGGGTTCCTTAAATCTATTGTATATTATTTTAGATCTCCCATAAGCCATTTTTACGTTGTTTTCAAGATTTTTAACGTATTTTTAAAATACAAAGGAGCAAGGCCAAAGTGACTTGCGATGTTGATGAGGACGGACCTGATAGAGGAGTAGACTGTATTTAAGGACTTTTGAAGTCCGAAACGAACAGTGTTTTGGCAAATTTTCTCAATTTGAATACATTTCTTTGTGTTAATAGAGAGCGACTGTTTCAGGGGTTACAAAGGCCTGAGGCACTCTTAGGTTTCAGAATAGGTGGCCACCTCCCCTTTAGGCATTATGAAATTATTGTGTAATGCTAGAAGAGGGATTCAAGCAGACAGAGGCCGGGAGACAGAAAGCCGAGAAGGAGAAATGAACAAGAAACCTAGATGGCTTTAAGGCCACAGAAAGAGAGCAAACAGAGGCAAGCAGTATTGCGAGCAGTGCCAAGACAGAGCTAAGACAGAGACAGAGAGTGATTAAGAGAGTTTGTGTACTCAAAGAAGGCTTGAGAGGTTCAAGCAAACTCTTACTGTTATATCTGTTGTGTATTGAGTCTCAAATTGAGCTCATACTGTTGTAAAAACTCTGCTTGAAGACATAATAGAGAGGCCACCACTGAAGGTTGGACCAGGAGATGTAGCCCAAGAGTATTGGGTGAACTCCTCATTAAATTTGCTGTGTTATGTGTTGTCTATTATGTTTTTGTTTACTTCTTCATTGTCTATGTATTTCGCAATCTTATCTATCCATTGCATAAAATAACATTGACAAATCCAGGCACATGAGTCTGTAATACCTTATTATTTGTCTTAGATCTCATTATCAGATCATGATAACACAAAGAAAGTGATGTTGGTTAGCGCTCTATAGGATCACACGCTGACCTGGTATATTAAGCATTCTAATGACAATCTAAATGCGGTGATTGCGGATATCCAAATTGCGTTGAATAGAGAATTTAACAGGCCAAATTCAAAGGTGTAGTCAATCATTAGGTTCAAGGAGATCACAATGCTACATGGCGTGATTCCTTAGGAGTTGGATTAGAGACTGAAGTGCACAATCTATTATGCTAATATGACTTTGACAGATGGACAACACCACGAATGGTTTGTAGCATCGCTAATGCTGCATTTAAGGAATGCGTTATCACAACAGAGGTTAACAACTCAAGCAAAGGCCTTGGAGATCGTGATGAGGCTGCATGAGACCTTGATATAGGATCCTAACCTAGGAGTTCAGCAGATCCACGCATAGTTGAAAAAATTATGCCTTGAGATGCAGAGTCTGAAACATGATAGGACAGCTCGCCCAGGAGTGCGCGAAGAGGTATGGTGTGTTAAATGTAAGGGTCAGGGTCATGACAAGGATCACTTCCCAGTGTTCACGAATTACCTCGTGGGAGGAGGACTGATGCTGGTAAGACCAGAGGCACAAGCAGGACCTAGCGCAGCACCTGCTTTTTGGTGCGCAATTTTTCAAATAGGAGGAAAGCATGCTACGGACAACTGTTATTCGTTGCAGAAGTACAAGCAGAATTCACAATAGTTGTTCTGTAATCTTTGTAGATCGGTTGGACATGATGAGTGTACCTGTAGAATCTATGAGATGATGATGGATAGGACTCCCACCTACAGAGTTCAGGTCAAAACACAGCCCCTTGACCAGAACACAGGAGTGGCGTGAATCGAATTTCAGGGGCGAGGACGAGACCGAGGTGGAGGAGGACCTGGAAGAGGTCACAGACAGTAGATATGTTACATTTGCGGGGGGGGCAGGACATTATGACCGTGATTGTATGAATCCAACGCGTCCATCATGTCTATATTTTACCTTGTTTGATCATGAGAAGGAGGATTGTCCCACACTAATATCGAGGTTGCGCGACAAGGGAATGCTTCAACCTCCCCCGACTCAAAACCTGCAGATGATGAGGTCTGAGCCACATGAGGAAGAACCCAATTTAAAAATTATGCTTCAAAGTGGAATTACGATAGGAGATGATAAAGGCAAACAACTTGAAGATAGTACTTGGGTTCACAAGGCTCCGACGAAAGAACTAGAGTTTGATTTGGAGTGCACTAAGGAAACCTTAATGGAAGCTAGGCAGAGATTCACTGATGGCTCCACTTCAGGAAGCAAAGATAGACCAGAGCTAGAAATGGACCCATCAATGCTCACAACGTTCCTATAAACATGCATGAAGCTACTTCGTGATAGTAAGGCTATAAAGGGATTGCAGGAACTCATAAATAGATGTGCTGGGACCGTGCCAGGAGAACTGTGCGTAGTCTAGAAGATTGGAAAGCATGCGACGAGGATGGTAAGAGAAATGAGGTTGACCGTGCAGATTGGAGAATATGATATGGACCAAGTCAAGGCATGGGAACGCATGGGAAGGCCTATGCTGCAATGGTTTCCTATCCAGCAGCAAATGATGAACCAGCAAAAGATCATACCTATGGGGAGATTGTAGGGAATCTAATTCAGATTTAAACATGAACGCAATAAATTACAAAGATAGCGATAAACACAGAGATGCAGTGGAAATAATACTTCATTTCATTAATGTAAAATACTGAAATATGCTTACAAATAGAAATGGAAATAAACCAGCTAGGGCGATGGTAGCTTATCTATGAGAAGAGATGTGGAAGCTACATGCCTCTGAACTGTGTTACAATGAGCCTCGAAGGCCATTTATTGTTGAGAAACAATGGAAAACCCTAAACATCCAAAAACCTAACCCTAGAAGATGAAATGCCAAACTGTGGGCCCCGTTTGGGTAAATTGGTACATCAACTTCCCGGGGTTGTAACTTTGGTCCATGGAGTCATGTTGCTCCCAGTTTTCCCAAAAAACATCGTTTAGGGCCTCAAAACGGCTCTGGAAGTTCAGGACCTAAAAAAATGCTAAAAATAGTAAACTGTGCTACAATTAAGAAAACTGAAAAACTGAAAGAAACAATGGTGGGGGTCCAAGTGGACTTGGCGGGTGGCCACCAATATCCACCTAGATCATTCCTCCCCCCTTAGGAAGCAATGGTCCCCATTGCATTGAGTTCCTCCATGAGATGAGGAAACTTCTGATGAACTTGGTCCCTGGTGAGCCACTTGCCCTGGTGAAGGAGTTGGCCTGCTTTGACAACTCGACATAGTTGGATATTCTGCTGGCGAGTGTGCTTGATGTGTGTGTCCATGATCTGATTAGTTGCAGCTTGTTCCATGCAATCTGGATCTAACTCTGTGGGTGTGAGTTTTTCTGTAATGCCAGATGTGTCTAGTAATGGTGGAAAGTATTGTCGAAGGTGGTCCACATTGAACACTAGGTGCAGGCCAAGGAATGGGGGAATGCAGAGCTCAAATGCATTGTCTCCCACAACCTTGGTAATGGTGTAAGGACCATATCGGAGTGGTCTGAGTTTCCTTTTGCAAATGCAACCAGACTTTATCACCCCCCTGAAACTTGTGTGGCACCCGATGTTGATTATGTCGCTGCTTGTACTTGGCATTTGATTTCTCCAAAATGTCATGGACCTGCTGGTGAATATGTTGGATGTTCTCAATGAAGTTGTTTGCCTTATCTGTTTTGGAATGGACATGAGCTGAATCTGCGTGAGTAGCTGCAAATGGCATGGACACATAAATGGGACATAGTGGCTGGAATCTGAAGCCCACCTGAAAAGGGTTGTGGCCAGTCAAGCTGTCGAGAGCTTGGTTGTAGCTGTGCCAAACATAGGGGAGGCTCTCATCCCATGTGCATGGATGCTTTGAGTTGTACGCGCACAGAATATGTACGATCATCCTATTGAAAACCTCTGTCTAGCCATCGTTTTGAGGATGGAAGGTTGTGCACTTAGTGAGTTTCGTGTCCAGCATCGACCAGAGACTGGACCAAAATGTATTGAGGAACCTACTGTCTTGATTTGAGATGATAGACTGTGGGATCCAAAAGTGTACCCACACTCGTTCGAAGAAGAGTTTAGCAGTGGCTTCTGCTGTGATATTCTTCTTGCAAGTTGCCATAATGGCCATCTTTAAGAACCTGTCGACGACCACAAAAACACAGTCTTTTCCATGCTTAGTGGAAGGCAGGCCTGACATGTAATCCATGGAGATGGATTCCCAGGGTCGACTAGGGGTAGGCAGCGAGGTATAGAGGCCTTACTTCTTGATGGTCAGTTTGGCAATGGCGCAGGTAGTGCACGATCTGATGTACTTCCAGACATCTTGTCAAAGATTCGGCCAATAGAAATACTTTGGCAGTACTGCCACCATTTTCTTGACCCCAAAATGCCCAACAGCCCGACTGTAGTGTGCTTCCCAAATCATCTTGGCATGCTCGCTTGAAGGAACACAAAGGTGACCCAGGTGGCATAACAGGGCATCCTGGAGGTGAAAATCTAGAGCATGCTGACCCTCCAAGAGTGTTTGGTATGTGTGGCCGAATTTTGGGTCGCTTTTGTAGAGAAGTGGCCATTCAGAAGTCTCGTGCCAACAAGAGTTGAGCATGGTGGTTAACGCCATGATCAGTGGTCAACTGAGGCAATCTGCAAAATTATTGGTGCTGCCCTTCTTATACTTGATATTCAAATGGAACTATTGTAGGTATGTCGACCACTTCTGATGGCGATCATTCTACAATTTCCCTTGGGTCTATATGAATTGTAAGGGTCGGTGGTCTATGTGGATGACCATTTCCTTCACCAAAATGTAATGCTTCCATTGTCGACAGGCTTGTACAATGGAATACATCTCTTTGTGATAAGTGGGATACTTCCAAACTGTGTCTGAAAGTGTCTCACTATGATATGCCACTAGATGCCCGTGTTGAGTAAGGATTGCCCCAATAGGATAGTTAGAGGCATCTGTCTCGACCTCAAATGGTTGTTGCAATTCTGGTAATGCGATCACTGGTGCCGAGCAGAGGCAATCTTTCAACTCTGTGAATTCCTTTTGTTGAGATTCATACCAAAAGAATTTTGCTTTCGCTCCTCCCTTGGTGACTTGACTCAAGGGCCAAGTGATATGAGAAAATCCCAACACAAACCTGCAGTAGAAGTTGGCAAGTCCTAGAAAGCTGTGGAGCTCTATCAAAGTGGTTGGAGATGGCCAATCCCAAATGACTTAGATCTTGGCTGGATCTACATGCACCCCCTATTCATCAATAATGTATCCTAGATACTAAACATGGGTCATGCCAAAAGTGCATTTCTCCAAAGTAGCACATAACTTGTGTTGCCGTAGTGTTTGGAGAACCTGTCGGATGTGGTGGAGGTGCTCTTCCCAACTCTGGCTAAAGATTAGGATGTCATCCAAGTATACCACTACAAATGAGTTGGTGAATGGCTGCAAGATGTCATCCATTAGCCTCATGAAGGTTGCAGGAGAATTCGTTAATCCGAAAGGCATAACCAACCACTCAAAAAGGCCTTCCTTGGCTTTGAAGGTAGTCTTCCACACATTGGAGGGTTTGATTGGTACTTGGTGACATCCTGACTTCAAATCGATCTTGCTGAAATATTTTTCCCCCTTCAGTTGGTCCAGGAGGTCATCAATCCATGGGATCGGGTACCTATTATAGACAGTGATCTTGTTCAGCGCCCGATAGTCAATACGGAGTCTCCAAGTCCCATCCTTTTTTTGTACCAACACAATCAGGCACCCACAGGGTGATGAACTTAGACGGATGTGACCTTTCTGCAGCAGCTCCTGAATCTACCTCTTGATTTCAACGTTCTCCAGAATAGAGCGCCAATAGATTGGTCCATTGGGCAGCGGCGCACCTGGGGTCAGATCGATGGAGTGGTTGACCTGACAGTGCAGAGGAACCCTTACAGGGGAGGTGAAGATGTCCTCATACTCCTCAACGACCTTGTCCATCTGTAGTTGTCGTGCGGAGGGGCCCTGTCTGGTGGTCGTTACCACCATCTTCTTCTTTCCTTGAGGGCATATCATCAAGAAAACAAATTTCCCGGTTTTGGAAATGAGCTTACTGCATTGTTTTGTAGTAACCAAAGAGATGGCGATAGGTGTTGCTACCTCAGGTATCCTGTACAACTTATTTCCCAAAGTAACAATAATAGCATGGGGCCTTGATTCATACATAGCATGTTGCTTCCACAAGTATAGTTGTCCTAATAATACATCACAAACTTCAAGGGGAGTATTGTCACACAATACCTCATCCGTGAAGGGCTTGATGTTGTATGGAAGGTAACACTACTGACTCACGCGAAGATCCCGTCTTTGGTGAAGCCACCCAATGGTGTACGGTTGTGGATGTGCTGTGGTCAGTAAGCCTAGCTGCTTCACGACCTCTACCGAAATGAGGTTCTTTTGGCTCCTACTATCAACAATGAACTGTAATAGGGAGCCCTTTACCCACATATGGGAGTGGAAGAGATGCTCCTCCTCCTCTAGATCTTTGGGTTCCTCCTTTTGGATCTTCGTGGCGGCAACGGTGGCATTGGGCTCCACATCAATAATCTGCTTCTCTTTGTCATTCCCCTTGTCGGGTTTTGACTCAGAGTCGGAACATGAATCTGATTCTAAAACCTTTAGCTTGGCCACTAGTGATTGCTTGGCCCGATACTCACTTGTATTGTGAGTGGAGCTCTTATGGAACTCACACCACTTTCCTGTGTCCTTTTTCAGCTTCACGACGTTGTTGTTTGCTTGCATCTTTGGTAGGTTTTCTTGAGCCACCCCTCCTTGGCTTTTTCCTTTGTTCTGTGGTTTGGGGGCACCTTTCCCTTGCTTTGGATTCGTAGATCCAAAATCTCACTTCTTCCGTTTAAAATTTTGCTCGACCTTGACGGCATATTGGTATGTCGTGGCGAGCAAGGAGATGTTCAGGAATTCTATTTCTTCCTGGATGTACTTGTGTAGGAAGTCATGGTATTTGAGTATCAAATGCTACTCTGAATCCTTGATACCCAACTTTGTGCGAAGGGTATGGAAAATATTGGTAAAATTCGGCACGTCTTGGTCCCTTCCCTGCCGCAGCGTGGTCCACTTTATGTATTGATCCTCATAACTTCCGACAGGGTAGTACTGCTCCTTGATGCCATCTCGGAATGAATTCCAAATGGGTGCGGCTGAAAATAGTGAGCCTGTACTTTCATCCTTCTTCTCACAGTAGGTTTCCCACCAGTCCTTAATGTGGGGGGCTGCTTTGAGAAGAGCGAAAATAATCTTTTCCTGACTGGAAAAATCATGAACAGAAAAATAACCCTCTAGCAAATTTAACCATTTATCGACGGCATCTGCGTCTATCTGACCCTCGAATATGGAGATTTCAAAATTAACTTGTACCTTAAACGATGTGGCGTTTCCAGAGTAGCTGTTGGAAGACGATGCATCACGCCTGGGTAACCGCTGAAAGATCTCGACAAAGCTGTCCATCATCACGTTCCTTTGTCACTCGAGGGCTTGTTCAAGAAAGATTTTGATAGCATCTCTTACCCCCTCATCTTTATTTTCATCCGCCATGGGAGGCCATTGGGATTTGTGAGGCTGGTATTGCAAAGGTTCGACTAGTTCAAGCCTTAACTCCTTATATCACGACCTCGTTGGGGACATGCAAAGAAAAACAGATAAAAGGCAGACCGCTCTAATACCACTAATCCAGATTTAAACAGGAATGCAACAAGTTACAGAGATAACCATAAACACAAAGATGCAGTGGAAATAATACTTCATTTCATTAATGTAAAATACTGAAATATGCTTACAAACAGAAATGGAAATAAACCAGCTAGGGCGATCATAGCTTATCTCTGAGAAGAGATGTGGTGGCTACATGCCTTTGAACTATGTTACAATGAGGCTCAAAGGCCTATTTATTGTTGAGAAATAATGGAAAACCCTAAACATCCAAAAACCTAACCCTAGAAGATGAAACGCCAAACTGTGGGTCCCGTTTGGGTAAATAGGTACATCAACTTCTCGAGGTCGTAAATTTGGCATACGATCTCCATTTGATGCGCACAGTATCTCGTTACAAAGATCTATCCAAGAACTAAAAATTTGGGAAGAGAAACATCAATCTATGGACCCATGTTGCTCCCATTTTTCCCAAAAACATCGTTTAGGGCCTCAAAACGTCTCTGGAAGTTCAGGACCCGAAAACCTACTAAAAATAGTAAATTGTGCTACAATTAAGGAAACTGAAAAGCTGAAAGAAACAATGGTGGGGGTCCAAGTGGACTTGGCGGGTGGCCACCAATATCCACCTGGATTAGAATCACCATGGATATTGAGGGAGCAAGCGCGCTAGAAGACTTTGAAGTGATAGAGATTGTGGATGATAGCAATCCTTAACCCACGAAATTAGAAATTGATTGGGCCACTGACATGAACGAGGTGATAAATCTGAAGAAGTGCAAGATTGTTTTTGAGAAAAAGTCTCTGTGCATAGTAGTACCTTTGGACCCTGCGGAGGGATCATGCTATAGTGAGCCAGTGCGCGACTATGAAAGCGACGACGACTTAGACTACATTTACAAGATAACCGCGTGAGAGCAAGACTGGGTAAATCCCACCACGGATGGATGAATCTCATGGGAGCATGAAAGCTCCTGTACATCAAATTCGGATGAAGAGATAGAGTGATGGCAGAACCAGTTACACGAGGTAACCACGTTGAACTGCAACATGATGACAAGATCGTTGCACTGTGTATCGACAGAAGTTAGGGATCTGCCTATTTGTGATGGGTTAAGTGAGGTATATTCTTTCCTGAATAGATTTGAAAGAGAGGTGCCGGAACAACAATGTTTTGAGGCTTTTAAATGGGTACTACGTGCTACGCCTGCAAGGTGGTGGGGTACGCACCAAGGAAGCTTTGAGGAATGGCGCGAATGTAGTAGAATGATGCGCATACGTTTTGGGAAGCCTCAAATGCGTCTAACAAACAAGTATGATGGATGGGATGATCTACACGTGCACCTCGCCAAGTGGACAAAGGTCTATGGGGAAGAGCCACAACCTGAGTGGGTGCACCTGTTCTGTCATACCCTAAATGTTATACCCATGAACTGGTATATAGAGATGGAGCTCTGCCATGGGATGAGTGAATGGGATATCTTGCACGAAGGGTTCCTGTTAACCTTCACGTTTGAGGATTGTTGGTGGGACACTGTTGATGACATGCTACAAGCAGTAAAAGCAGATATCTTTAAGATACCCTAGGAGCCAATAGAATTGACTCAGCCTGAATGGGAAACTCAACTGAGCTGCGCGCTAGAGTGTTATAATGTAAATACTGAAGAAGATGGCAAGGATCTGCGAAAAGTTAGCATTCCAGAAACTGAAGGCCATCACGAAGTTTAAGGACCACTGATTAAAGACCCTGACATATCCACGCTAGTAAACACAAAGCAGGTGAACATTGGTATGGAGGCCAAACCTAAGCATGCAACGCTCAGCAACTACTCAGATGACGTGACGGTGGATAAGGTCACTGAGTTACTCCGCAAGTACCAAGACCTATTCTCGACCAAGATCACAGACTTAAAAGGAATCATCAGAGATTTAGGAATGATGCGGATCACATTAAAACCTGATGCGAAGCCAGTTAAGCAGAGGCCTTACCGCTTGAATCCGAAATATAAGGAGAAGGTCCACGTAGAACTAGACAAGATGCTCACAGTAGGAATCATTGAGTTGGTGGAAGAATTCGATTGGGTAAGCCCTATGGTGGTACAGGAAAAGAAGTAGAAGGGCGAGATAAGAATATGCATGGACCTCAGAAAATTGAATGATGCATGTGTGCATGAACCATTCCCAACTCTGTTCACAGATGAAATATTGAAAAATGTCGGTGGGCAGGAAGCATATTCTTTCACTGATGGATTCTCAGGGTACCACTAGATCAAAATCATGTTGAAGGATAGGAGTAAGACAACCTTCGCAGCTGAGTGGGGCTGCTTTCAATACACTGTTACACTATTTGGATTGGAGAATGCATCGGCCATCTTTCCGCGCATAGTTGTTGCAACATTCAAAGAATATATCCACAAGTTCCTGGAGGTTTATCTAGATGATTGGACTGTATTTGGACTAGTTAAGCACCATGTAGCGAGCTTACGCTTGATGCTAGATACCTGCCAAAGACACCAAATCGTGTTGAACCTCAACAAGTGTACATTCCTCGTTCCTTTTCGGAAACTGTTGGGACATGTGGTTTGCAGACAGGGACTGATGGTAGACCCTGCGAAAATTGCGGTGATTCTGAATTTGGAAGTGTCGCGAAGTGTGAAACAGCTACGCGCTACCCTGGGACATACGGGGTACTACAGGAAGTTCATCAAAAGCTATGCCTAGATCATCGCGCCGATGGAGAAGCTATTGAAAAAATATGTCACGTTCTGCTGGAATGATGATTGCAAGAAAAGCCTGGATGTACTAAAAGAAAAAATGGCCTTTGCACCGATCTTGGTCTTCCTGAAATGGGACGAGGAGTTTCATGTCCATGTTGACGCGTCGTGTATAGCACTGGGAGTGGTACTAACACAGGTGGGTGGAGAGGGCTTGGATCACCCTATCGCATTTGCTTGTTGCAGGTTGTCTAAAGCAGAAAATAACTATTCCACAACTGAACACGAGGGATTGGCTATGGTGTACGCACTCCAAAAATATTGGCACTATGTATATAGATCATTCTGCTATGAAATACTTGGTGAACAAGCTTGTGTTGGGGGGGCGCATATGGAGGTGCCTTTTATTGTTCCAAGAATATGATTTTGAGGTCGTTGTGAAGCTTGGGCACTTGAACGAGGGATCGGATCACCTGTCATGCATTGAGACAGGAGAGGAACCTACTAGTTTGAAGGAAGGATTACCTGACACACAACTCTTTGTTGTGCGCATAGTAGATGGAAACTTTGAAGATATAATCCACTTTCTCACAACTGGAACTGCGGCGAAAGAGTACTCTGTCCAGCAGAAGAAGGAACTAGTGGTGCACGCAACAGATTTTTTTGTCATCACGGGGCACCTATATAAGATGGGCAATGATGAGATACTGCGAAGGTATGTACCTGAATTCGAACGAAGTCATATCCTCGCGAACATGCATGGGGCCACTGCAGGAGGACATTATGCAGGGTGAGCGACCACGCAAATGATTCTCCACACAGGGTTGTGTTGGGTGTGGAGCCTGATTATCTTCTATATTCAAAGGTATCGCCACATAGGACCCCAGTTCGAAATGGGGGCGGCAACGCCGCCCGTAAAATATTCGCTGCAAGGGGGGTCCAAGGGGGGGGCGGCTGCGACCTTTGGGAGCCCCCCCCTGGCGGGGGGTTTCAGGGGCAGTGCCCCCGAAGCTAAAAACAACTGTAAAATTGCCTTGTAAAAGTATAGTAATTTCTAGTCAATTTTGGCCGTTCATTAGGCGGATGATCTGACCGTGGAACTTATGTTTAGTTTAGGGTTTTTTGCCCTAGAAGGCAACCCCTCTCTTTGTATGAGGGTATTGTATTTGAGGCTGTGATTGTGTGTATTCTATGAGTGAGAAACAGAGAGGTGAGACTGTGAGAGAAAACAGAGGATATTACAGCGGATTTGCTGTAGGTTGTGTCTCTTCATTTTGCTGGATAATAGAAAGGAAGGACTGGCTATTCAGGGTGGACGTAGCCCAAACTGGGTGAACCACGTATATCTGTGTCTCTCTTGTTTTGTGCATTTTCTGTGTTTATATTTCTGCATTATTTTATGTGTTCCATTGCTCCGTAATATATAATTTTCTAACAACTGGTATCAGAGCCAAAGGTCTATTTGGCTGATAAACTCGCAGGAAAGAAGGGTTCCTGGTTCAAGTGGGAGCAATGGCGGAAGATGGTAAGTTTAGGGTCGAGAAATTTAACGGCCAAAACTTCTCGCTGTGGAAGATGTAGATGGAAGATTATCTGTATCAAAAATATCTATACCTACCATTGGGCGGAAAAACAAAGATGCCGACGGGTATGAAAGACGAAGAATGCAACCTTCTTGATAGAAAGGCACTCGGAACAATACGGTTGTGCCTTGCTGCGTCAGTCGCCTTCAACATTTCGAAGGAAACCATGACAGAGGGTTTGATGCAGACGTTGTTGAAACTATATGAAAAACCCTCGGCCTCAAACAAGGTATTTCTTATGAAACGATTGTTTAATATGAATATGTCGGAAGGTGGATCTGTTGCAAACCATTTAAATGATTTTAATACAGTTACAAGTCAGTTAAGTTCTGTAGGGGTAAACTTTGATGATGAAGTTAGAGCTCTGTTATTCTTGTGCTCATTACCAGAAAGTTGGAATGGTTTGGTAATGGCCATTAGTAACTCCGTTTCTGGATCTAGTACTTTAAAGTTTGATGATGTTTTCGGTGCTATCTTTAGCAAGGAAATGCGACGGAAAAGCTCTGGTGAGACATCGGGAAATGCTTTGAGTGCAGAGTCTAGAGGAAGAAAAATGGAAAGAGGAAAGAGCTCAGGATATCACAGTAAATCAAGGAAAGGCAGATCCAAGTCCAGATCGGGGATAGTGTTCTGGAAATGTGGACAGAAAGGACACCTAAAGAAAGACTGTAGATCTCGGAAGGGAAAAGAAGGAGATGCACAGCAAGAAAACAATCATGAAGCAAATGTGACAGGTGAGGTGTTACAAGATGCTCTGATTCTTTCTTTCGAAAATATTATTGATTCCTGGGTGGTAGATTCAGGGGCTTCATTCCATGCCTCACCTGATAAGAAATACTTTCATGACTATGTTCAAGGAGATTTTGGACAAGTTCGTCTGGGTGATGATAAACCCTGTAAAATCATTGGAATGGGTAAGGTTATTGTAAAACAGCAGAATGGAAACCAATGGCTACTAAAGGAGGTAAGGCATGTTCCAGATCTAAAGAAAAATCTTATTTCAATAGGGCAGTTAGGCGGTGAAGGTTGTGTGACAACTTTCACAGATAAAGCTTGGAAGGTCACCAAAGGAGCCCTGGTAATAGCAAAAGGTGAAAAGGTTGGTACATTGTATTTATGCAATGGTATTTCTAACTCTGTTAATGCTTTAACTTCCAAAGGAGCAGATGCAGCATTATGGCATCATAGGCTCGGACACATGAGTGAAAAGGGGATGAAGATTCTTCACTCAAGGAATTTGTTGCCAGGTTTGAAGAATGTTGATTTGGACTTCTGTGAGAATTGCATTTATGGAAAACAGAAGAGAGTCAGATTTCTCAGAGTTGGGAAAGAAAAGAAGAATGAAAAATTAGAGCTTGTGCATACAGATGTATGGGGACCTGCTCAGGTATCATCTCTCGGTGGCTCTTGTTATTATGTTACTTTTATTGATGATGCAACTAGAAAAACTTGGATTTATTGTATTAAGAATAAATCTGATGTATTTGATACTTTCAAGAAATGGAAAGCTTTGGTTGAGATTGAGACAGGAAAGAAATTGAAGTGTCTTAGATCAGACAATGGAGGTGAATATTGCAGCAAAGAGTTTGATAGGTATTGTTCAGAGCATGGAATTCGCAGAGAGAAGACAGTTCCAAGAACACCACAAGAAAATGGTGTGTCAGAAAGGATGAACAGAACAATCATGGAGCGCGCAAGGTGCATGAGATTGCATGCAGGATTGCCTTTACAGTTTTGGGCAGATGCTGTAGATACTGCTGTTTATCTGATAAACAGAGGGCCTTCAAGTTCCTTGGATGGTGGTGTTCCAGAGGAAGCATGGACAGGTAAAAGGGTAAACTACTCTATTTTAAAGCCTTTTGGTTGTGAGGCCTTTGTCCATATTGATAAAGAAAATAGAACAAAGCTTGAGGCAAAGTCAAAGAAATGTACCTTTATTGGATATGGTGTTAATGATTTTGGTTATCCCTTATATGATTACGAAAATCACAAAATCATTAGGAGCAGAGATGTAATATTCAATGAAAAGGTCTTGTATAAGAATCAGTTGCAGGAAAAGAAACAAGAAAAGGAAAACAAGGAATACGCAGTTCTTGATGAAATCACTGAAAAAGTAAAGGTGCCTGAAAATAATAATAATCAACAACCACAACAACAGCAACCACCACAACAACAACAGGCACCCCAAACACCTGAAACTGGTGTTAGAAGATCTACCAGGATAGGTAGGCCCCCTGAACGATACTCTCCTTCATTATATTATTTATTGTTGACTGATTCCGGTGAACCCAAATGTTATGAAGAAGCAATGCAGGTTGAAAGCAGGAAGAAGTGGGAGGTAGCCATGGAAGAAGAGATGGACTCCTTAATGCATAACCATACTTGGGATTTAGTCAGGTTGCCTGTAGGAAAAACTACATTGAAGAATAAATGGGTTTACAGGCTGAAGGAAGAAGATGGAGGAAAACAGAGGTATAAAGCTAGACTTGTGGTGAAGGGGTTTGCACAGAAGAAAGGTATTGATTTTGATGAAATATTTTCTCCTGTTGTTAACATGACTTCAATCAGAACTATTTTAAGTCTTGTAGCAGTTGAAGATTTGCATCTTGAGCATTTAGATGTAAAGACAGCCTTTCTCCATGGGGATTTGGAGGAAGAGATATATATGCAACAGCCACAAGGATATGAGGTGAAAGGGAAGGAGAAACTAGTGTGTAGGTTGAAGAAGAGCTTGTATGGCTTAAAACAGGCTCCAAGGCAGTGGTATCTAAAATTTGACAAGTTTATGTCTGAACAAGGTTATACTAGATGTCACTCTGATCATTGTGTTTATTTGAAAAAGCAAAATGATGGCAGCTATATTATATTGTTACTGTATGTAGATGACATGCTTGTTGCAGGATCTAACATGCAGGAAATAAATGTGCTCAAAAGAAAATTGGAAAATTCATTTGCAATGAAGGATTTGGGAGCTGCAAAACAAATCCTTGGTATGAGAATAACTAGAGACAGGAAAAATCGTAAATTAACATTGTCTCAGAATGAGTACATACAAAAGGTGTTGAAAAGATTTAACATGCACAATGCAAAACCAGTTAGTACACCTTTTGCTAGCCATTTCAAACTTAGCAAGGAAATGTGCCCAAAGACCCAAGAAGACATGGATTATATGTCTAAAGTTCCATATGCATCAGCAGTTGGAAGCTTAATGTATGCAATGGTCTGCACAAGGCTTGATATTGCACATGCAGTGGGAGTTGTAAGTAGGTACATGAACAATCCAGGAAAGGAACATTGGATGGCAGTGAAATGGATTCTCAGATATTTGAAAGGTACCACAAATCAAGCATTATGCTTTGGTGGTTCAAACATCTCCCTACAAGGATATGTTGATGCAGATATGGCAGGTGACAGAGATAACAGGAGGAGCACTACAGGATATGTATTTACTGTTGGAGGAATAGCTGTCGGTTGGGTTTCAAAAATCCAAAGTGTTGTTGCACTTTCAACAACAGAAGCAGAGTATGTTGCTGCTACAGAGGCTAGTAAAGAAATGATTTGGTTACAAAGGTTTATGGGTGAATTGGGTAAGGAGCATGATATGGGCACGTTATACAGTGATAGCCAAAGTGCCATTCATCTTGCAAAGAACTCAGCATTTCATTCCAGGACTAAACACATACAGAACAAGTACCATTTCATACGATCAATGTTGGAAGATGGAGAGTTGAAGCTGGAAAAGATACACACTAGCCAGAATCCTACAGATATTCTAACAAAAGTTGTAACCAGGGAGAAACTGAGAATATGCTCAGTTTCAGTTGGTCTTCAAGGATGACGATGAAGATGAGAAACAACCAGGTCCAAAGAGGAGTCATTGTCCAACAAATGGAGCAGCGGTGGAGTTGCTACAATCAGTCTCCAAGTGGGAGATTGTTGGGTGTGGAGCCTGATTATCTTCTATATTCAAAGGTATCGCCACATAGGACCCCAGTTCAAAATGGGGGCAGCAACGCCGCCCGTAAAATATTCGCTGCAGGGGGGGTCCAGGGGGGGGCGGCTGCTAAAAACAGCTGTAAAATTGCCTTGTAAAAGTATAGTAATTTCTAGTCAATCTGGGCCGTTCATTAGGCGGATGATCTGACGGTAGAACTTATGTTTAGTTTAGGGTTTTTTGCCCTAGAAGTCAACCCCTCTCTTTGTATGAGGGTATTGTATTTGAGGCTGTGATTGTGTGTATTCTATGAGTGAGAAACAGAGAGGTGAGACTGTGAGAGAAAACAGAGGATATTACAGCGGATTTGCTGTAGGTTGTGTCTCTTCATTTTGCTGGATAATAGAAAGGAAGGACTGGCTGTTCGGGGTGGACGTAGCCCAAACTGGGTGAACCACGTATATCTGTGTCTCTCTTGTTTTGTGTGTTTTCTGTGTTTATACTTCTGCAATATTTTATGTGTTCCATTGCTCTGTAATATATAATTTTCTAACAGGTTGTGGTGGCCAACCCTTCATCAGGATTCAAAGGCACATTGCAAGGCCTATGATGCATGTCAAAGAACAGGTAAACCATCACGGAGGGACGAGATTCCTTTGAATACGAAAATGATGCTACAACCCTTTGAAAATTAGGCATCGAATTTGTAGGACCTGTCAAACCTCAGGGAAAGACGGGCACGCGATACATTATCACTGCGATAGAGTACCTGACTTGTTGGGCAGAAGCGCAACTGGTAAAATATTGCATGGCTTCCACGGCTGCGAAGTTTCTATTTGAACACGTATTAACATGATTGGGATGTCCAAAGATCTTGATGAGCAATCGCGGTACACATTTCCTGAACGAAACAATCAGCGCACTGATAGACGAGTTTCAGGTGTATCATCAGAAAAGCACACCGTATCACCCATAAGCCAATGGGACAGTAGAATCATTTAACAAAATACTGGAGACTGCGCGGACCAAAGTATGCAACACACAGCGAAGTGATTAGGACCTATGCGTACGTGTAGTATTATGGGCTTCTAGGACAACCTGCAAGAAGTTGATGGGATAGACACCTTTCCGGTTGGTCTATGGAGTGGAAGCAGTAATGTCAATGGAGTATATTGCACCTAGTCTGCACATAGCAGTGCTCACAAGTATGACGGACAACGGAGCCCTGGAGGAAAGGCTCGCACAGTTGGAGAAACTCAAAGAGGAACAATTTTTGGCTCGATTCCATAAGCAGGTGCAAAAGCAGTGCAAAAAGGCTTGGCACGATCGACATATTAAGTTGCATACCTTCAAGGTGAATGATCTAGTGTTACTATATGATAGTAAGTATGATAAATTCCTGAGAAAGTTCAAAATACATTGGCTGGGATAAGGAGGTCACAAACGGAGGCATGGTGCAGCTGGTAAAGCTAAATGGATAACCTTTCCCAGGCAAAGTGAATGGCAGTCGAATGAAGCCATACACGGGTGGCTCAGTTGTTTGACTAGCCAACAAAAACACAATCTTTACACTCCAGGTAGTTGAAGGAAGGAACAGGACTATAAGTAGATGCAGGGGACACAAGAAAAGATACAAGGGAGCAATTCCGACACCATGGTCTTGTAGCAATGCGTAAAAGAGATACAATAGGCAATCATTCAATGCGCTGCCAACCTTGCGGCCACCTGAGCAGAGTTGGGAGGTCTCCACGCGAAGATCTCCGCACTGACAGAGTGACTCGAGGGTGAGTCATGATGTTTGTGTTGGGGGCCTGTTGGGCATGGGATCCCCTCAAGGCAAGTTTTGGGGCTTAAAGCCCAAGTTTTGACTAAGTCCGATGTAAAGACTCCACGATTTGTGGGTGTGGAGCGCAAAGATGGTAAATGAATCAGAGGGTTGTTTGCCCTCATTTTTGTAATGTAATGTCGGTTTGAGAGATCTACCCATAGTCCGTGAACCATGGGATTGTATAAATAGAGCAAGGCTCTAAGTGTAAAGAGACATCTAAGGAATATAAGGAAATCAATCCATGAAGCATTGAGTTGAAGTGTAGAGTCGAATCTTTGGGTCGTAGAGTATGAGAAGGCTCTGCACTTGAGTGCGCAGAGGCCTAGTAGTTCGTAGCTAAGTGCGCGGACCCCTGCAGTTGAGTGTGTAGATCAGGTTGATTCTATAACCGTTGGAAGCATTAATAAAGAGAAGTGTTACCAAATTTCTGTGTATCCTTTCCTGTTTTATGCATTGAATTATATTGCGTATGAATTGTAAGTTTACTATTTATTTACTGCATGAACTTATATGAATGTGCTTAATAAGTAAATATAATAGAAGGTATATGTTTACATGAAGATAACTAATTGTTATAAGAAGATAAGTAAGATCTATGGTGTGACTTGGGGAAATAGTGCAGATCGCTGCTCCAGCAGCATGAAAGCCCCACATCCCCTAGTTAGGGTTGCGCAAAGGCGAATATAATAGGGCGAAAAGGCCTTGTCCGGTCAGGGAAGTGTGCGAAGTAACCTATGTAAAGGTATTCATAGTTGGACTAAATCGGCACCTCAGACATCTCAAGGGAACAGAAACCTGGTTCCAGCATCCCCCCATACTACTCCGGGTGAGACCTCAGTTTGCGCTCCGTGGACCTTTATCAAGGTCCCCTTCTTCTACGCTTCCTCTACCTGTGCTAGGACCTTCTTTCCCTCCTGTAATTTGGCTAGGTGCTGTGCTGGTGCTATGGAGCACACGGTTGCCATAACTTCATCATATTGCCGCTGCAACTCCCTGACCTCTGTGTTCAGTGTCTGCAGGTTCATATCCTCCTACAGATTAGTCACTATCTCCATATCTTTCTCAAACAATGTTGTACAGTCAGCGACTATGGCATCCAGGGTGGCCATTCCTTCCTTTATCATGGCTACTCACTACTTCCGGACCTCAGACGGAGTCGTGGGCTGCAACTTTAACTACAGCTCTGTGATCTTCATGTTGAGCTCAAATTGGACTTGGGCAACCTCTGCTTTAGCTTGGTGCACACCAGTGGCTAGTTTTTGAATCTTTTCTTCTAAATGTGCATCCTCTAAGATGTGAAGTTCAGGCAATGACTTGCATGCCTCCACTACAGCTAACTCCAGTCGTGAACTATTAGCCCGTAGTTTCTCCTTTTCCTTTAGAACCTACGTCTTTTCAGGGAACAATTGTTGATTATTGACTTTAATTTCACTGACAGCACTAAGTGCTCATTGTTCTCTGATCCGAAGCTCCTCCACAACTCCCTGTAATAATGCATGCAGTGACTCAAGTGAAATCGCAACAAGGTTGAGTCCCATTTTTGTGAGTTTGTCAATGAGTGCATGCTATTCACCAGTTTTAGCACAGACTAAGCCTTCAGGCAAGCAGAAGGCTCTCACATCCTGCAGCCATGCCATCTCTGCAACTGTACTTTTTCCCTGTGCCAAACTGCCTTGTGCACTGCTCGCTTTCCCGACATCTTCTTGGATCTTGGTTGCTTCGAGATGCAACTCTCGCAGATCCTTCTAAACACCTCCCAATGTCTGCATGTAATACTGTAGCACATCTGTTGCGTGTCCATGACTTTATCGATGATCTCATCAAGATCTCTTTTTGTTAACACCATGGGATCAACCTGTGTTTTCTGAGCTTTCTTCTTTTTCCGCGTTCCACCTTGTTGCTCTAGGTCACGCCTTTTCAAAATGAAGGGGGTGTGCTACCCTTCCTCGCTTCTGCCACCTTGTCCTAAAATCTCTTCTGTCTCTGTCTCAGGTGAATGTGACTTTTCACCTTTCTGGGACTCGTGTTGGTCTTTGTCTACCTTCTCCTTATCAGCATGTTCCTGCTCAACACGAGCCTTCTCTGTGGCTTCCTTATTTTTCTGTGCAACCAAGTTATGTGCATCCTACTTAGCTACCTCCTTCCTCTTCTGTGCGACAGCACTCTCCGCACCCGGGCTTGCTCTAGTATCTAAGTCTAGCGGGGGATGCCACTTTGCAGACCATTTCAAGACAACCTTCTGCACATCCGTTTTTGTGACCAAATAGGGCAAGTTGTGCCATTTCTGTGCTGGATCCTTACGCGCCTGGATATATACTTTGTGGAAGTCAGCCTTGAATGTCACATAGGCTGACAACTGCATGAACAAGGTTGGGGACATCCTTTTTTCTACTTTTCCTTTTTTGCAGGTTGCTTCTCTTTCATGGCTTCTTATTTATCTTTTGCCATAGTTTTTTTCAGCCTTGGTGACCTCAGCATCGTGGGCAATGTAGGCGTAGCTTCTACACTTGATACTTATGGTCCTGGAGTGTCAGACATGGCTGCTTCTGAACTCAATGCTTCGGCAAGGTTGGTGGTAGTAATTCTCTCCATAAACAACTCACGACCTTCAAGAGAAATGTTTGTGTGTGACAGGAGTTCTTCCAAAAACGCTCGACTCATAGGTGACAGACATCGAAATTCAGCAACATTTCTGAGAGCACAAATTGTTCTCTGTTGGATTGGCATGCATAATTTATAGGGAGTTTCGGATTCCAATCTGACCATTCCCCCTAATTTGTGATAATAAATGTTGTTTTGGTGGGATATCTTCAAATAGTTTTGCCTTAAATGCTTCCATCCCGCTCCCCTTAACCATTTCCTGGCCATCAAGTCATGAACAGTGACTCCAACGGTCGCTTTTCTGATGTGATGTGTGACACCTCCCTCCATGATGCATCTTCCTGTGCGCAGCTTCATAGATTACAACTTTGTCACTTTCCTGACAGCCTGTTTGCTACATTGTCCTCCAAACTTGTCACTGTAATTTATAGTCCTGTGCTCCATTGCAACTTCTTGGAGCCCTAAGACTATCTTGCTACCATATAGTCATTATGTAGGATCCCTTGTGTACAATTTCAATCTGCTTCCATTCACTCTTCTTGGAAAAGGTTCCCCATTCAGCATCATGAGCTGAACTATGCCTCCATCTGTAATTTCTTGCATAATATATGGCCCTAGCCAATGCATCTGGAATTTACCCGGAAATTTAGTGAATTTACTATCATATAATAGGACAAGATCATTTACCTTGAATGTGTGAAGCTTGATGTGGTGATCGTGCCATGCTTTTTCGCATTCCTTCTGTACATGTTGATGGAATTCTGCCAAAATCTATCTTCTTCGAGCTCCATCAGCTGCGTGAGTTGTTCCTCCAAGGCCTTGTGATCCGTCATATCCATCAGTGCTACTATGTGTAAACTAGGTACAATATACTCCATTAGCATTACAGCTTTGACCCCATATACTAGTTTGAATGGCGTTTGCCCTGTCAACTTCTTACACGTAGTCCTGTAAGCCCATAGTACTACAGGTACACACACATCCCAGTCATTTCACTGCGCGTTGCAGATATTTGTCAACGCATTCTCCAAAAATCTTATTGAAGGCTTCAAAAGTCCCATTGGCCTATAGGTGATACATGTACTCTTCTGTGGTATACCTGGAATTCTTCAGTCAATGTGCTGATCATCTCATTCAGAAAGTGCACACCTCTGTCCCTCGTCAACACTTTTGGGCAGCCGAACCTGGTTAAGACATATTCAAACAAAAACTTAGCTGTCATCACCCCTATACAATCTTTAACCAGCTATGCTTCTGCCCATCTGGTTAGATATTCCGTCGCTGTGATGATATAACATACACCTATTGTCTTTCCTGGGGGCTTAATTGGCCCAACAAAATCAATCGCCCATTTCTCAAATGGCTGCAAAGATACTTGAGGATGTAATGTCAATTCATCCCTTCGCAATGGTCTACCCATTCTTTGACATGCATTGCATGCCTTATAATACACCTTGGAATCCTTATGCAAGGTAGGCCACCATAGACCTGTATGCAAAATCTTCTGCATAGTTGCCTTGCCTGCAAAATGACCTCCCTCAGCTCCCCCATGAGATTCAGCAAGAATCTTATCCCATTCAAAATCTGGCACATATCTTCGCAATATTTCATCGGAACCCATCTTATACAAATTTCATGCAATAATTGAAAATTTTGTTATGCGCACTACTAATTCTTTCTTTTGTTGACTTGTATACCCTTCCAGTGCCATCCCCGTAGTCAAGAAGTGAATAACATCCGCAAAATGATTATCTGCTATGCGCACACAAAGAACTTCCCTTCTGGCAACCCTTCCTCCAGATTATTGGGCTCCTCTCCTATTTCGATCCATGACAGATGGTCAGGCCTTGCATTTAAGCTCCCTGGCTTTACAATTAATTCAAAGTTACACTCCTGGAATAGTAGCAACCATCTGCAGATATTCCTCCCCAACACAAGTTTATTGACCATGTATTTCATGGCAGAATGATTTGTGTACATTTTGAAATTTCCTTCTAATAGATAATGCCTGAAATTCCAGAGTGTGTACACCATGGCAAATCCTTCGCGCTCAGTCATTGAATAATTCTTCTCGACCTTTGATAATTTCCTACTTGCGAAGGCGATAGGGTGGTCCATTTCTCCTTCACTGGCCTGTGTTAGCATTGCACCCAACTAAATGCAAAAGGCATCCACATGTACGTGAAACTCCTTTTTCCAATCAGGGAATACCAAGATCGGCACAGTGACCATCTTTTCTTTCAATACATCTAGGCTACGCTGACATTATTTGTCCCAACAGAATTTTGCATCCTTCTTGAGCAGTTTCTCCATGGGCACAGTGATTTGAGCATAAGCTTTGATAAATTTTCTATAATGTGCCGTATGTCCCATTGTTGTGTGCAATGGCTTAATGTTCCTCGGGGCCACCAAATTCACAATTACCGCAATATTTGCAGGGTCCAACATCAATCCTTGCTTGCACACCATGTGACCCAGAAAGATCCCAAAGGGAACACAGAATATGCATTTCTTCAAATTTAGCTCAATTTGGTAGCTGCGACATGTATCCAACATCAGGTGCAGACTTGCTACATGGTGCTTCACCAATCCAAACACCGTCCAGTCATCAAAGTATACTTCTAAGAACTTATGAATGAACTCCTTGAATGTTGCTATAACTATGTGGAAAATATAGCAGGCACATTCTTAAGTCCAAAAGGCATCATAGAGTATTGAAAACATCCCCATTCTGTCACGAAGGTCATTTTTCTTATATCCTTGGGCACGATCTTAATCTGATGATACCCAGAAAACCCATCTGTAAAGGAATACACCTTCTGCCCTCCAACATTGTCTAATACTTCATCTGTAAATGACGTTGGGAATGGGTCGTGAACACACACATCATTAAGTTTACGCAGATCGATGGAAATCCTTATTTCTCCCTTTTGTTTCTTCTCCTGAACCACCATCGGGCTCACCCAATCAAATTCTTCAACAAGTTCTATGATGCCTACCTCCAGCATCTTATCGAACTCCTAGTGAACCATTTCCTTGTACTTAGGATTAAGGCGATACAACCTCTGTTTAATAGGCTTTGCGTCCAGCTTCAGAGTAATATTTATAATGCTCAAAACGCCAATTATTCCCTTCAAATTCGAAAACTTGGTGGGGAAAAGATCCTGGTATTCGCAGAGTAGCTCAACAACTTTATCCATGGTAGAGTCATCCCAATAGTCTCCAATATTTTCAAATTTCAGTTCTACTTTACTGCCAATATTTACTTGCTTTGTCTTCAATGGCATGATGATGTCTGGGTTGTCTATTTGTTGGTCCTCGACTTCACGATGCCCTTCTACCTCTGGAATGTTAATGTTTTTCAGATCTTCATCCTCCTCTTAAACGATTACATTATAGAATTCCAATGCATGGTGCAGCTGGGTGCTCCAGTCTGCTTTGACCAATTCCATAGGTTCTTGTGGCATTCTGAAGATAACTTATTCTCCTATAGAGCTTCATCGATGCTAGAAAAGCCGTCTTCAAAGCTGAAGGTCAATAAGAACCCTTCCCTCAAGATATCCCACTCAGTAGTGCCATGGTGGAGCTCCGTTAACAGATACTAGTTCATGGGAATTGTATCGAAAGTATGGAAAAATATGTGCACCCACTAAGGCTGCGGTTTTGTCCCCCATACTTTAGTCCATTACGCTAGGTGATCAAGTGAATCATCCCTTCCATTATATTTCTCAATCAATATAGTGTTAGGCCTCCCAAACTCTAACCTCATGATTCTTCTGTAATCTCACCATCTGTCAAAACTATCTTTATGCGTACCCCACCATCATGCAGGCGTAGTGCACAGGGTGAAGTCTAATGCTTGGAGGCAATGATCCTCAGGAATTTCACGCTCAAATTCATCCAAAATTTTTTCTACATCATCTAAACCATCATAATAGGGTACTTTCCTTACCTCCGATGAGACACAAAACAACAACTTCATCGTCATATTACATCACAGTGTAGATACTTCATGCAAGAGATTCTGCCAATGCTCCAATTTTTCATCTTAATCAGAGGTGCAAGAACTCTCCTGGTACTATGCAATCCATCCATCTTCTGTGAGATTGATCCAGTCTTGGTCTCACGCTGTTATTTTGTAGATTTGATCCAGTTCATCCTCACTTTCTTCACAATCATAGAATGATTCAGTATAACACGCACCTTCTGCAGGGTCCAATGTTACTACAACTAGTAGTGATTTCCATTCAAATGACATTTTCCTCTTCTTCAAATTGATGACCCCATTCATATCAATGGCCCAGTCAATTCCCAAGAGTGCAGGGTATGGATGACTGTCATCAACGATCTCTATAACCTCAAAGTCGGTCATCGAGCTCGCACATTCTATATCAACTGTTACTCCATATAATTGTCCCATGGTGATGATTTTCTGCTGATTCACCATTCTGAGCTGAATCGGAGACCACTACAGCATAGGTCTCCTCATTCTTTCCCATGTTTGTTTTGGAAAAACGTTCGCATCTGACCCCAAATCCAAAATTACTTGGTCCATCTCATAATCACCTATCTACGTGATGAGCCTCATCTTGCACCCCATTCTTGCCTTATGTTTGCCAATTTTATGACCACCTGGTGTCCATGAGGGACCTTCTCCTTGCTGGCGCATTTTTTTATTAACTCTTGCAAGCCTTCCACAACTTTGTTATCACACAACAACTTTATACAGGTTTACAAAAGCATAGTGAGGATAGAGGGATCAACCTCTGTAGGCACGGTGGTTTCTTGCACCTTGTTCTGGCTTCCTAAGGTGGAGGCCTCAGCAAAGATTTTCTTGGCTTCTATAAAATTTTCCTTAGCGAGCTCCAGATCAAAACCAACTTCCTTCTATGGGGCCTTGAGGACTTGTCTATCCTCTTCAGGCTGCATACCTTTGTCATCGCCAGTCGTTATTCCACTTCTCAACACTATATTCACACTTTGATCCTTCTGGCGAGGCTCATCTCTCATCATCTATAAGTTCTGCGTAGGTTGCGCTTTCCTCTCTTGCATTTTAGCTATCAGCACCGTGCATTCTTCTATAGTACGGTCAAACTAGTTGTAGTATTGACATGACGGGCGTGTCTGATTCTGACATTCTCGTTCATAGTGCTCTAGCATTCTGCATTTGTAATAGATAACTTGACCCCAGCCTCTACTAGGTCCTCCTCCTCCTCGACCTCAACCTCATCCCTGATAACCTCTACGTGCCCCCTCCTCCCCCCCCCACCCCCCCCCGGCACCCTAATCTAGAGGTCGAGTTTTAGCTTGCATTTTGTATGTAGGTTTTCTTTCCATCATCAGCTCATAGCTCCGACATTGGTTCTCATCGTGGCCCACATTTTTGCAAAAGTTAGAAAACTACCATTGAGGTGTCTGGACAAAATTTTGAAGTAAATGATAATTATCCGTCGCATGTTGTCCTAAAACTTGAAAAATATCACACCATAGCATAGCCCCCATGCTCCTCCCTGCTGGGGGTTCTGGCTTCAGGGGAATTGGTCCCCCTCTTGCAATATAATTCGAGTACATGGGACAGTGGTCTTTATTGTGCCCCTAGCTATTGTACTTTAGACACCAGTATTCCATGCACACCTCTGGTTTAGTCTCCCTATCTTTCTTCAAGCTTTGTAATTATAATTGCAAGCTCTGTAACTGAGAGTGTATCTATTGTACCCCGAAGGTCACATCCTGAATAGGTGTTGTATGCAACCTCATCGCAATCTCCCACGCTTCTGCCTGTGTTCCTATCTTTTGTTGTAAAAAATAAATTCATAGGTGGGGTAGAAACAAAGCTATAAACCACTTTCCATGCTGACTATTTGTGAGCTACAAGTTAGCTTCTCGAATCTGACATTTCAACCTTTGATCTAATTCCCAAGGTGTCTCGTCAACCTTCATCATGATTTCCTTGAATCCAGTTACTGACTGTGAGTCAAACATAGGCTTTCTAAACTCCTTGTTTAAAGCCACCTTAGTCTCTGCTAGCGATGCAAGAGGATTATCAGAACAAAACTTAATATACCAAGTTAGTGCATGATCTTATAGAGTGGTAACCAATTGTGACTTCTTTATATTGTCATCAATAATTTGTTGCATTGTCCATACAACATTCACAACAAACCAAAAATTCTCTGTATCCTCACTCCCTACGCCCTTAAAAATCGACACTTCATCGTGTTCGCCATGTTAAATGATGGTGGCGAAGGTGGATGTGTGGGTGTGGGCGAAGGTGTATGCGGTGGAGGTGGAGGTGGAGGCAGAGTGGATGTATGATGTGTTCGCGGAAAACCCAGTCGCACTTTGTGGTGAAGCTTGCACCACTCCTTCATCGTCACTTGAAGGAGGTCCAATTAATGGACTATATTCTGAACCTGATCTCTCTCAATCTCTAAAGAGTCTTCCACTTCACGTAGCTTCAAACATCAAGGCAATGGCATAACCCGTTTTTCACATAACATCATTTTAATTCAAGTATTCAATGATCTTAAATACTTACCTCGTGGTCCTTTGAAAAATCTCCGCTCCGCTTCGTTGTAGCTGACTGAGGTATCAACTGCAAATTCTGTAACAAATCCTCCTATAATTTGATCAAGACAGTGATTGACATCCCACGCGATCATGTTTTCAGAGGCTTCTAACCGTCGCACTAATTCTAGGGTCCACACGATCGTATTATCGAGCTTCCACCTTCCTTGGTTATCTGTCAATTTATCCAACCATTCATACAGTTCAATGGGGAAGGCGCAAAAGAAGATCTCGTGTATCTCTGTATATAGATACATGTTCCACCACTGTTCCTTTGACAGGTGTGGATTCCTATTTTCTTGCATCGCAAACTCATGAATCTTTTGATCCAACTACTTTTCAATCTCTTTCTTGGTAGGATTCCAATGATGTGATATCACACATCTCCTTCAAGAAGATCCTAGTCCCAACAATGGAACCATTTGTTGGCTTAGAGGGTCTTGACCCAGGTTCAGAGTTATCTGTTCCAACCAACAAATCCCTACACTATTGGCCCTTTTGAAAAAAACCTGTGTAGCACAAGTTGCAGTCTCACCTGAAGCAGTATGGGGTGATGCAAGAACCAAGTTTTTGCATGCAGAGACTAGTGTGATTTCTTTTAACACCCCAGATCTACCTTCGTGCAAACCAATACACTCCTAGGGCACACTACTACAACTTTGTAAAAATGGCCTTTAGATCTTCGTGAAGGTCTACAATTAGTCTTTACAGACCTTTAACAATCAATTTATTTACTTACGCGAATCAAAAAGAAGTCCTAAGTTAGGGTTCACACATATTTACTTAAGTTATTAGTAAACATCAAAGAGATCATCAAAGTCTTCACGAAGATACATAAACATACTTGTGTACATCATTAACAATTATTCAACAAAATCCCACAACTTTCAATCAATATTCCATAAAACACATCATTCATTGACAACATATATCATAAACAGAAGTAAACATAAATATGAAAGAATTGTTCAGAAACTGTCTTTATTGATCTTCAATTCAAGATTACAAACTCAAAACTACCCTGCGCACTCAACTGCAAGGGTCCCCACAGTCAGTTGTGGACTCTACCTAGGTCTCTACGCGCTCAACTGCAAAGCCTTTCTTCTCCTATCTGACCCACTTCTTTTCTTTATCACTTCTTAGCCCTCATCAATCTCTATCAACCACATATCTTAAACTCTCTAAGACACACCTATTTATAACCTTTTTCATACAATGCCATGGTCCTCAGACCATGGGTGGATATCAAAACTGACTCAAAATTTACATAAAACAAGGGGCTAAAACCCCTTTGACATCTAATCATCTACGTGCTCTGCATCCTTAAATCGCAGAGACTTTACATTATTTACACAAAATATTCGAAAACTTGGGTTATCTTAACCCCAAAACTGACCCAGGGGACCCCATCCCAACACTAGGGCTATGATGAGGCAGTTATGAGAAGGCCGCAGCTATAGTAGGCCATTTCAAGAGTATGCAGTGAGCTCCCTGAGCTCTAGATTCAATCGGAGGCCTCTTTTGAAGAAAAGGTGCAACAACTGGTAGATGCGTTTAGAGAATCAAAGGCACAAGTGGATAAAGTTCACTTCGATCTCCAACTCCAAATTACTGAGCTTCAATTGAAGCTACAACCCACCACACCATCATAGATTAGAGAGCAACATGAGGCTTCCATCAAAACAGATAGGGAGAAGCTCAAGGCTACAGTCAAGGAGTGTAGCCAGTTGTTTGAAGAGACCCTCGAACCGTGGGCCTCGCTACAGGAGTACCCACATGTGAAGAAGATCGAAGTCACCATTTAGGATAAGAAACTACAATATGATGAGATAAATGCAACGACGTGCACCTTATCCCCTGTGCGATGGTTCCCACGATTGAAAGAGGGGAAATCCCTACAAGCGTATATCGAGGAGCTGCAGAAGAAGATGAAGATCATCACTGAATGAATGTATCCACGGGAAGAAGAAGCAGGGAAACTATCATAGACCATGGAAGGAACGCTTAAGAGTATGCAACAGATGCAGCAAACCATTGGCTTAGCAGTAGATGGTCGAACTACGGAAAGGTTGGTCAAATAAGTTCAACAGGCATTCATTCAATGCACAGATGTGCTTCACCCAGTGAAGTCTTCATTCACCCACCTGAAAGCAAAGATCTAGAGTGTACCAGCAGAGTGACTCGAGGATGAGTCACATAATTTTGTTGGGGGCCTATTGGAACGTGGTCCCCTGGATCAAATTTTGTTAAAATATTGTAAGTACCCTCATTTTAAGGAGTGAAGCGTGAGTAGTGCAAGTCAAATACGAGTCAAAGGGTTTTAGGAAGGTCAAAGCCCCTTATATTTTGGTATTGTTTTGAGATCCACCCATGGTTTGCAGACCATGGCATTGTAATAGAAAAGAGTATATATAGGGTTATCCTAGTGAGTCAAAAGCAAGAATTGATGTTATGATATGATTTTAGGTTTGTAATTATAGATATTTCTATGTTTTGGGTGAAGGGGAAGGCTCCTACAGCTGAGTGCGCAGAGACCTTGGTAAGTCCGCAGCTGAGTGTATAGGGCCCTGCAGCTGTGTGCACATGGTATGGAAATTTGTATAAGGAATATCTGAAGTAATAAAAGATATTTGAAGCAATTATGTGTCTATTTTATGCACTTATGTATTTTCTCTACTTACGTGCAACTGAATGATATTTATTTGTATTTTATCTTAATTACTCTACAAAGATCTGAATCAACTATTAGATGTTATTTTGTGCATGGTTGGATGGTTACGCAAAGCTTATAACTCTCTTTAACTAAAAATCATTTGAGTTTCATGAATAAGGGTTCACGAAGGTTAGATTGGAACTAAAACTGCAAAAAGCACCTTAAACCACATCACATAGCCCTTTGGATGGAGAAACCTAGTTCTAGCATCCCTCAATACTACCTCAGGTGAGACTACAACCTGCGCTACGTGGGTTGTTTCTAAAAGGGCTGATAGTGTAGGGTTTTGTTGGTTAGCGCAACTAACTCTAAACTTGGGCCCAAGCCCCCTCAAGCCAACACTTTGACATAGACCTGCATCCCTTAAGCTAGTTATGAATGAATTCCAAATCTGGTTTATTTCCATGTCAATCCAATCTATGTTTCCTCCCTCCATATTAGATGTACTTCACGCCACCCATTTATTGCTTGTCCTAAGAAGAAAATAATGCGTTGACGTAAGACTTCCAGGAAGTACATCGGGAGTCCATAATCCATGTACAAGCCCATGATAATATCTCTACCAATCATAATATGGTTACCACCTCCAAATTCCCATCTGATGCACTGCAAAAAGAGTCATTTTGTTTTTTGAAAACACCTCCAAATGTATGAGCCACTTATAATACCGATATCTCCCCTACGAATCCAGTCTGAAGTTGGCTTGCCTTTTAGATATTTTCCAAGAATTATCTCATGCATAATGCCTTCACCATGTTATCGTTCTACGATTTTGAAGATTGGAAAGACAAAGTGACAAAAGATACATCAAGCCACTTATGAGTCTGGGACCTAGCCTTCCTGGACTCAGAGAGGGTTCTCTCTATGTAATTACGATTTAACTTTGTTTTTAGTGCTATAATGTTTTAGGCTAGATATTAAGAATAAAATATTTGTTTGTTTGTTTATTCATTTGGTTGGGGAAAAGGTCATTTTTTAATATTTTCCATTGGGCTATGGAGTCACAGGCTGGTTGGTAGCATCAATCTTACAGAGCGTTTGCAGGGCAAGCTAATTGTCCTTACTAGATCTTTAAAGAAGAGTGATAAATGGGATGTCAGAAAAATGATATCAGTTAGGATTAAAAAGAATTCAAGTATTTTTTAATCATACTTCAAAGGAAAACATACAGATTGTAAACACAGATAGCAGTAAGGTGCTCCAACAACATATCTTAAACTATAATTTTTGCTTCACAATAAGAATGAAATATGCATGGATGGATAAACAAAAATACATTAAACATAGAAGGAAAAACATCACCAGGTCAAAACAGATCAAGTATCCTGTAAACTGTCCTTTTTATTGATGCTCCAGCTCAAAATTACAATGCTCCAAATAGAAAAATCGTTCCAATGACTAGGGTCCAACCCCTAATACTCCCAATGCATGGAGTATTTAAACAAAAAACTACAATGATTTTCCTTGTACACTTGGCAATCTATTATTTATTACAATGAAGGAAAAACTGACTAATGTAGCCAAGGAGTGGCCACGTTGAGAAAACTGGGACAGGTGTCCCTCTTTTCTGGGATGTTGTTGCCTGAAGTATTAATTTGACTGGAGTGGTTCTGTTGACGTGGCTGGTGCTGACTCATGCCTATATGGTCACTCTAGTCATCCTTGTCTCATTCTTCCTGGTAGTCACATAATTCATTCCACGCTCCCCCCTCTGGGATCTTGATCTTGGTTAATCTTCGACAAACCTCATCAGCATCAACGTATTTGGAAAAATATAGCTAGACCAAAAACACATGCTTCAGCTCATGTTCAATGTAAATTTGATTGTTGATTTCTTCTAGTAAAGCCTTTCCTGTTATGCTGCCTTTGATGTTGGATAGATTTGCAGCATCTGTGGCTATGCCCTATAATTTCTTGACATAATCCCCTCTGTCCATGAGTTTGTCATTTATAACAAATAGAGAGGGAAGGCCTTTTTGATGTAGAGGCTGCATTCTGTTAAAAAACCTATTGACTGTCAGCTCTAGAACTTGGCATTTTTCTTGAAGCTGCACATTTAAACTTTTCTTTGTCAACACCTTTTTGACTTGTAGTATGGTCTCTGTCCTATCTGCTACTCCCAATTCTTCCAACTCATATTTGTTTCTTGCATTCAGAAACTTGATAATTTTGTTTGTTGTTGCTGGCATATCTCCCAACTCTATATTGGTGGTTGAAATGGCTTCTTTGGCTTTCTCTACTAACTCTTTCTGCTCAAAAATAATTTGGATGCTAGGCTAAATTTCATTCATACGATCTATCACATTGTGCCAAATGATCTCCTTAACCCTCCCTAACTTATTTGCAATGGAGGATTCTTTTTCTAACTTCTGAAGCTTCTCTATCAATGCCTTTTCTCTTTTCATTTCGACCAAGTGAATGCTTTTGACTATTTTAATTTGATCTTGTAGCACACCAACTTGGGATTCCAGCCTCTTGATTTCTTCATTCTGCAGATTCATTCCTTCCATAGATCTTGCCAACTATTCTGCACTACTTCCTGCTCGTGTGGCTGCGCTTGTTGGATTATTCATGGGTAGCGTTGTTAGAGGAAGGGCCTCCACTGTTGTGATAGCCATCTGTGCTACCTTTTCTTTCTCCTGCACCATCGCTTCCATCTCTATCTCCATCCGTTTTATTTGGATGGACTGCTCCACTATTAGTTTCATCATGTTAGCCTTTATGCTCTTTGTCTCCTCTATTTCCTTGGTGAGTGGGTCATGTGTAGTAGCAGCTTGAGCTGCTTCTTCAGAGCTGCATTGTATAACTCTTTCTTCTTTATTACTTCTTCAAATGCTTTTGTATCTGAGGGATCATATCCAATTTTTATTACTAGTTCTTCCAAAGACTTGATCCTAGTGTCCTTTGACAATGATGAAATTCTCTCCATCTTCAATTAATATTGAGCGTTTGAGAGGGCCACCTACATTTTGAATAGGAAGTTTTGGTTAAATTAGATGAAATCATTTCCCTTGTTTTCTTGTGCATCTCTAGCTAATCTATTGGATGGACATTCTTGACATCAAACTCAAAGGAAGTTTTCTTGTAGTTTGCTGGAGTTTTGGGCTCTGATGTTTGTGCCTCCAAAAATTCCATATGCATTTTTCCCTTCTCTGAGTCAAAGGTAGAGAGAAGTCTACCTTGTGTAGTTGCACTCTACTTCCAAAACTGAGCATAGGTGCTCTTCTTTAGTATTTCATTTTTTTTTTTTATTTCTCTGAAGGTATCAAAACCCATCTCTTCTTTCTTTTCAGTCACCTTTGAAGATGAGGACACTTGAAGAGATTGTTGTCTTTCTGAAATCAGAGTAGAAGGAAATGATTGTCCTCCAACTGGGGAGGAATCTAGAATATCAATTATATTGATCACCATCTGTTGTGGTGATCCTTTATCTATTTCCATATGTTTCCTAGGCTTCTTCTTGTACTTCAACCTGAATTATTTCATGGAAATATCAGTTCCTGGTGATTGATCTTCTCTGGACCTCTTCCCTATTATCCCTTTCTCTTGTTCTTTTCCTTTTTCATTCTTTTCTTCAGTAATTTGTTTCTATTGCTACCTTGGAGTCTGTGCACTGGAAGAGGAGATTTCTTTCTCCTCAGCCTCCTGTAATGTGTCAGGCATCCATTCTATCTGATTCATATATTTCATGATTCGGACATTTGAGTGTGGATGTAGGCATTGGACTTGTTTTCCACCCTCTTCTTAGAAATAATGCCCCATGGGTCATAAGACCATGTGAATCTATGAGAAAAATTCATCTCCCTTAATCTTTTGTCTACCTCCTCTATTGTAGCTCTACTGTTGCAAATGAAAGGACCAATTTGGGACTTGATCCTAGATTGGGATTTCTTCTTTGCTGATACAAAATTCATCTCATCTGCACTAATCATCTGTCTGATGTACTCCAATAAAAGGATCCTCATGGGGAGGAACTTTGGCAGCTTGTAGGGGGCTAACTCACAGCCATACACTCTTATTTCAATGTAGTTTGGCACAAGTACCAATCACCAATTCTGGCTTGATCAGACAGTTGCATAGTTCTCTTTACATCTTCATTTATCCTTGGTTCTATTGTCCCACGGAGGGGGATAATTGCTGGGTGGACAAACATTGTCACAAATTTATTGTAACTGAAATCCTTTTGATCTTTCATTACCAATGTTGTCCAAAATATTACTGATTGAGGTTCACCTTCCTCATTAATTTTGGTCGATGAAAACTAGAACCTATTTGCCTAAAGATACAAAAACATGTAAACCAACACTGAGGAGTAATGAAAAACTTCATCTGTGAAGAAATTGACCAACTGTTCATGGATTGGATTTGTTAGAAACTGGGTGAATTTAAAAAGGACGGAAGGCTTGGATTCAGTTGAGAGGATAGATAGGAAAGCTATAATAGCTTCATCAATCCATTGGTCAAAATAATAGCCAAGTAAATAGGAAAGAATTGTGGCAATATGTTTGGTTCTGTCAGGGAAAACAGAGGAGGAATAAGGATGGTTTTTGCTTGGCAGAGGTCTATTCTTAGCCATGAAAAGTTATAATGTCTTATCTCTCTTGGAGAAATCAATCTTTTGGTACATTTCAATAAGAACTTCATGTGAAAAAGGAACAACTCGTTCAATAATCGGGGCTTGCATCATCTGCATGATGGATTGAGCATCAATTGTGAATAAAATATGTCCTATTGGGGCCATCACTTCTCTTTGTTGTGGATTGTAACATGAATGACACTTCCTGATCAATTCTAGGAAACTATGTGTTTTAGGGAAGATATAGAAAGGCAAGTTGGTGTCCCAAAGGCCTATGTCATCCATTTCCTCCATGAATTTTTCCTCCCACCAACAATATATATTAAACAGATCAAATTCTGATATGGTTTCATGGATCTTGTAATCCTTGTCAGTCAACGGTAATGATCTAAATCCAGTGGTGGATGCACAATTGGGTTGAATACTTCTAGTTCTTTCTTCTTTGGTGCCATTGTTGTTTTGTTTTCTCTGCAGATTTCCTCTGAAAATTTCCCTGTGCTAAATTTGTAACAGAAAGGGATCAAAGAAGTGGGATTTTAGTGAGGGAGAAAGAAAAGGGATTTAAACAGAAATGGGATTCAAGAGTGGGAAATGATGATCTTTGCAAGAAAATGAGTAATCCTACACTGTATTATTGTACTTTGGCTTCATTGTGCATTCTTGGTAATGTCTGTATAGAGTGAAAAAAAATGCCTGCAAGTGCACAATGACAATAAAAATTCAAAATCAGTGTAACTGGTGATTTTATGATTTATCACCGTGTCATTGGATTGGCCTAATTTGGCATGGGTCCGTTGGCTAACAGCCCAACCCATTTATTGCCCAACGGCAGGAATGGAAGTGATTTGGTGGATGGGACAACTTGACGCAGTGAGGTAGCGGGTGCTCCAATGGTCGAATGGGTGAGCAGTTTGTGGTATCGAATACAGCTTTTTGGGGGCCTAGGGAGCAGTAGGTGGTATGGGGGGGGGGGGGGGGGGGGGGTGCGAACTCACGAGGGCATGACACGTAGGGGAGCAGAAACTGCCGACTTCGGAACCCACCCCCCGAGATTAACTTTTGGAGGGTGAGGGGGTGATGAAAGAGGACATGGGCTGTTGGATCGGGCGGAGTGAGCGGGGATGGAGAGATAGCTAGTGGGTGGATTAAATTCGATGTGACGAGTGGGTGTGTGGTGGGGTCAGATGATAAATGAGGGACAAACTATAGGTACAAGGGGGTAAATATTTAAAGTTTAGGGGAATAATGATATCAAAGTAATATAGTGCCCCTTCCTTGGTTTTTTCTTTTGATTTTCCTCTCCGACCTTAGGACAACATTAGCATATGTTCTTCTATTCTTCAATCTACCTACCCTTGTTCTATAGCCTAACATTTTTGTTCTTTTCCATTTGTAGGGTGCACTTAGACTTGCAGACCCTTTCCTCTTCTTTTTTTCTCTTTTTCTTTCAAAACCTAACCTACTCTATCACTTATTTCTCCTCTTGGTCCAGATTAAACAGTTGAACCAATTTTATTTTCTACCTAGCTACTGATTTGCCAAGATTAAGTTGTTTGGCATATCTTTATTTTCTAACCTATCAACATAAATTGAAATTTGTTCAATCAGGCTTAGGATGTATGATTTGAACAACTTTTTGGTGTTTTTCTTTTCTCCTTTTTTTTCTTTTTTCTTCTTTTTATATACCCTCTTTTCATTTCTTTTCTCTTTTCTTTTTTTCCTTTTTAATGAAATCAATTGAAAATTGACATCTTATGAACAATTTGAAACCTGCAAACTATGGAATGCTTAATCACCTTGAGATCCTATAGATTATAGGACCCTAACAGTGGCTCCAACTAGGGATGGCACTTCTCAACTTGAAGTGTCAAGAACACGTGACTAATAGCCTTTACTATTTCAAATCTATTTTGTCTTCAATCTAATTTATTTTGTTAAATGAACTAGCCAACTAGACCTGAAAACTGTGATATTTACAATGGAGTGGGGAAGTCTCTATGCTTATGAAAAATAATGTTTCAACATCCTGCCATTGACAGGACCTCCTAATAATTCTGTTCCATCTAATTCTTTGAGAAAAAATGCATTATTCCCTCTGAAAGCTGAAATGATATACGAACCCTTCCAAAGATTCTCAAATTTGCCATGTTTTCCTTTGTCTTCTCTTCTTGAGTCCCACTTTAACACTTTGTCTCCTATTTTGAAATCATCAGCCTTGGTTCTTTTGTCAAAAAATTTCTTTATATTTTCTTGGACAACTTGAGTTTTGTTGTATACTTCTTCTCTAGATTGTTGCAATTGAATAGTCTGATATATCCTCCTTTGTATATCATTGGGCTCACTTTGTATCTCCTGGATGATCTTCATAACTGGTACTCCCATGGAAGAAGGAAATATTGCATCTATACCATAAACCAACTGAAATGGGGACATGCTAATTGATTTCTTTGTAGTCAATCTGTCAGCCCATAATGCATAGATCAATTTGTTGTGCCATGACTTCTTATTGTCCTCCAATATCTTCTTAATAATGTTTACCAAAATTTTATTGGAAGATTCAGCCAACCCATTACCTTGAGGGTAATAAGTTGTTGAATGTCCCAAAGAGATATGATATTTGTGACAAAAATCCACCATCTTTTTTGACTTGAAAGCTACAACATTATCAATGATTAGTTTCCTAGGACAGCCAAATCTAGAAAGGATATTGGTTTCAAGGAACTTTATTATGATAGAATCAGTAGCAGCTCTTGAAGGAGTGGCTTCTATCCATTTGGTGAAGTAATCTGTGGCAGTTAGGATCCATTTATGCTGGGCAAAGGATGAAGGATGAATTTCGCTAATGAAATCCAATCCCCACTGTTGGAAAGGGATTTCAACAAAGATGGGTTTCAAAGGCAGAGGTAGTAATTTTCTCTTTCCTTCAAAGCGTTGGTAGTTGTGGCAAGAATTACCATCTTATGGATGTATGGGAATAATGTAGGCCAATAATAACCAATCTAAGGATTTTATTAGTAGTTGCCTTCCAATAAAGATGGCCTCCACAGTCACCTTCATGGAATTCCTGCATAACTTTGTCAGCATCATCCTTTAACAAAAATCTAAGTAAGACATCTCCAGCATATTTCCAATACAATATACCATCAATAATACAAAATTTGGCAGCTTTTAATTTGAGAAATCTAGCTTTGTTTTGGATAATCCAGGAGGACCATTTAAATTGAAAAGAACATATAACAGGTCTGCATACCAGGGAGAATTTAAATATGCCTCATCTATTGGTGGAGTCACTAGTTCCTCAAGATCATCCAAAGCAAACACCATGTTGATGTCTAAAGTATTGAAATTTGATTCAACCATCAATTTCACTAATCCCTATCCTTTGATCAACTTGGTGGGCTTGATTTCTATATCATATTCCAATATCACAACTATCCATTTGCCTCTCTTCCCATCTGGTCCATTTTGAGTAAGAATATCTTTGACCACTACATTGGGCACATAAGCAATGATATGAGAATGTAAAACATAAACCCTGAAATCTTTGATTGCTTTAACTAAAGCAAATGCTTGTTTTTCCATGATATTGTACTTCAAAGAAGCATCTCTTAGAGCTTTGCTAAAAAATGCTATTGGTTGTTCATGTCCATCATTGTTTTTCTGCAATAACACAACAACAATAGTATGTTCAGATGCAAAAGAAAATATTATGAAATCCTTAGTGAAATCCGGGCTGATTAAAACTGGAGCTTGTGTTAATGCATGTTTGACTAGGTCAAAATATTGCTTGGATTCCACATTCCATTTGATTTATGTGTCCTTTTTTAGCATGTTTGTTATATTCCTGAGTAATTCAGCCAGATTTGGTATGAATCTTCTTAAAAAATTGATTTTTCCAATAAAAGGTTGAAGTTCTTTCATGTTTCTTGGATGACTGATTTTAAGGATGCCTTCAATCCTACTGGGGTCAATCCTAATTCCATCTTTAGAGATGATATGGCCTAAAAGCTTTCCTTCTTCAAGACCAAATAATGATTTCTTAAGATTGAGTAAAATACCAAACTTTTTGCATTTTTCGAATGCTTTTCTTAGATGTGCTAAGTGTTCTTCCTCAGTTTTTGAAAACACTGTGATGTCATCGAGATAAATCACAATGAAATATCCAATCTCTTCTGAAAAAGCAATGTCCATTTCTCTCTGAAAAGTAGCACCTGCATTCATTAATCCAAAAGGCATTTTAACATACATGAAATTTCCCCAAGGGGTAGTGAAAGCAGTTTTATCTTGATCATCAAGATGTACTAGAACTTGATTGTATCCTAAGAAACCATCTAACAAGGAGATCCTACTAGAACCTACTACCCTCTGCAATATGTGATCCATTTTTGGTAAGGGATAGTTGTCCTTAAGAGAAACCTTGTTTAAATTTCTAAAGTCAATGCATAGCCTTATTTCACCACTTTTCTTTTTGGTAGGCACAATGTTGGATACCCATTTAGAATATCTAATTGGGACTATGATCTTAGCCTCATACATCTTTTTGATTTCTTTTTCTACCAGAGGCATTAGAACAGGGTTTATCCTGTGTAATTTCTGTTTGAAGGGCTTTTGATCTTCTTTGATTGGAATCTTGTGTTGTATAATGCTAGTATCATAGGCTTTTAAATCTTCATAACTCCATGCAAATACATCTATGAATTCTTTGAATAGAGCTATATATTTTCTTTTAGCCATGAGAGGTAGTGATTTTGACAGTTTTATGATTTTGGGGTTTTTTTCACTACCTATGTTGCATTCCTCTATGTTTTTTCCTGTTGGTTCCATTTTTTGTTTTCTAGCAACATCATTAAAATCAAATAGTTCCTCTAAAGGAGCAAGTCCTCTAGGCAGAACATTATCTTTGAGCTACAATACTTTGAATTCTTCTTTTTCTGGATCTTTATGTATTTTAGATTTTTGTATAGTTTTATCTACATGAAATTTCTCCTCATAAACAACAGTTTGATTTAAATCAGTAGCAATTTGATCCAAATCACTATGTACAATAGTGTGACTATCTATTTCACTTTCCAAATCTATGCTACAGTCTTCAAATTCATCTTTTGATTGCAAAAAGCTTTCAATTTGTTTTTCATTCCCAAAAACTTGCTAGTATCTCATGTTATCAGGCACTGTAGGATGATGTTTTACTTCAACTGTGTATTGTTTGTTTGGATGAGGTAATTTGCAGGTGTTGGCTGAAAAATCTAGTCCATTGGCCAGAGCATTCTGGAGCCTAGGGATAACAGCAAGGTCATACTCTTCAAATGTTTTGAGGAAATCAATTACAACATTTTGATATTCTCTCAATCTAGGGTGTTTAGTCGAGTATTGTCCTTTAATTTGTCTAATGATAAGCTCAGAGTCTCCTTGGACAAAAATCCTTTTAGCACCTATATTTTTAAGAAACTTCAAGCCTAATAATAATGCCTCATATTCTACTATATTGTTTGTACACAGAAAATTCAGTTTATAAGAGTAACCTTGAGCCTGATTAGTTGTTGGATTATATAACCAGATTCCTGCCCCTGATCCTGTTTTACCACATGAGCCATCAAAATTCATATTCCAAAGAGGTTCTGTTTCAGGGTTTTGCTGCATAATAGGCACTTGAGTATCATGTTTTTCATTGAATTCATTTTCTGCCTATTTTACCTGTGTATCTATGTCTCCATCATTGTCATTATACAAAATAAAGGAATCAAGATCAATGTGAATTGAGTAGAGGGGATAATTGTCTAGTCTTTCTTGACTACTCACCATGTACTTCATTAATGTTTCTCTATATAATCTCCTTGGTTGACCAAATATGGGTATTGTGGCATATGTCATATCCATTTGAAGTGTTCCCTGCAACTTAGCCCCCCAAGACCTTGATAATAACATACCATACTTAGGAGGAATATCTACTACTCCAATATCCATTTAAATTCACTATATTTGTGTTCTCTCCCACATTGAGTGCCTTAAGGACTTGAGACCTATAGATATTCTTGTTCACCAATTCAGTAAGGTGGATAGAGATCTTGAGCTTTGCAATTTCATTCTCAATACTAAAGGGTGTTTGATTATTTAGCAAGTTTGGGAAATCTGTTTTGTCAGCTATGGTCTTTGTTACAAGTTCATCTTGTTTACTTGTAGTAGGTATTTTCATTTGGACAGTTTTTTTTTATACATCAATTGCCTTGATAATATTTTCTGTATTTCTCTTTTCTGAGTTGTTGCCATTTCTCTTGGAGCATTTAGCTGTTTTATTAGGATCAAATTCTAAAGTTTTCTTAGCAGAATTATTTAGATCCTTTCTGTTTGAGCTATCATTTTTTTTCTTGCTCCTGAGATTATATTTTCTATGGACTTCTAATATAGCATTTTCAAAACCGTATTTATAATCGTTAGATTCTTTAGATTCCAGTTCTGTTTGAGTCAACAAAAACAATTCTTGTTCTTCTTGTGTAAGAAAAATAGAATCATCTTCATTAGTTCCCATTAAATTTATCTGATTCTCCTCCACTTCTTCAACTACACTTGTATCATCAGCATAATTTTCTTGAAATGGTGGCCTAATTTGTTGATTTGGGCCTCTTTGATCTCTTTGTCTGATTTGTGGATTGTTTCTCCTAGGGTTTGGATTTTGGTTCTGTTAGGCTGGTGTATTTTCTCTAGGAATATTCCTATCATTTATACTGATTCTCTCCATCATTCTTTCCATAGTATTTACTAAGGAATCAATTTTGGCTTCTACAGTAGAACTTGAAGCTTCTTCCTTAAAAGTCACTTGTCTTTCAGTTCTCATCCTAGCTCTTTTAGCTTGTAAATTGTTCTCTACACTCACAACGTCTCTTTGCATTGCTTCTAATGTTGGATAATTTCTTTCCCTGAGTTGGTATGACATATCTGCATCAAAACCATCTGGAAACTTTATCAAGGCTAGATCCTGGGGTTGTTTGAGATTTACAGGTATTGCATTATAGATATTGTTGAATCTAGCACAATAATCCTGTACACTTTCACCTACCTCCCTTTTAATAGGTTCATATTCTAATAGAATTTATAAAGGGTTCTTCTTGAATTCCCATCTATTGCAAAAAGTTTGGTGAAATGCAGGGAGATCAGTTATACTATTTGTAGGAAAAGATTTGAACCACTTTCTGACTTCTCCTCCTAAACTTTGAGCGAACATTCTGAGCTTAATACTTTCATCATCTACCTCTTGTAGGTCAAAATAATCATTCATTTTGTCCACATGTTGTTGGGCTATTAAAGGACCTGTCCCATCAAACAATACAATTTTGGATTGATAGTCTTGTGGCATATTGGCCAATGGTGCAGGTAGCACCAAAGGAGCATATCTGGCAGCCATGATTGGTGGTGGTGGTGGAGGACCACTTGAAGGAAGTTGAACAGTGGATGAAGTAGGTTGAACAGTGGGTGAAGTAGGTTGAATAGTGGATGAAGTTGGACTAGTGCTAGGTGGGAATGAGAGTATGGGAATCTGAGCAACCTTATGTTGAAGGATGAAAGAAGGGGTGGGGATTATGGAGGTAGTAGGGCTTGGTGATTGAATATATGCAAGTGGATATGTGAAGGAGGAAGTTGTGAGGTTTAAAGCACTTAATTATATTGACTATCGAAGGTTAGCATCATCAATTTCTGAAGTGAGATCTGTCACTAGATCTTGTAGTGTATCAAATTGTTGTAAGAGTTGAAGAAATGATTCAGTCTATGAGGAAATTTCTCTTACTGGGCTCTTAGTTAAGATTGGGGGATCAAAGGTGATATGGTATTTCCAATTCTCTGATTTAGTACTGAATAAACCTTGTTCAAAGTGTAAATCAAACTGCATATCTTGGAAGGTGATAAAGTTTTCAGGGAGTGAATTGGCTCTGTGAAGAAATCTACTACTTGTCTGACTCTCAGTTCTAGGAGTTTTCCTTAGGATATTTTTAGGATTATCTACTATGGTAGGAGTATTAGGATCTGGATGGGATCTAGTAGAGATTCATTTAGGAGCCAGTGTTTATATCTAACAAATAGACAAATTGAATATTAAAAAACAAAATATAAACCAATCTTAGGAATTATAATATCATACGAAGCTATTTAAATAGGTACTTTGAATTCGAACGAAAGGATATTTTTTTCAATGTTCCCTAGTATGGTTGCCACTATGTTATCGTTTCGTGATTTTGAATATTGGCAAGAAAAAAGTCACAAATGATACATCAAACCACTTATGAGTCTAGGACCTAGCCTTCTTGGACTCGGAGAGGGCCCTATCTATGTAATTATGATTTAACTTTGGTTTTAGTGCTATAACGTTTTAGGATAGACATTAAGAATAAAATATTTGTTTGTTTGTTTGTTCATTTGGTTGGGGAAAAGGTCATTTTTTCAATATTTTCCATTGGTCTATGGAGTCACAGGCTGGTTGGTAGCATCAATCTTACAGAGCATTTGCAGGGCAAGCTAATTGTCCTTACTAGATCTTTAAAGCAGAGTGATAAATGGGATGACAGAAAAATGATATCAGTTAGGATTAAAAAGAATTCAAGTATTTTTTAATCATACTTCAGAGGAAAACATATAGATTGTAAACACAAATAGTAGTAAGGTGCTCCAACAGCATATCTTAAACTATAATTTCTACTTCACAATAAGAATGAAAGATGCATGGATGGATAAACAAAAATACATTAAACATAGAAGGAAAAACATCACCAGGTCAAAACAGATCAAGTATCCTTGCAAATTGTCCTTTTTATTGATGCTCCAGCTCAAAATTACAATGCTCCAAATAGAAAAATTGTTCCAATGACTAGGGTCCAACCCCTAATACTCCCAATTCATGGAGTATTTAAACAAAAAACTACAATGATTTTCCTTGTACACTTGGCAATATATTATTTATTAGAATGAAGGAAAAACTAACTAATGTAGCCAAGAAGTGACCACGCTAAGAAAACTAGGACAAGTGTCCCTCTTTTCTGGGATGCTGTTGCATGAAGTATTAATTTGACTGGAGTGGTTTTTCTGATGTGGCTGGTGCTAACTCATGCCTATATGGTCACTCTAGTCATCCTTGTCTCGTTCTTCCTGGTAGTCACATAAGTCACTCCATGCTTCCCCCTCTGGGATCTTGATCTTGGTTAATCTTCGATAAACCTCATCAACATCAGTGTATTTGGAAAATGATGGCTTGACCAAAAACACATGCTTCAGCTCATGTTCAATGTAAATTTGATTACTGATTGCTTCTAGTAAAGCCTTTCCTGTTATGCTGCCTTTGATGTTGGATATATTTGCAACATCTGTGGCTATGCCCTATAATTTCTTAACATAATCCCCTTTATCCATGAGTTTGTCATTTATAACAAACAGAGAGGGAAGGCCTTTTTGATGTAGAGGTTGCATTCTGTTAAAAAACCTATTGATTGTTAGCTCTAGAACTTGGCATTTTTCTTGAAGCTGCACATTTAAACTTTTCTTTGTTAGCACCTTTTTTACTTGTAGTATGGTCTCTGTCCTATCTGCTACTCCCAATTCTTCCAGCTCATATTTGTTTCTTGCATTCAGAAACTTGATAATTTTGTTTGTTGTTGCTGGCATATCTCCCAACTCTGTATTGGTGGCTAAAATGGCTTCTTTGGCTTTCTCTACTAACTCTTTCTACTAAAAAATAATTTGGATGCTAGGCCAAATTTCATTCATACGATCTATCACTTTGTGCCAAATGATCTCCTTAACCCTCCCTAGCGTATTTCCAATGGAGGATTCTTTTTCTGACTTCTGAAGCTTCTCTATCAATGCCTTTGCTCTCTACATTTCTACCAAGTGATTGTTTTCAGATCTTTTAATTTGATCTTGTAGCACACCAACTTGGGATTCCAGCCTCTTGATTTCTTCATTCTACATATTCATTCCTTCCATAGATCTTGCCAACTATTTTGCACTGCTTCCTACTCCTGTGGCTGCACCTGCTGGAGTAGTCATGGGTAGGGCTGTTAGAGGAAGGGCCTCCACTATTGTGCTAGCCATCTGTGCTACTTTTTCTTTCTCCTGCACCATCTTTTCCATCTTTGTCTCCATCTGTTTGATTTGGATGGACTGCTCCACTATTAGTTTCATCATGTCAGCCTTTATGCTCTTTGTCTCCTCTATTTCCTTGGTCAGTGGGTCATGTGTAGTAGGAAGCTTGAGCTGCTTCTTCAGAGCTGCAATGTCTAACTCTTTCTTCTTTATTACTTCTTCAGCTGCTTTTGTATCTAAGGGATCATAACCAATTTTTTTTACTAGGTCTTCCAAAGACTTGATCTTGGTGTCCCTTGACAATGATGAAATTCTCTCCATCTTTAATTGAGACTGAGCATTTGAGAGGGCCACATGCATTTTGAATAAATTCATGGAAGTGTTGGTTAAAGTAGATGAAATCATTTCCCCTATTTTCTTGTGCATCTCCAGTTGATCTATTGGATGGACATTCTTGACATCAAACTCAAAGGAAGTCTGCTTGTAGTCTGTTGGAGTTTTGGGCTCTGATGTTTGTGCCTCCAAAAATTCCATATGCATTTTTCCCTTCTCTGAGTCAAAGGAAGAGAGAAGTTTTCCTTGTGCAATTGCACTCTACTTCCAAAACTGAGCATAGGTGCTCTTCTTTAGTATTTCATTTTTGCTTTTCATTTCTCTGAAGGTATCAAAAACTGTCTCTTATTTCTTTTCAGTCACCTTTGAAGATGAGGACACTTGAAGAGATTGTTTTCTTTCTTAAATCATAGTAGAAGAAAATGATTGTCCTCCAACTGGGGAGGAATCTGGAATATCAATTATATTGATCACCGTCTATTGTGGCGATCCTTTATCTATGTCCATATGTTTCCTAGGCTTCTTTCTGTACTTCATCCTGAATTCTTTCATGGAAATATCAGTTCCTGGTGACTGATCTTCTTTAGACCACTTCCCTGTTATCCATTGCTCTTGTTATTTTCCCTTTTTAGTCTTTTCTTCAATAAGTTGTTTCTATTGCTGCCTTGGAGTCTGTGCACTGGAAGAGGACATTTCTTGCTCCTCATCCTCTTGTAATGTATCAGGCATCCATTCTATTTGATTCATATATTTCTCGATTTCGGGCCTTTGAGTGTGGATGTAGGCAGTGGACTTGTTCTCCACCCTCTTCTATGAGCAAAATTCATCTCCCTTAATCTTTTTTATACCTCCTCTCCCGTAGCTCTACTATTGAAGATGAAGGGACCAATTTGGGACTTGATCTTGAATTGGGATTTCTTCTTGGCTGATACAAAATGCATCTCATCTGCACTAATCATATGCCTGATGTACTCTAATGCAAAGATCCTCATGGGGAGGAAATTTGGCAGCTTGTAGGGGGCTAAATAATAGCCATACACTCTTATTTCAGTGTAGTTTTGGTACAATTACCAATCAGTAGTTCTGCCTTGATTAGACAGTTGCATAATTCTCTTTATATCTTCATTTATCCTTGGTTCTGTTGTCCCACTGAGGAGGCTCATTTCTGGGTGGACAAACATTTCCACAAATGTCTTGTATCTGAAATCCTTTTGATATTTCATTACCAATGTTGTCCAAAATATTACTGATTGAGGTTCACCTTCCTCATTCATTTTGGTTAATGAAAACTAGAACCTGTCTGCCTGAAAATACAAAAACATGTAAACCAACACTGAGGAGTAATGAAAAACTTCATTTGTGAAGAAATTGACCAGTTGTTCATGGATTGCATCTGCTAGAAACTGGCTAAAGTTGAAAAGGACAGAAGGCTTGGATTCAGTTGAGAGGATAGATAGGAAAGCTATAATAGCTTCATCAATCCATTGGTTAGAATAATAGCCAAGTAAATAGGAAAGAATTGTGGCAATATGTCTGGTTTTGTCAGGGAAACAGAGGAGGAATAAGGAGGGTTTTTGCTTGGCAGAGGTGTGTTCTCAGCCATGAAAAGTTCTAATGTCTTAGATCTCTTGGAGAAATCAAGATTTTGGTACATTTCAATTAGAACTTCATGTGAAAAAGGAACAACTCCTTCAATAATCGGGGCTTGCATCATCTGCATGATGGATTGAGCATCAATTGTGAATAAAATATGTCATGTTGGGGCCATCACTGCTCTTTGTTGTGGATTGTAACATGAATGACACTTCATGATAAATTCCGGGCAACTATGTGTTTTAGGGAAGATATAGAAAGGCAGGTTGGTGTCCCAAAGGCCTATGTCATCCATTTCCTCCATGAGTTTGTACTCCCACTAGCAATATCTATTAAACATATCAAATTCTGATAGGGTTTCACGTATCTTGTAATCCCTATTTGCCAGTGGAAAATGATCTAAATCCAGGGGTGGGTGCACCATTGGGTTGAATAATTCTGGTTCTTTCATCTTTGGTGCCATTGTTGTTCTGTTTTCTTTGTAGCTTTCCTCTGAAAATTGCCCTATGCTAAATCTGTAATAGAAAGGGATCAAAGAAGTGGGATTTTAGTGAGGGAGAAAGAAAAGGGATTTAAACAAAAATGGGATTCAAGAGTGGGAAATGATGATCTCTGCAAGAAAATGAGTAATCATGCACTGTATTACTATACTTTGGCTTTGATGTGCGTTCTTGGTAATGTCTGTATAGAGTGAGAAAATGCCCGCAAGTGCACAATGACAATAAAAATTCAAAATCGGTGTAACTGGTGATTTTATGATTTATCATCGTGCCATTGGATTGGCCTGATTTGGCGTGGGTCCATTGGCTAATAGCCCAACCCATTTATTTCCCAATGGCAGGAATGGAAGTGATTGGGTGGATGGGACAGCTTGGCGCAGTGAGGTGGCGGGTGCTCCAACAGTTGAATGGGTGAGTGGTTTGTGGTATCAAATACAACTTTTCGGAGGGGGGAGCTGGGGAGCGGTAGGTGGTTTGAAAGGGGGGGTGCGAACTCACGAGGGCATGACACATAGGGGAGTGGAAACCATTGGCTTTGAACCCCCCTCAGATTGAATTTCAGAGGGTTAGGGGGGGCCGAAAGAGGATGTGGACCATTGGATCGAGCGGAGTGAGCAGGGATGGATAGATAGTTGGTGGGTGGATTAAAAGCGATGTGATGGGTGAGTGCGTGGTGGGGTCGGGTGATAAATGAGGGACAAACTATAGGTACAAGGGGGTAAATATTTAAAGTTGAGGGGAATAATGATATCAAAGTAATATAATTCTCCTTCCTTGGTTTTTTCTTTTGATTTTCCTCTTTGACCTTAGGACAACATTAGTGTATGTTCTTCTATTCTTCAATCTACCTATCCTTGTTCTATAGCCTAACATTTTTGTTCTTTTCCATTTGCAGGGTGCACTTAGACTTGCAGACCCTTTCCTCTTTTTTTTTGGATCTCTTTTTCTTTCAAAACCTAACCTACTCTATCACTTATTTCTCCTCTTAATCCAGATTAAACAGTTGAACCAATTTTATTTTCTACCTAGCTACTGGTTTGGAAAGATTAAGTTGTTTGGCATATCTTTATTTTCTAACCTATCAACTTAAATTGAAACTTGTTCAATCACGCTTAGATTGTATGATTTGAACAACTTTTTGGGGTTTTTCTTTTCTCCTTTTTTTTCTTTTTCTTCTTTTTATATACCCTCTTTTCATTTATTTTCTCTTTTTCTTTCCTTTTTAATGAAATCAATTGAAAACTGACATCTTATGAACAATTTGAAAGCTACAAACTATAGAATGCTTAATCACCTTGAGATCCTATAGATTATAGGACCCTAACACACCGAACAAAGCTCTCCACATGGATTTGATAAGGAGATACTTCCCAAATATTTTGGCATTTAGGATCCCCCATCCATCAAGATCTCAAGGTCTGGAAATGTAGTCACATTATATGAGATGGAATTTTCCTTTACCCTCTGGTCCCAACCAAAAAAAATGAGTGACGACAGATTGAATTTCGGTGGATATGAGAGCAGGTAGTGCAAAAATGTGCATCCAATATATGGCCATATGTTGAAGAATTGAATGAATCAGTGTGAATCTGCCACCCAAGGAGAGAGATCAGTGTGTCCAACACATCGTTTGTTCCTGAATTTCTTCAATAGCCATGACCAATCCTAAACCCATTAATTATTTGGCTTTAGCCTATATCCCATATATGTGAAGACATCCTGAAGTGGTTGTAAAGCAATCCCAAATGTGGACAAAATGTTTTGAATCTCATTCATATTTCCATTTGAATAAATAAGAACTGACTTATGTCCATTAGTGATCAAACCAGATGTCATACCAAAACATAGAAATATATGAAATAAAGTTTCCCATTGAGCAACAAACAACATACCAAAAGTCAATATATCATCAACGAAAAATAAATGAGTGATACAAACCTCACGATTCATCTAAATACCCTTGAAAGTGCCACCCATGTTTTCCAACTTTATCTTTCTACTAATCCCATCCTTGATGAGAATGAATAGGAGCTATGAGAGCAAAAATCCTTTTCTCAAACCATGGCCAGCATGGAAGAAATTAGTGGAGATACCATTAATGAGGATTTCCAGACATGCATGTGACACACACGCCATGATCCACTCAGTGATAAGTATAGAGAGTTTGATCTTCTGAAGAATGATCCCGCGAAAAGTCCAGTCTACATTGTCATATGTCTATTGTAAGTCAATATTTATCACGAAAGCCTCAAGATTCTTTGTCTGTATAGAATGCACAAATTCCTGAGTAATTGCAAGAGCATCATGGATGGATCAGATGGGGAGGCAACCAAATTTCTCCGCAAAAATGTGTGCTAAAAGGGAGACTTTGATCAACTCCATAATGATCCTGGAAATGCATTTATATGTAATGTTGCACAAAGACATCGTGTGGAAGTATGAAAAATTGGAGGGAGGAGAGACCTTCAAAATCATAGTAATAAAGGTGGATTTAATGGAGCCCAAAATGGATCATATGATTTGGGATTCCTCCACCATTGTCAGTAAATTGCCTTTCATAAGATCAAAGAAATGTAAGAAAATCTCCATCGTCCAACCATCCGGGCCCTGAAACTTGTCTCTAGCAAATGAGTTTAGAATAGAGTGGATCTCTTCCATCGAGATAGGCTTGTATAATGTCTTATTTTCCTCTACATGGAACATAGTGGGATAATCCTCCACCCCCCATAGAAGCTCTTCAAACTGTATCTCCTCCCTGGCCTTGATTTTTTTTTGAAAATATGTGACTGCTTCCCATCGAATCTCATCATCAAAGTGTACGATATCTCTGTCAGCCCCCATCATATTCCATATGGCATTGTTATTCCCCCACTAATTTGCATAGTGGTGAAAAAAATTGTGTTACGATCCCCTTCCCGGATCCATATAACTCTGCTTTTTAGTCTCCAAGTGGACTCCTAGATTTCCAACATGTGCTTCTTCCTAGAATCCAAGTGTTTTAACTGATCCAATAGTTGTCCAGACGGAATCTGAGTAGTGAATTATTCCTCAATCTCACAAATATTAGCCAGCAAAATTTCAATTCTTATAATAAAGCCTGCTTCTTACATCTCTCCCAATTCCTAGCTCGACTTTTTAGGAGTTTTAATTTTTGTGAGATGGTGTCCATAGCCAATCTGTTACTGGATCATTAGAATTCCATACACCCATGACCATGTTAATGAAGGAGGCATCCTATAGACATGTCTGATTAAACTTGAAATTCATACCTCTTTTGATCAACTCCATCCACCATTTAAGTACAATTGGACAATGATCCAAAAAAAAGGATTGTTCCACATGTGACCTGAGATTTCCCAAAAATTCACACAAATCCAAGTGAACCAAAAATATGTCAAGCCTATTTCCAATATAGGAATCCCTTCTCCTTCCATTGCACCAAGTGGGCACCACGGGGTCTGGGAAACTATTGATCAAATGGTCTCCTCAAAAAGATTATTCAGTCTAGTGGCCATGGGATCTCCAAGTCCACAGTTGTTAATTTTTGTAACTATGGTAAAATTCCACATTGGACAACTCAAATGACCAAGATAATGAATTCATTAGATTCCTCTTTTTGAGAGGACCAAAATTGACCTAACGATCGCCCAATTTTTTTAAGCAGAAGTTAAGTTACGAATTATTTTATACATGTATTATGGAATGGGTTGACCCTAACCACATGAGTAACTGCTTGGGTCAGTCTTAACCACAAGTGACCCCTTAGGAAATCCTATATATAGAAGAGACCTCAAGATCATTTGGACACACATCTTATCTTCTCTTTTTTCTTGGTTTACACAGGTTCGACGGAAGGAGTTCGCTAAAGGGTCTGAAATCATAGGTGGAAGGTTCGCTCTAGGTTAGGGTCTTCTGGATCTCGATCGCTGGCACAAAAATGGGCATTATGGTCCATAGTCACAGGCACAGAGGCTTATGAGAGTGAATATAGACCCATAGTTGCAGGCACAAAGGCCTATGAGAGTGACTATAGACCCATAGTCATAGGCACAAAGGCTTATCAGAGCGACTATGGCTTCAGAGATAGATTTGAGGTTTTTCATCCTCAGTCACAAGCATAGAGCAGGAAAGGGACATACTTTGGCCCTCTGGTCACTAGAAGGCAGTTCAAAGGGAGCAAATCTGGGTTCAAAAGTAGATTGGAAGGTTCTAGTCCCCGGTCACTCTCTTCAGGTAGCCAGGGAGTGACTCTATCATTACATTCGCTTGGATAGCACTGCGAGGGTGCGACTTTTCCTTTCTGGTCGCTCGGACAACCTAGCAAGAGAGTGACTTTGGGTCTATAGTCACTCTTATAAGCCTCTATACCTGCGAATATGGACCAGAATGCCCAGTTCTATGCTAGCGACTGAGATCTAGAAGACCCTAACCCAGAGCGAACCTTATGCCTATGATTTTAGACCCTTGAGCGAACTCCTCCCATCGAACCTATGCGAACCAAGACAAAAGAGAAGAGAATATGTGTGTCCAAATGATCTTAAGGTATCTTCTATTTATAGTATTTCTTGAAGGGTCACTTACGGTTAAGACTGATCCAAGCAGTCACTCATGTGGTTAGAGCCGACCCATTCCATAATACATGTGTGAATAAAATAATTCATAACTTAACTTTCGCTTAACCAAATTTGGCGATATTTAGGTCGATTTTTGTCCTATCTAAAAAAGGAATCTAATGCAATCATTATCTTGGTCATTTGAGTTGTCCAAGGTGGAATTGTACTACAATTGCAAAAATTAACACTCCCTCTCAACTAGAGAGAATTCCACCTGCCAATATATGTCCATCGAACAATATGTCGTTCTCGAATCTTCAAGTGTCATTACATATCATCACATATCATATTTGTCATGTAGTTGTCACGTTATGTCCATCTCAAGTGTCTAATTATCACAAATCATCATTTTAAATCTCAATCTATCCTTTGCTTATTCTTGCTTATCTACTGAACATTCTCGAATCTAGTAGAAGACAAATTTGTTACCGAAGGGGAGCTCAATATCCCACCCTCTATCCATCAGGATGTTATTTGCAATCTCTACTAGAAGGCTACTACCCAGAATATCATTAGGCTACTACCTAGAAATTTTATCGAGCTACTACTCGAAAACACCATCTCACTCAAGGGTTCAAAATCATAGGCGAAAGGTTCGTTCTGGGTTAGGGTCTTCTGGATCTTAGTCTCTGGCACATAACTGGGCATTCTGGTCTAATTGTAGGCACAGTGGCTTATGAGAGTGAATATAGACCCATAGTCGTAGGCACAAAATTTTATGAGAGTGACTATAGACCCATATTCATAGGCATGAAGTGATCTGATATTCACCCTATGAGTGACATCAGTTAAATATTTATTAAACTAAGGTATTACAGACTCATGTCATGGTGTGTGTTTTGTGTTATCGAAGCAACGAATCGATCAGATTGCTAATACACAGACAATAAAATGGAAAGACAACAGAGAAATACAGTAAGCAACACAAAGACACAAACAATTTTAATAAGGAGTTCACCCTATTCTCCAGGGCTACATCTCTGGTCCAGCTTTCAGTGGTGGCCTTGTTTTATTGTGTCTTAAAGCAGAGAAATTACAATACAGGGACTTAATATGAGTTCTCCTGAAGCAGATTTTGCTTGGCAGGGTGGTTCTTGGATTCCCTAAGACACTGGGAGTACACAGACTCTTCTTCTTCCTACCAGCTCTGTGACCTTTTGGTCTACAGTTGAAAGAGACAAATGTGATGCTCAGTCCAGACAGATTCCTCTATGGGAAGGCTTAAATCTTCAAGCTCTCTGGTGCTCGACGCTGCCTTTGGTCAGCACGACCCTCTGTCTCTTCTGCTTGGCTTTACTATTCTCTGTGTTCAGTCCTCCTCTCAGGGTTCACTGTTCACTGTCTCTCTTGGTCGTTTGGACTCTTCTCAACTCTAACTCTCTAAACTGACTATCTTCTTCCTCTATTCACGGCTTTAGCCATTCGATCCCTATTCCTGTTCGGTTCCTCTTTCACCTATCAATTCGCCTTCTGCAGCTGCACTTGGAGTTCCTTGTGTTTGGCATCATCATGAACGCTCAGGGAGTGGCCACTTGTCCTCCTCTAAATGGCGCCAGCATGCTTCGTCGGTTCGTTTCTTCAGTTACGTTGTGGATGCGTTCTTCCTCCACCGTGGCGGTCAAACGGATTCCAAATCCCTTTAGAACGTGGCTTAATTCCCTGTCGATTCCGCTTCTTTCCATCGGGCGCAATCTCAGCCGTCCGATTTGGGCCCTCCAGATCTGATGTCATACGCACATTTCACGCGGTTGACTTTCTTAGCCGATAGCACGTGATCAACGGTGGTTTTCTCTCACCTCCGCCTACCATGCGTCGATTGGTGTATGGAATTGCTCCGCTCCTGTCCAAAACCTCTTACCGTTCAAGGGTGCCCTGATCAATACCACCGGTTTTCTAGTGCGCGGGTCCCGCCTTCGTATGTTAGCATTTTTCACTTTTTCCACCCGTGGTTTCCTGGCTCCCGATGTGACCAAGTGCTCGGGCTTCCCCTTCAGGGCCCTATTCACCTAGCGATGTGTGATTAGCGCTAAGCGCTAATCACACATCAAAAATCCCTTCCTTTTCACATTCGAGGGCTCCCAGGGGCTACTTTGGCCTCCTGCACAGTCTCTATGGGCCTCGGTCAGCGCACTTTGACCGAGGTCCTCGTCATTCCATGTCGGCTGCCATTGCCACTAGTTCAAGGTGTTTTTGATGCTGTTTTGGACTTCTTTAGAGATTTGTTCGACTTGATTCAATCATGGTTTTTTTTTACAGTCTTTCTATGGATCCAATTCAGATCACAGCCTCCCCACTGAAAAATCTTTTGGACCACCAAAAGTTGGTTTTCAAGCATCGACTAAGTGAGGATACTGTTTCTTCACTTGTCTAATATCAATCCACTTCACGCTGCTCGGCTTTGAACCTTTGAGCCCAAACGTGAGGTACTCAACATCTCCCATGCACGTTGTCCTCACCTTCCTGTCCAACACTGTGTCTTCCTGCAACTCATTGAGTTATTCAGGTAGCAGGTCATCAATAGAAGGCAATTGACTTTTCTCTTAAGGGTCCTCAATCATTGAAGGTTCAAACAATATCAAGCAGTCTGCATTTACGACTGAGTAGATGTGCATGTAAGCTGGTAGATCAAGGCGAAAAGCATTTTCACCAATCTTCTCAAGTATCCTAAAAGGTCCATACCTGATAGGCTTTAGCTTTTTACCTTCACCTTGCATCTGATTTTTGCTGATATACAACCAGACTTGGTCTCCAACTTGAAAACTATGCTCCATCCGATGCTTATCATGCCTAGCCTTATACTTGGCCTGGCTCTTTTCCAGCTGTTCCTGTACTACCTGATGGATCTCCTGGATCTGTTCAATGAACCTAGTTGCCTTGTCCACATCACTGTGTCCATCAACCATGGTATCTTTACCAAAAACAAAATCCAAAGGAGACCTTGGTGTGAAACCAAAACAGGTCTCAAAAGGAGATCTTTGTGTAGAAGAGTGTTTGGCTCTGTTGCAAGCATGCTGCACATAACACAAATGTTTATCCCAAAGCTTAGTGTGTTTACTGCAATATCCTCTCAGTAACTGGATCACTATCCTTTTTACTAATTCTGTCTGGCCATCTGTTTGTGGATGAAAAGTTGTGCTTTTCTTCAACTTGGTGTCCATCAGTTCCCATAGACTAGACCAAAACTTCCCCATGAATCGGGTGTCTCGATCAGATGCAATGGAAGTGGGTAATCCAAAATGAACCCATACATGTTCAAAGAATAGTTTTGCAGTTTGTTCAGCTGTGATCTGTTTGCTACAAGGTATCAAAATACACATTTTGTTGAACCTATCCACAACAACATATAGATAATCATGACCTTTCCTAGATTTAGGCAATCCTTCAACAAAATCCATGGAAACACTTTCCCAAGGGTGAGAAGGAACTGGAAATGGAGTGGACAAGCCTAGTTTTATATTGATGGGCCTGCTTTTAGCACACATGGCACACCCTCTTACATATCTAGAAACTGTCTCATTCATTTTCGGCCAATAGCAGAATCTTTGTAGCTGTGCAACTATTTTACTTACCCCAAAGTGACCTGATATCGGAGAATTATGTGCTTCCCTATATATCTTTATCCTCTCAGTTTGTGGAATGCAGAGTTTCCCACAATGGTATAAGAGTCGGTCCTTTATATGATAGTCCAATTCTTCTACTCTTTTGCCTTGACTGAAAGTTGCATATACATCTTTAAAATCCATATCTTGAGCATATTGTTCTATACAGATTTCATGTAGCACAGAATTATGCTTAAGTATGGTAGATGCATTTATAATGGGTCTAGATAACATGTCTGCAACCTTGTTATGTATGACCTTTTTATATCTGATGACTAAGTGAAACTGTTGTAGAAAAACCATCCATCTGTAATGCCTTGATTGTTGCAACTTAGTTTGGGAGTGTAGATATTGAAGTGGCTAGTGATCAGTATGTATTACTGTCTCTTTTCCCATTAAGTAATGTTTCCACTTTTTCACACTCTGAACCAATGCATACAATTCTTTATCATATGTAGGATAGTTAACTACTGCAGGATTAAAAGTCTCAGAATGATAACATATGGGTTTGTCGTGCTGTGTCAACACTGCTCCCATGGCATAGTCACTTGCATCAGTTTGGATCTCGAATGGTCTTTGTAAATTTGGCAGTGCTAGTACAGGTGTTGTACTTATTTTCTCTTTCAAGGTATCGAAGGCTTTCTGATGTTTGCCTCCCCACTGAAACAACTTATTCAATCCTGTTAAAGCATGTAAGGGAGTTGCAATCGAGGAGAAGTTAGAGATGAACATCCTCCAATATTGTGAAACTCCTAAGAAGCTTCTCACTTCTGTAGCAGACCTAGGTTTAGGCCAATTCACAATGACTGCCACTTTAGAGGGATCTATTCTCAATTCACCTCCCCCTACTATGTGACCCAAGTAGTTTAGAGATGTTTTGCCAAATTCACATTTTGAGAGTTTAACATAAAGTTTTTCTCTTTTCAAAACATCTAATGTCTTCTTAACATGCTCTAAATGTTCTTCCCACATTTTACTAAAAATCAGAATGTCATCCAGATACACAATAACAAAATCATCAAGAAAAGGTCGGAGTACATCATTCATTAATCTCATGAAGGTCGCAGGAGCATTAGTTGAGCCAAAAGGCATAACCAGCCATTCATACAATCCCTTCTTTGTTTTGAAAGCAGTCTTCCATGCATCTTGCTCTGCAACTCTGACCTGATGGTATCCACTGTGCAAATCCAGCTTGCTGAAACAAACAACTTCTTTTAATTGATCTAGAAGATCATCTATGTGAGGAAGGGGATAACGATTTTTGATTGTTATCTTATTCAGTGCTTGGTAGTCTATGCATATTCTCCACTAGCCAACTTTCTTTCTCATCAAAATGATTGGTGACCCACATGGTTATGTGCTAGGCCTAATGAAGCCCTTCTCGAGCAACTCCTACACCTGCTTCTTGATTTCAACATTCTCTAAAGAAGACAACCTATACATCCCAATGTTAGGCAATGGAACATCTTGCTGCAAAATAATATCATGTACTATTCCCTTTTTGGGTGGCAGACCTTTAGGTTCTTGAAACAAGACATCATACTCTGAAACAACATTTTCTATATCAACTTGCTGTTCAGCATTACAACCCTCAAATAAATTGGTTTTATCAGGTTTCTTTTCCTTTACAACCATCAGTAAGAATTGTTTGCATGAATTAATCATTCTTTTCATCTGTCCTAAGTTTATGAGAGTATAATTATTCTTGAGCTTATGAGCTCTTACAAAGTATTCGATTCCATCTTTAACCAGTAGATACTTGTTCTCAACTCTATAGAAAATAGCCTTTCTATCATACAAGTAGGGACTTCCTAAAACAATTCCACATATATCCAAAGGAATTATGTCTAACTCAACCTCATCTACAATTGCTGACCCAAAAGAAAACTTGAGTTTGCACTGTCTAGTCACTTGTAGTTGTGCTTTGTCATTCAACCATCCTAATGGGTATGGTTTCTTGTGAGGTGTAGTTGCTAATCCCAATTTCTTTACAATTGCTTCAGAAATTAAATTTACTTGTGAGCCTATCAAACAAAGTATCAATATTTTGATTTTTGAAAATAACTCGAATATGGAAAAGCTCATGTCTTTTTCTCTCATTTTCTTCATCAATAATAGATTGAGCAGAATTACTAGTAGATGCTTCAGAATTCTTACCTTTTATACCTGTGGCTGCTATAGTTGTTTCATCTCCCGAGTCTAACACAAAATCTCTCTGAATAGTTGCAGCTATCTTCTTCTTCTTGTCCTCGGACTTCTTAGGTCTTAGCTCTGGATGTAGATTCCAACAATACTCATCATGATGTCCCTCGTTTTTATAGTGAGTGCATGAAGCTTTGGCTTTCTGTGCAGTGTTAGCCTTCCTTGCCTTCCATTTCTGTTTTCTTTTCTCCTTGCTCTTGCTTACAGTGGGTTGGGATGGTCCCCCAACTTTTGGATTGCCATTCTTTCCTCTAGCCTCTACATGAGTAGCTTGTACAGATACCTCATCTATACTATTGGGATTAAACATGAGGATGGTATGCCTCATGTAGCTATGTAGACCACTAATGTAATTCAAAAGAGTCTTTGGTGAGTCTAATGAGATACCCAACATCAATGCTCTCTTTCTGAACTCTTGAGTATACCCTTGCACACTTTTCCCTTTCAACTGCCGAAGAGTTTGCCAACTCATCATGGCTTGTTGCATGTAGGCCAACGAATAGAACTACTTTTTTATTGTAGCAACAAATTCACTCTAGACGAAGATGGTCTTGCCATGTATTTTCAAATCAGCTTAGGTTCTGCCTTCCCACCAAACCAAGGCAGTGCCTCCTAGGCGTAGGCTTGCCAGTTGAATCTTACTCTTGTCTAAGTTTATGTTCTGTACCCTGCAATACACATCAATTTGTCTAATCCATTTGTTTAATTTTTCAGCATTTAGGTCTCCATCATATATAGGCAAATCAAATTTAACATCTAGCTTAATCAAAGATGCTTTCTTATTATGTACAGGGCTATTAGGAGGTGTGAGAAAGTGTTCCTCTTTCCCCTTTCCTTTGGAGTTGTCATGGAAGTGAGACTCATCTTCTTCTTTCTCTTGCTTAGAGCCTGATGCATCTTCCACCTTTTGCTTTCTAAAGTCTCTGTACATTTCTTCAACCATAGACTTTATAGCTAGGAAACTCTCTATGAATTGAGGGTTTGGCCCTATAGAACCTTCTTCTAACATGGTCTTTCGAGGATAGACTCTCCCAATTTCAGGATTAGTTTCCACCAACTCTCCTTCTCCTAATTTGAGCTTTGATCTTGTGAGCATTCACAGCTAAACCAACACAAGCTTGTCTAACCTTACAGCCTTGAGCTTTGATACCACTTGATCTAATATTCACCCTATGAGTGACATCAGTTAAAGATTTATTAAACTAAGGTATTACAGACTCATGTGCTAGTGTGTGTTCTGTGTTATTGAAGCAACGGATCGATCAGATTGCCAATACACAGAAAATAAAATGGAAAGACAGCAGAGAAATACAATAAGCAACACAAAGACACAAACAATTTTAATAAGGACTTCACCCTATTCTCTAGGGCTACGTCTCCGGTCCAGCCTTCAATGGTGGCCTTGTTTTATTGTGTCTTCAAGCAGAGAAATTACAATATAGGGAATCAATATGAGTTCTCCTGAAGCAAATTTTGCTTGGTAGGGTGGTTCTTGGATTCCCCAAGCCATTGGGAGTACATAGACTCTTCTTCTTACTACCAACTCTGTGACCTTTTGGTCTATAGTGGAAAGAGCCAAATGTGATGCTCAGTTTGGATAGATTCCTCTATGGGAAGGCTTGAATCTTCAAGCTCTCTGGTGCTCGACGGTGCCTTTGGTCAGCTCGGCCCTTTGTCTCTTCTGCTTAGCTTTACTGTTCTCTGTGTTCAGTCCTCCTCTCAGGGTTCACTTTTCACTATCTCTCTTGGTCGCTTGGACTCTTTTCAACTCTAACTCTCTGAACTGACTGTCTTCTTCCTCTGTTCACGGCTTTAGCCATTCGATCCCTATGCCTGTTCAGTTCTTCTTCCGCTCGTCGATTCGCCTTCTGCATCTGCGCTTGGAGTTCCTTGTGTTCGGCGTCATCATGAATTCTCAGGGAGTGGCCACTTGTCCTCCTCTAAATGGTGCCAGCAAGCTTTGTCAGTTCGTTTCTTTAGTTATGCCGTGGATGCATTCTTCCTCCAATGTGGCAGTCAAACAGATTCCAAATCCCTTTAGAACGTGGCTTAATTCCCTGTCGATTTTGCTTCTTTCCATTGGGTGAAATATCATCCGTCCGATCTAGGCCCTCCAGATCCGACATCATACGCACATTTCGCACGGTTGACTTCCCTAGCTGATAGCGCGCGATCAACAGCTGTTTTCTCTCACCTCCACCTGCCACGTGTCGATCGTTGTATGGAATCGCTCCACTCCTATCCAAAACCTCTTACTGTTCAAGAGCACCCCGATCAATACCACCAGTTTTCCAGTGCGCGGGTCGCGCCTTCATACGTTAGCATTTTTCACTTTTTCTGCCCGTGGTTTCCTAGCTCCCGATGTGACCGAGTGCTGGGGCTTCACCTTCAGGGCCCTATTTTCCTAATCACGCATAAAAAATCCCTTCCTTTTCCCATTCCGAGGCTCCCAGGGGCTACTTTGGCCTCCTTCGCGGTCTCCATGGGCATCGGTTAGCACGCTTTGACCAAGGTCCTCGTCATTCCATGTCAGCTGCCATTGCCACTGGTTCAGGGTGTTTTTGATGCTGTTTTGGACTTCTTTAGAGATTTGTTTGACCTAATTCAGTCATGGTTTTTTTTTATAGTCTTTCTATGGATCCAATTCGGATCACGAAGGCTTATGGGATCGATTATGGCTTCAGATATAGATTTGAGGTTCTTAGTCCTCAATCACAGGCACATAGTGGGCAAGGGAGTGACTTTGGCCCTTTGGTCGCTCGAAGGTAGTTTAGAGGGAGTGACTTGGGTTCAGAGGTAGATTGTAAGGTTCCGATCCCCGATTTCTCACTTTAGGTAGCCCAAGGAGAGACTTTTTCATTACAATCACTCGGATAGCACTGCGAGGGCGAAACTTTGCCTTTCTAGTCGCTCGACAACTCGACAAGAGAGTAACTTTGGGTATTTACTGTTTTGAGCCATAGTCACAAGCACAAAGACCTCCTGGGAGTGACTTTGGGTCTATAGTCACTCTCATAAGCCTCTGTGCCTATGAATATGGACCAGAATGCCTAGTTTTGTGCCAATGACTGAGATATAGAAGACCCTAACCTAGAGCGAACCTTTTGACTATGATTTTATACCATTGAGGGAACTCCTTCTGTCGAACCTATGCGAACCAAGACAAAACAGAAGAGAAGATGTGTGTCCAAATGATCTTGAGGTATCTTCTATTTCTAGGATTTCCTTTGGGGTCACTTGGGGTTAAGACTGACCCAAGCAGTTACTCATGTGGTTAGGGCCAACCCATTCCATAATACATGTGTGAATAAAATAGTTCATAACTTAACTTCCACTTAGCCAAATTGGGTGATCTTTAGGTCAATTTTTCTCCTCTTCAAAAGAGGTATCTAATGCGATAATTATCTCGGTCATTTGAGATGTCAAAGGTATAATTTTACTGCATTTGGAAAAATTAACACTCCCTCTCAACTAGGGAGAATTCCACCTACCAATATTTGTCCATCGAACAATACGTTGTTCTGGAATCTTCGAGTGTCATTACATATCATCATGGATCATCTTTGTTATGTAGTTGTCGTGCTATGTCCATCTCTAGTGTATAACTATCATAAATAATCATTGTACATCTCGATCTATCCTTTTCTTATTCTTGCTTATATTCTAAACATTCTCAGATCTAGAAGAAGAAGAATTTGTTAGTGGAGGGGAGCTCAATCTACCACCTTCTATCCATCAGGCTTCTATCTGGAATCTCTGCTAGCAGGCTACTACCTAGAATATCATCAGGCTACTACTTGGAAATGTCATTGGGCTACTACCCGGAAACACAAGCTCACTCAAGTGTCTGAAATCATAGGCCAAAGGTTCGCTTTGGGTTAGGGTCTTCTGGATCTCGTTCACTAGCACAGAATTGGGTATTCTAGTCCGTAATCTTAGGCACAGAGACTTATGAGAGCGACTATAGACCCATAGTTGGAGGCACATAGGATTAAGAGATAGACCCACAGTCACATTACAAAGGCTTATGGGAGCGACTATGGCTTCAAAGATAGATATGAGGTTTTTCATCCTCAGTCGTAGGCATAGGGTGGTAAAGGGAGTGACTTTGGCCCTTTGGTTGCTCGGAGGTAGGTTAAAGGGAGCGAATTTGGGTTTAGAGGTAGACCGGAAGGTTCTGGTCCCTAGTCGCTTGCTTCAGGTAGCCCAGGGAGTGACTCTGTCATTATAGTCACCCGGATAGCACTGTGAGGGTGTGACTTTGCCTTTCTAGTCCCTCAAACAGCCCAGTAAGAGAGTGACTTTGAGTATTTACTGTTTTGAGCCATAGTCATAAGCATAGAGACCTCTTGGGAGTGAATTTCTAGTTACAGTCACTCGCATACTGTCTTCATTAGTGCAACCCTGAAATTTTTAGTTGCTGACAAACAATGTTGATGAGGGCAACCCAATTCAGATATGGGGTTTTGGCATCTTGGCATCAACTGCCTTCAATGATCACGTAGATCAGGGTTTCTCTGCTATTATAACAGATCTGTAGATCTGGTTTATTGTTATGTGTTGTTAATTATACGTATTGGGCTCATTGTACTCTCTTTTTTTTGCATCATTTGATGACGATTAAAGAAGAAGAAGATTTGCAAGGGTTTTCCCCATAGTGGGTTTTTCCCTAGTCTTGGACCAATCCTGGTGTCTTTATGTGTGCATGCTTTCTTCTATTGTTTCTTTTATGTTGCACTCCATTGATGATGATGATGATGTTGTTTCTTTCTATGTTATTTAACTTGTTGATGTATAATGGTGTATATCTGAACAATGTCATGATGATATCGGGTGAACTTAATGTATTTATGAAGAAATGCAACTGTCGTAGTAAAGAACAATGTTTCTCTAAGAAAAATTAACAACACCTACCCCAAACATCCTCTCTGTTTAAAGTGAAGTTAAAGTCCTCCCCAAAAATAATGAACCCAATCTTCATTATATCAGAGGCCTCCATCCTATCCCAAAAGGAGTGTCTACTCTCATATATGGATCCCACAGTGTGACCAATCCCCCGGAAAAACCACTAGAGTCAACTACAACAATGTGTCAAGATGGGGCAATGGATAGAAAATAGGAAATGGATCGAGCAACATCAGACATTGTTTCCTAAATAAGAATCATGATCAAATGAATAGAGTTTACCATAAATCATATGGAGAGCTTCTTCAAGGCATCCCCTAGGCCTCGCATATTTATAGAAATAATATTCATTATGAACCCAATCCTAGGGACATGCTTGCTTTAAGGGCCCTAGAGGAAGAATAGTCCAAAATTGGCGCATAGTGTAACCCATTCAATTCATAATTCAAATCACCAAGAAATTGATGGCCCGAGTCCAGCCCCCAACGATGACATCCACCCTTCCTAACCCCCCGATGGATGTTAATGTTTCGAGCAGAGTTATGGCTAATAACAGGAGAGGATAGCAGACCTTTTCCCTTATGAACTGTGATGGAAGAGAGATTCATAGCAAGTTTCAGAAGAAGAAATTCCAAGTCACTATCGACAAAATTATGAAGGGATGTAGGGTGAAACAAATCATTTAACGGTTGAGAGGGATGCGACATGGAGGTCGAGGGAGGACGGGTATGTCCTGGGGATACCAATAGGGGTGGCCCATTAGAAAGTATAGCATGGATAGATGGAGGAACCTCGTAAGACGAGGACGAGGGAGTCGACAAGGAGTCGAGGGAATGTAAGGATGATGGTGGGGGTTCAACTGAGTGGTGAGGAGGATCCGATTTAGTAAGTTCACATGACCCCCACCCCCATGTAAGATGACAATGTCTGATGAGTAGAAGTAGGAGGCTATGGCGAAGGACAAAATTGAGACGAAAATTAATGTACAATATTATCATCGGAGGAGGATGTAATACTTAGGTCCTGGCACGTATGTCTTCGCCGAAACTCATTCCCATCATATTGGAACTATTTGTCTCCATGTGTCCTATGCCGATGTTGAAAACACAGTGGGCATTAATCGAGTACGTGTCCCATGTGGTGACATAATAAGCACCGAAAAGGGATGCCCCAATAATCTATCTGCTGGAAAAAATGACGAGAATCCCATTCTAATTCGATATTTTCTGGGAGTCCTCCAGAATAGTTTACCTCCACTAGAATCCATGCTACCCTTTTGTCCCTAGCCCCCAAGATACGAGGGTCCATTTATCTAAATTTACTAGTAGTGTCTTTGATCGCCATCAAAGCATGTCTGGTCTAGTATTCGAGAGGCAATCCTACTAGCTTTAACTAGACTAGTTTTTTTGTGGGGTATCCAACAGTGGATTGAAACCCACATATCACTAATATAGTTGTAGGAATCCCCTTCCACTAACCCATGGTCATGATAATATTGACTCTGCATATTCTCGTTGCAAGAAATAAAATGAGAACCAATGATTAAGTAAATGACTAACCTTTGGAGTATACCCTAGGAGTGGTGTTCGTTGTGCAGAAACCCAATGGGACATATCCAGGTCCCTAGTTTCAGAGAAATGCCATCGCCTAACTAAAGAGTGGTTCTATAAACTGATTACCCATTACCATAATAAATCATGCCCAAAACTAATGAGTTTTGTCTCCGCATGTCTATGGATGGGCTTGTGTCTGTGTCTATGTCCGTTCGATGTACGAGACATATGCTGTAAGTTAAGGCTTGAAGCTTTATGTACACCAAGTGGCTCCTTATCACTAAGAACTAGGTAAGGGCTATGCCATGTGGACCTTCCAACGTAGCACCTGAACGTTGGGAGAGAATCCATTCAACCTCCAACGTGGCACATATGAAGGGTTCCTGTAGGGTAACATCAACGTCTAGTGAGTCTCTAGAGAGTTTCACCACTTGTTCCACCATGTCTGCAACACTCATATCTACCACCTAGAGAAATGAAACATACACTTTCCAAGGATCTTTAATTGTAAACCAATAGAGGGCATCCAATCCCACCTAAAATTGCATTCCCATTCAAGGAAAGAGATCTCGAGTAAACTCAATAGGATGCTATTGGCTTTAGAAAATAAACATTCCCTCGATTTTCAGTGAAAGCGACCTCAACATTCATAAATGAGGACAAAGAAAACAAATCCTTAAAATGGAAACCCGTATGTAAATAGTCCCATCGCCCTGCATAAAATAAAGAATTTAGGTCCACCCCAACCAAACCTTAAGATGTATTACCCGAGTACATAGAACATATCCACCCAAGTATTTATGTCAGGTAACTTTTCAAGAAAGCATGCATCCAAAATCAATGTCACCACAATCGTTGAAATATCAACCAACCCCCTATCATAAATGACACCTATGCAAAAAGACAATTGGAATAGACATCAAACTTGCCAAATCGAGGGAAAAACCAATTACACCCCAACCAACACCATGACGACGCCGAAGGAACCCAAAATCACCCCAACCAAAGCTAGGATGTCGCTAAAAAACCAATAGGGGAAGAAAAGAAGCACACAGAAACCCCAGATAGATGGGCGTCAAATAGACTAGAGCCTAGAAAGCTCACATCCCTTCACTGGCAACAACATCAACACCAACATCCAAAAAAATTCCACCACTAATTGTAGATACGAATGCGAATGTCCTTGCATGGGCACGAAACAATGAAGGAGTTAATCCATTTGAGCCATAAGGTAATCAATTTATGTTGTTCCAGATGTTCACCGACTTCAACATCCTCAACTGGAGAGTTTCTAATGAATATTTCCAGCCGCCCGCACCTTATGTGATCGTTTTAAATGCACCTCATAAATCCTAAACAAAATGTAGACTGCACTAATAAGCAATAGAAAAATATGTAGTCTCTATTAGATGGAACTCCCATCTACCCAACACGATGAAGACTCAACCTCACAAGCCCACCACTATCCGAAGGTGACCCAAAAGAAGCCAAGGAGACACCCTAGACAGCACCAAGGTTGGCCCAATTCTATGTATTAGCCCAACTGGTCGAAAAACACTAGATAGGATAACCAAAACATCCCAAGCCTCACTTGTCATGCCGAATGGAACGTTGCAGGGCCACAAACCCCACAAACCCAACATCGTCATCATCCAAGTAATACAACTCAAAGTGTGGAAAGAATTTCTTTGCAGAAACTATGCATGCACGTCGTCACTTCCAGCTATGTTAAACCAGGGGACCATGTCAAAAACAAAAAAATCCAACCTCAAGCACAAAGGAAACTAGGTTTACTAGCATGCTTTACTGGGTGTGTTTCTCCGCTCCGCGTGCCACTACTTCGCTCCATCAAACTTTTCAACTTACGTTACCTCTAATATAACCAATACTATTTTATAAAAATATTTTTAAAAAATAAAACATAAAAATAAAAATAGAAAATCTCTATACCTATGATTAACTTAAAAGGAAAAAATTAAAACATAAAGTCAAAATAATATGCACAAGTGGATGTTATATGTACTCTATAAACATAATAATCTTTTTTTAAGACTACAATAACTCAAACTTAAAAGAGAAAATTAAAGCTAATGGTCAAAATAATATGCACAAATGGAGGTTATATGTCCTCTATAAACTTGACAATCTTTTTTTAAGACTACAAGAACTCAAATATAATTAGATAAGGAAAATAGATAAAGGAAATTATTTTTATTATTATGGTTAATTAACAAATAACCATTAATATTTAAATATAAAAAATATTAATTGATAAAAGTAAATTTGTAAATCATTAACATTGCAATTCTCTCATTAATGTTTTCCTATAATATGGAAGGAACTTATTCTTGATTTTCATCTGGCCTTTGTACACATGCACAAAACATACTCGACACTTTCCAACTTGCCATAAACAAGATATTGATTTTATGATAGCCTTTAAAGTTTCAAATGTGTGGAAAATGACCATAAAACATGCACTAGTGTACAAGGGATAGAATTTTTGTACGATATATTAAAGGTTGCGTTCGTTTTAACCAATATTTGAATTAATTATAATTTTTAAAATCAGGGAAATTAAATAATCATAATCATCATTATTATTATTATCATTATTATATAAAAGATAAAGATCAAGAGACTATAAAATAACAAAAAAAAATTAAAAATTAAAAATCTGATTATAATTAAATGGTAATTACTTTAATAGATATTTTAAATTTGGAATGATACTATTAAGCTTTAGAATTGGCCAGGCCTTTAAATGAGGCACATGTTAAGGGTGACATTTTTATCACACTATTTGCAACATTTATATTGCAAATAGTGCAATATTATGGAGGATTCAGTGGAGGGTCGAGCATTAGGCCAAGGCTTTGATGAAACCAAGATGATGGCGAATAATCAAGAGGCATGGGCAAGATCACACCCAACCAAGTGGTGAAAAATCAAGACTTAAGGTTTCCACTTCGGTGCATATGAGTTGGCACAAGGATGACTTGGTGGCATGAGGGGCACAAGGGCATGGCAAAACCGAGTGTCCCAACCCACCCAAGTGATGGAGGAACTAAACTATTAGAGAGCACACATGATCTTGGTGGCACGGATGCCATAAGGGCACAACAAGACCAAGGAGTGCACCCCCATAACCATGTGGAATGAGTCATCCCAAAGCATAATGGACTGAGCAAGGGTAAATGGACTGCATGGGACTAAGCAAGGATGAATGGATTGAGTGGGTGTGCGCCGAGAAGGATCGAATGAGTTGAATGGAATGAATGGGTGAAGGTGAACCAAAAGAAGGTAAATTGAGTGGGATGAGCCCAATGTTTGAGAAGCTAGCCAAACTAAAGAACAACAGAACCGTTGAATTGGTAGAGCCGACACAACCAAAGTTGAAGGGTCATGGCTCCACATAATCAAGTGGAGTCGTAAATATGTGGAGAGCCATACATTGGAGAGAGGAAAAAATAATGAACCACAAGATGAAGACACAAGTTAAGAGACGAGTGTGAGGTGGTAAGGAAGAGAAACCATATAAGTAAAGTCAAGGACAAGCTGATTTTGGGACAAAATCGAGGCAATAGGAGCTTGGATAAGTCTACACTAGGATAGATGAATTGAGTGAGCCAAGTGAATAGAAACAAGGATGTTGTAGGTAGGGTGAAGATGACGCATTGGGTCAAGTGGGCCACGTGACACGATTTTTTGGGAAATTAATATTATGTTGGATTGTTTGTTGCATTAAAGTTTGAGCCATTGTCTCAGACCCCCATGTAAATAAGATTTACAATGATTAATAAAAGAAGGCTAGAGGGTCATTTCATACAAATTGTGTATTTGTGATGTTGTTGATGTGACATCTTTATATGTGCTACTCATGAATGAGTGTTAGATGAAGTTTTGTGAAAACAATATTTACTTACATTGTATTGAAGGATTATGATATTCTACTATGTAACAAATAATAAAGAGATTATATAAGTAATCTTATTGTGAGGCATAGTTTGGGTGGAGTAATGTTGTACTACACTGTGTAGTTGAAAAACCCATTGGTGCCACATGCTCAAGGGGTCACATTATGCCCAAAATAATTCCTTATAACTGTGCAGAGCCCTTAGAGTCATGATAAGCAACATCAGAGTTATCATAAAACAAGCAACAATATAACTCTTCACCACATGAAGGTGGTATTAGGGATACCACACATAAAGAAGCAATATATCTCTTCACCACATTATAAGAGCTAACACACAGAGGAAGAGATAGTGCATCTCTTCACCACACGGAGGTGGTATCATAGAAGCAAAACAAGAGGTCAATGCAAGGATATAGAAATGTATGAAGGAGGCTTGTAGTTACCTCAAAGAAGAATATGAAGTCAGTGGAAGATCACAGGTTCAATTTCCTTTCTATTTGCATGTTATTGGGGAAAGGGACTTCTGAAATTGATTTCCAGGTGGGAAAATGGGTTTACGGCTAATGGTTTTTGGTATATATCACATTAGGAGAAATTGAAGTGAGAATTAGCAAGGTCACATCCAAATTTTAAAGGAAGTAGGACACGATGGTGAATATAGGGAAAACCCAGTGGACCAAGATGAGGTGCCATTGACATACATGGTCCAAGTGATCCAGGTGGATATTGGTGGCCACCTGCCAAGTCCACCTGGACCCTCACCTTTGTGTTCCTTCAAGCGAGCATGCCAAGATGATTTGGGAAGCACACTATAGTTGAACTGCTGGGCATTTCGGGGCTGAGAAAATGGTGGCAGTACTGCAAACGTATTTCTATTGGCCGAATCTTCGACAATATGTCAGGAAGTATATCAGATCATGTACTGCCTGTGCCATTGCCAAACCGACCATCAAGAAGCAAGGCCTCTATAACTCGCTGCCTACCCCTAGTCGACCTTGGGAATCCATCTCCATGGATTACATGTCAGGCCTTCCTTCCACTAAGCATGGAAATGACTGTGTTTTTGTGGTCGTCGACAGGTTCTCGAATATGGCCATTATGGCAGCCTGCAAGAAGAATATCACAGCAGAAGCCACTACTAAACTCTTCTTTGAACGAGTATGGGTGCACTTTGGGATCCCACAGTCTATCATCTCAGATCGGGACAGTCGGTTCCTCAGTACATTTTGGTCCAGTCTCTGGTCAATGCTAGACACCAAACTCACTAAGTCCACAGCCTTCCATCCTCAAACTGATGGCCAGACAGAGGTTGTCAATAGGATGATTGTACACATTCTGCGCATGTACAACTCAAAGCATCCACGCACATGGGACGAGAGCCTCCCCTATGTTCAGCACAGCTACAACCGAGTTCTTCATAGCTCGACTGGCCACAGCCCTTTTCAGGTGGGCTTGGGATTCCAGCCACTATGCCCCATTGATGTGGCCATGCCACTTGCAGCTACTCACACAGATTCAGCTCATGTCCAGTCCGAAACAGACAAGGCAACTAGCTTCATTGAACACATCCAACATATTCGCCAGCAGGTCCATGACATTCTGGAGAAATCAAATGCCAAGTACAAGCAGCGACATGATCAACATCAGGTGCCACACAATTTTCAGGTGGGCGACAAAGTCTGGTTGCATTTACAAAAGGAACGCCTTACTGGAGCCTATCGGAAACTGAGACCACTCCGATATGGTCCTTACACATTACTAAGGCTATGGGAGACAATGCATTTGAGCTCAGCATTCCCCCATTCCTTGGCCTGCACCCAGTGTTCAATGTGGACTGCCTTCGGCCATACTTTCCACCATTGCTAGACACATCGAACATTGCAGAACAGCTCACACCCACAGAATTAAATCCAGATTGCATGGAACAAGCTGCAACTGATCAGATCGTGGACACACAGATCAAGAACACTCACCAACAGAATATCCAATTGTATCGAGTTGTCAAAGCAGGCCAACTCCTTCACCAGGGCAAGTGGCTCACCAGGGACCAAGTTCAGCAAAAGTTTCCTCATCTCATGGAGGAACTCAACGCAATGGGGACCATTGCTTCCTAAGGGGGGGAGGAATGATCCAGGTGGATATTAGTGGCCACCTGCCAAGTCCACCTGGACCACCACCATTGTTTCTCTCAGCGTTTTCAGTTTCCTTAATTGTAGCACAGTTTACTATTTTTAGCAGTTTTTCGGGTCCTAAACTTTCGGAGCCTTTTTGAGGCCCTAAACGACGTTTTTTGGGAAATCCACCGCCAATGATTTTTTTAATAAAAATCATCTTTTTCGTTGTAGTCCTCGGAGAGATCTTTCCAACGGGCTATCATGCGCGTCAAACGGAGATAATACGACCAATTCGCGACCCCGAGAAGTTGATGTACCAACTTACCCAAAAACGGGGCCCACAATTTGGCATTTCATCTTCTAGGGTTAGGTTTTGGAATGTGAAGGGTTTTCCATTGTTTCTCAACAATAAATAGGCCTTCGAGCCTCATTGTAGGACAGTTCAGAGGCATGTAGCCGACACATCTCTTCTCAGAGATAAGCTACCATCGCCCTAGCTGGGTTATTTCTATCTCTATTTGTAAGCATATTCCAGTGTTTTACAGTAATGAAATGAAGTATTATTTCCGCTGCATATCTGTCTTTATGGTTATCTCTGTATTTTATTGCATTCCCGTTTAAATCCGGATCACCAAGATGTTGAGAGAATATTGGAAACGATGGTAGACACTATGGAAGGACATTAAAATGAGTTTGATGAGATCCTAGGGGAGATCTAGGAAATTAAGGAACTCATTGAGGCAGGTTCCTATTTTATTGCTTATGTGGTCAAGAAGTCCTAGGATCATGAAGAACATATGAAATACTTAGAAGAGAAAGCGAGGTCACTTGTGGCACTAACAAGAGACTAGGTTGAAACTATAGTAGTATTAAAGTAGGATATAGGGAAAAGTTTGACCTATTCATTTATGAGGATGAATCTGAAATAACCAAAAATGTATGATGGAACAAGAATACCTAAATTGCTTGGAAAATTTCATTGGGATGTGGTGCAGATGTTGGCACAAATAAAGGGATGTTTCAGAAAGACAAAGGTAAATGTAGTTTCCATGTATCTCATAGGTACAATGAAGTTGTGGTGGAGGACCAAAATGAAGACGTAGTAATCATTCGCAGCACATATAGGAACTTGACTTGAACAGAGTTGGAGGAAAATTTATATGTGTAGTTTAAACCAAGAAATCAAGAGTGGGGAGCAAGGGATCGTCTAAAGGTTTTGAAGCATATTTGGGATATCCAAACCCACATTAAGTAATTTTCAGCTGTTATGTTGAAAATTAGAGAGATGCATGATAAAGAAATGATGTATAATTTTATCAACAATATCAAACCACGGGAAAAGAAGGAATTCATGAAGAAGAGTTTCTAGAATCTTGTGTAAGATATCACCACAGTAGAGAATATTTTGGACTAAGAGATAGATGGGAAGGAAAAAGAGGAAGTGCTAAGAGATAAAGGAAAGAAGAAGAAGGTATAGGAAAAAGCAAAGGCTTCCAAAGAAGGAAAAGTAGCAGGTGAAGCCAAGGAGAAGAGGCTCATATCATGTTAGATCTATGGAGAAGATCATTTGGCAAAGAATTTCCCTATTAAGCAGAAGGTGGCTTGTTTAAGGGAAAGCTAGTGTCGATTCGAACTGCTAGTCCCACTAAGACAGGTAGTTATCATAGAAACAAACAATGAAAGCTTTTCAAGAGTTCCTTTAAGTGTGATAGATGGAAGAGAAGAAAAGAGGACCAACCTAGATCTTTCGCTTTGATCCTAGCTTGATTTCTCATTTCCTTGATAGAATTTGCCACTCCTTTCCTACTTATCCTGCTTCAAAAAGTACATGTAGAGTTAAAGTAACAACAAACTATCAAAGCATCTCTATCTAAAACATCATAAACAATGCGGAATCAGAAACACATTGACCATAAAATTTCATTCATAAACAATAAGATTCACAAATACAAGATCATATGGAGGAAAAATCAAAGAACTTTATTAAAAATTAATGTAAGAGAGGATTACAACCCAGCTGTCTGATCCAACATCATCCTCTCAGTTGTAGAAGCCCTCTTCACCTCATGAACAAGCAAATCACCCAACAATGCAATGTCTCTTCTCAACAAACCAACAACACTTCCTTACAAAATACAAAATTTCAGCCCCCAGATCTCTCAAATGAGGGATCCATTTATAGATGTCTTGCAAGGGTGTGAGTTAGCTCTGGGTTTTTTATTAGTGTCATTCCACTGATAGTTCTTGGTTCCACTTGGAGATTTCATGATCTCTTACTCATCCCTGGGCGAATTCAAAGAAGCAAGTGTCACAGGAGAAGTTTCTGGAAGATTCCATGATCATCCACCTCACAAACTATCTCTGCCATTTGTCTATTCTCGCTCATCACACCCCACAGAAGGCCATTTGAGTATGCATCACACCTCGCCAGTTAGGCAGTCAGTATGCATCGCACCTTTCCCATGGAACAGTCTGTATGGTCCAGTTTTGGCCAGTTCTGAGTAGTTTTTCAGGTGGAACTTCTGGGAAATGATGTAATCAGTTGACCATGATCCTTTAGGGTGTGAAGCAACACTTTTAGGGAATTAAGGAGCCCTTAGTTTATGGACATTTGAGTTTGGGGTTGCAGTGCCCAAATATGTCTATAACAGCTGCCCCCTAAAGCATGAGGTCGTAAATCTTTTGATGTCGGGTGAAATGATTTATTCATGAGGATCCGAGGTATTCGAACTAGAAGGTGACCTGTATAAGATACAATACAATACATCATCATCATATTATTTTCATGATCTAGCTGAGGTAGGCATTCCCATGCTTAGCTTTATAAACTCATTCTCATGCACATAGGACATACAATCGTCTGCTGTTGCAGACTTGTGATTCTTCACATGAAGAGTCATCTTCCCCGGCGAGATGACTATCTATGCAGCTTCTATGTACAATTGATGTCTTTATTTTCCTGAATATATTGCAGCAAGAATGGATGAAACTAGATCAGGGTCTTCAAAACTCATGCAATCTTTGCCCAACGTACAAGTCGATCCATGTGAAAAGATGTTCTAAAGTCGAACATGGAAAGACATCGCCTGATTACCAGCCAATGATATAATCTGTTAACAGACATGAGAGGAATCACTGATAATGATGATGACCCTCAAAGTACTACAATACAATTCACGTGGTGTGAATATATGGGCTGATGTCAAACACCAGGCAAAGTCTTTTGGTCGAAGGTCATTGATGTAAACCTGTCACCGAAAGTGAGAAACTTGCCATTGAGGCATGCAAGCTTCAAAGTACTGAAAGGGTTGTTTCTAAGTCAACTTCTTGGATAATGAGCTGATGTCGACAAGAAGTGACCTGTCGTAGGAGGGCCTTGATGTATCCCACATCTACGACGCAAAACGGAGCAAATGATTTTTTTGGAGGTGAAAACAATCTGATGATATGAGGTTCAAGAATGGCGGTCATGAAAAATGAAGCGTGGATGTAATGCAGTGGATGAGGCGTTTGCTGGATGGTGAATTCTCTGAATGAATTCTCTTGAACATATTGGCGACACTAATATGGACTGGTAGCATTAACCCCATGGATGGCACGGTGGACCAATGGTGATGGTGAACAGAAACCCAACCCAACTCAATCACGGTGATGGAGTGAAAGTGTCATGTTCAAGAGCGACTTGCTACCAATAGAGTTCTTCAAGTTTTCTTCCCATTTTTCCCTAGTCATTGCTGACTAGTACCTCTTTATTTTTGACAAGCTTGAAGAGGATAACATATGCTTGGTCTATAATTTTCCCTTCGAGCAAACTTGTCGCTTTGTGTTTAGCGAGCCTAGCGTCAATGAGACTTGTTCTTGTCTGGGTGGACAAGTTCCTCGCTATTGTTTTAATGAGTTTAACGACAAAGATAACTCGGTCCTTTTCTTGTTTATAGAGTCTGAAATGGGCGAAAAGGAGACTCCAACAGTCCTTTTTCGTGGCATAATCCCTTAAGTCCGAAAAAGTGTAAAATAATGCGAAAGGGATGACTTTTCGATAGTTTTAACGAACCGACAAAGACAAGTGCTCGATATTTTTGTTTAATAATCCCTCAAGTCCAAAAAGATTAAAATATATGAGAGGGATAGTGTTCCATTTACTTTAATGAGCTAGGAAGGCTAATAGCTCGACGATCTTTTTATATTTAACGAATCTAAAAAGAGTTTAAAAGAGGCTCATTTTTTGAGGAACGAGTGATATTTCTGGGTAGCAGTTGGTTCCAAGTAAGTTTAGAACCTCTCAAAACATGGCAGTGTGAAGAGGGTGGCAATCAGAATCACTTGTTGCAGATGTTCCTCAAAAGGGTAAACAATCAAGTGGAAGTGTATGGCTGGCCGAATGAAATGGAGGTGACGGAGGGAACACAACCAAAGTTCATGAAGGGCAGATAGCAAAGCAATCACAAAGGTTATTTACCAAAGATGGGTTTATTTTTTAATGAGCTTGAACCTTGTGCCAACATGTGCTTAATGCGGGTTGAATTTTTAACGAGCTTGAACCTTGCGGGAACATTACTCTTGCCAGTCTTTTGATAATGTCTCTTGGTAGATTTATTTTTTAATTAGCTTGATCACTACTATAACATGTGCTCATGACCTTTTTATGTAAGCTAGAAACGACCGAGCTATGAGGTTAAAGGGTTAAGAACCTACAGACTAAGAAAAATCAAGGGTCGCTTTTCACTTGCATGCAAAGGTTTGCAAGCCCCCAGGTCTTTTAGTAAAAGGAGAGTTTCTAGGTTACCAAATGGAAGTTCCTACGGTTAGGCAAGATTGTTTTTGTCTACCGACAAAACTCTTCCTTTTCTTTGTCCATTGAAATAGACGAAGGTGATTGCTGTGAGCTTCCAATCGCATAATGTACGAAGGTGAATGCTGTGAGCTTCCATTCACAATCGTACAAAGGAAATAATCGCGTCAGACTGATCACATAACCTATACAGGAATGTTATTCGGTCTAAGTATTATGACCTTTCAAGAAAATCTCTCTTTTCCTCTGGGTTCGCCTGCTGAAGCAGACTAGGGTGCATGCCCCCTAATCTTCATCGCACCACCGAACTACTCACGGAAATTAGGTGGATGGGACGAATATGGAAGAGACATTGTTGATGCGAAGAGACCATTTAGGGATGATGGCTGATTTATAGCTGTGTTTGAACCAGGAAATGAAATTTGGTCGACAAGTTGCACCAGTCTGCCTTCATGTGGAAAACACATCACTCGAAAGAATGTGGAAACAATGGCTTCCATGCTATATATATAATCACGTCCAAGGAGTAGATTGTAATCTAGTGGACCTTGGACTACCATCACGTTCAAATAAATGGTTTTATTTCTCAAAGTTATTAGCAACCTTGGAAGGATCCCTAATGGTCGACTGGTTCCTTTGTTGAAGCTCGACAAATTTTGTTTTTTAGGAAAAAGCGATGGCGAACCAAGTGCTTTCCAAGCAGTTGAGGAAAGGATACTCACCGAAGCCCCTTCATCTATGATTGTGCCAGACACGATCATTTTGTAAACTTGTACTATGATTCAGAATGGTACATTAGATGGAAGGCGAGGTTTCACTAGTTGATTCCAATCAAATAAAATGACTAGACTACTCAGAGGAGGGACCGGATAAATGTCAAGATAAGTTTCATGAACTGGGGGGGTCTCTTCCTATTGTGAAGGAATGGGCAGATTGCCCCCAAGTTCATTAGACTCTATATCAACAAAAAGAATTTGAACGGTGTCATTCTCATCCTCTTTGGAAACTATATCATCTGAAGGTGGATTTTCTAAAGGCAAGACTGGGTTGACTGCCATCTCGACTAGTTGACTTTGATCTGGTATGGACTTAGAAGGTTCACTTTCAATGATAGGTGGTTCGATTGACAATTGAGTTATGTCAATCGAGTTTTCAACTAGCGAAAGACTTGGCAAGAGTTTCTTGTATCCAGGTGGAAGCTGTTGTGGTGAAGCAGGACGGTTATCCAAAATGCTTTTGGCTTCATCCAGAAAAGGAAAATGGTGAAGAGTGTGATCACCTTCACATAACCTACATGGAACTCTAACTTTTCCTTTTTGTCTGTTGACTTCGCTTTCACTAGTTGATGGTGTGTTGTCAACCTAACTGTCAGGGGTTCATGACACCGAATGGTGCAACCGGGGAGACCATTCTCTCAAGATCCACAGGATGCAAGGGAAATCTCGATGATAATGGTTCTCCTTGCAAATTGCGCATGGAGTTTTTGGTTTGGAAACTTTAGTGTGTGGATTTTCGCCAGACGATGCTTTGGTGTTCCCTTGTTTAGTTGGTTTCTTCTTCTTCTCCTTCCCTTTCTTTTTCTTCTCAGTTACTTGGTTTTTAGTGTCACTAGTTTCACCAAGCGAAGAGGAAGAAGGGGAAGGAGAAACAAACAAAGTAGAAGGTGAAGGGGTAACTTCAGTATCATTTGGTTGCTGATTAGATTGTTGAGGAATTGCGGTGTTTTGAATGACAGAGGTTGAGAAAAGCCATACCGGCAGGCCGATTGTGATTCTTGGAAGGGACAATGTAGCCATATATGGAGAACCAATATCTCCCTAAGAGGAGAAAGGACTAGGATTCCCTCCAAGGGGGATTCCTTGATTGGTAGACTCCATTATCTCAACCTCAGATCAACGTAGGAACAAGGATGTTATTCTGTTTAAAATAAATTTTAAAGACACTTGGACGCAACTTGCTTTTTCAATTTTTAAGAGTCGAGAAAAAGCTAAAGGTGACTCTAGTCGCCTTCAATTTTTAATGAGCCTAAAGTGACAAGTGCTCAGATGGACCTTTTCTTTTAAGGAGTCGAAAAGGAACAAAAGTGACTGCTCTGGAAGTCTAGACAGAGGGTTTACCAAATTGATCGTAAAATTGCAAAATACACCTTGGTGATAAATGATAGAGAAATTACTAAGGACTTATGTACGACAGTCAATCTTTCTGAATGCTATGTTCAGTGCATTACGATCGATAGGGCGATAGACATGGCTTCCTAAGGATAAAGGATATCAGCCTATTGTGGTCTCCCAATATATACTCGACGGTACGGGGAGCACAAGTCCGTACTGGCACTTGTCGTATCAAAGAGGAGGAATCACCCAACCTTCGATGAAAACGATAGTTACCAGGTTTTACGACGCCGAAACACATCTCTAGCCTAGATTTCTAGATGTGTTGCGTTAGATTCCAAAGCATTTTTATGTTCATTAAGGTTTATTTTAGAGTTGATCTTGCTTAGAATTTTATCTTTCAAGGTTCACCGTGTGATGTAGATGTGAAATTCCTAAATATGCAATCTAAAATGATAAATAGTTGTTTATGTTCTTTTAGCAATGAAAATCCTAGCTACAAAGGAAAGAAGATAACGATTTTTCTTTCAACAGAGAGCATAGAGCACACACTAAATGCACTTTCCTAAATCAAATTTCGCAAGTAGTCAAAATGCAGATGCACATGCATCTATTTGTTTTCTACTTTCTTAATGTGTGAATGACAAAACAAAAGCTAAGTACAGATCTGAACTATTTCCTTTCAAAGCAATAGTACTAACAATTTTCTCTTTTCAAAACGAAAGGAAGACTAAGATGACACTTTTCAATTTCGAATTTAAAACTATTTTCGACACTTGAAATACTAATAATTTCAAAATCAAGTACAATCACAAAAGTACAATCAACTATCTAGAAGAGGAAGACTTTACGACACTCTTCTTTTCATCTAGAATGATAATTACGACACTTGCATCAAAAACGATAGTTTGATTAGGCTAATTTCGACAAAGGAGGATTGCAAATGGTCGAAAAATACACAAAAAAATTACAATTCCTAACTCATGGAGGCTAAAATAATGTGAAGGAAGATGGTTACAGCAAGAATGTACTAATCATGAACAGCAAGACTATTGAATAAAACTGAAAACAGAGAGAAAAAACCAAATTTCAGAGAAGAAAACACAGTTTACTCAATCATCGCACTTGCAACACAGTGAAACAGGGATGCATCTCACCTACAACACACAGGAGGTGTGATGCATCCAGGTTGCATAGTTACAGATAGTGCGATGGGCCAGGGAGCGAAACTGAGCTTGGTTTTTGCTCAAAACTTGCAGCTAAGTTTAGTGATTTAGGCTGAGTAATGATGGACAGTAAACACAAAGCATAAGGGTAGGATTTGATGAGGTTCTAAGCTACCACAAGGGTAATTAGGATGCTTTGTAAGTCAGATGTTCAGTTCATAAACCAACCCGGAGATTAACTGAAGCAACATTTATCTACTTCGCAATTGCATAGCAAAAGTGTTTCGAAGGCTAGCTGGCTAACTTCAAGCTCCATCTGTAGTTTATAAAGCAAACAATACACAAACTATTCGTTCCCCAGTGGAGTCGCCATTTTATTTCAGGGAAAACTAGTGTCGATTCGAACTGCTAGTCCCACTAAGACGGGTAGCTATCTTAGAAACAAACAATGAAATCTTTTCAAGAGTTCCTTTAAGTGTGATAGATGGAAGAGAAGAAAAGAGGACCAACCTGGATCTTCCGCTTTGATCCTAGCTTGATTTCTCCTTTCCTTGATAGAATTTGCCACTTCTCTCCTACTTGTCCTGCTTCAAAGAGTACCTGTAGAGTCAAAGTAACAACAAACTATCAAAGCATCTCTATCTAAAACAACATAAACAATGCGGAATCAGAAACACATTGACCATACAATTTCATTCATAAACAATAAGATTCACAAATACAAGATCACATGGAAGAAAACTCAAAGAACTTTATTAATAGTAATGTAAGAGAGGATTACAACCCAGCTGTCTGATCCAGCATCATCCTCCCAGTTGTAGAAACCCTCTTCACCTCATGAACAAGCAAATCACCTAACAATGCAATGTCTCTTCTCAGCAAACCAATAACACTTCCTTACAAAATAAAAAATTCCAGCCCCTAGATCTCTTAGATGAGGGATCCATTTATAGATGTCTTGCAAGGGTGTGAGTCAGCTCTGGGTTTTTGATTAGTGTCATTCCATTGATAGTTCTTGGTTCCACTTGGAGATTTCATGATCTCTTACTCATCCCTGGGCGAATTCAGAGAAGCAAGTGTCACAGGAGAAGTTTCTCGAAGATTCCATGATCATCCACCTCGCAAACTGTCTCTGCCATTTGTCTATTCTCGCTCATCGCACCCCAAAAAAGGCTATTTGAGTATGCATTGCACCTGGCTAGTTAGGCAGTCAGTATGCATCGCACCTTGCCCATGGAGCAGTCTGTATGGTCCAGTTTTGGCCAGTTCTGAGTAGTTTTTCAGGTGGAACTTCTGTGAAATGATGTAATCAGTTGACCATGATCCTTTAGGGTGTGAAGCAACACTTTTAGGGACTTAATGAGCCCTTAGTTTATGGACATATGAGTTTGGGGTTGCAGTGCCCAAATATGTCTATAACATGGCTACTTTAGATCAGAAAAATGCAAGGAAGGTAAGGATGTTACAGGTATTGGGAACAATATATTCTCACAAGACCAAAGAAAAGGATAAGGGTAAGGAAAGAACCTGATGGATTTTGTTGGGGTAGTGTTAGGAGGTATCCTTGTGAAAACGAATGTCAATGGTGGAGCTACCCATAACTTTGTGAAGGAATAAGTAGTAAGCAAGCTTGAACTTAAAGTTAAGCTAAAAAAGGCCTCCTTTAAGGCTATCAACTACGAAAATATGTGGGTGATTGGTTTGGTTGAGGATGTCCCTATCTACATGGGAAAATGACAAGGGAAGGTGGACCTTACAGTATTGTAGTTAGGTGATAACTTGATGTTGGAACAAGAATTCTTGATCAATGAGAGATTTTTCCCTATGCCTCATACGAGGCATACATTCATCCTATTAGGGCATGAGTTGATTATAGTAAAGATTCAGAGAGTAGACCAAGTGCAACAATGAATATGGGCACCATCTTTGATGATGACTAGTAATTTTATGGAGGTATGAGAAATAGTGAAGTAGAGTATTTTCTCTCACAACATGTGAATATCGTAATCACTCTAACTGATAGGATATAAGATTTGGAGAGGAAGATGAGCATTTTGGAGCAAATGGGGGAGACTGTAGTGGAAACAACAGTTCATAGATGTGACCAAGGGAGTGTTCCTTGGTGTGTTGGGGCCAAAGGGAGTGATGCTACATTGCCATTCAACTTAGGAAGATGGGCATAAGATCTTGAATGAGAGAGACTTGTTGAGGAGGCAATGGGTGGGATTGGGTCACATCCACCTTTTCTAACCTACATGATGAGGAAGTATAGAGGAATGCTCCTAAGAAAGAAAATAAATATGTAGGTGGAGGTAACCATACACCCAACTCCTTTTCATCACATTGAGCAATGAGTGGATGGCTCAATGTTGCAGTTAGGTGGTGAGCTGAGATAATGGAGGTGCCTAGGATGGTACCTCTACAATGGGGAGATGAATGTGGGAGTTGGATGATATGAGGTTAAGGACATTACACTGTGTGAGGCATGATTTCTTATGGAACTTGGTTCGAAAATCATATTATCTACCCGATTATCCTAGTGGCATGAGGGGATCCAACACATGGCAATATGCAATGGTTCTTTCTAGAGATGTAGTGGAAGGCAACATATAGTACAACTATACATCAAAATGTCAATATCTAGAGGGAGATGAACACTAGGCTATGGTTGGATTATTTTTGAGATGGCAATAATTTTAACTATGGAAGGATGTTAGACGCTAGAGTTGATCATGCCTTGGGGGAAGGATGTTAGGCACTAGAGTTGATCACACCTTTAATCAAGGTGTGCATCACGGGTGACATCTCCATCCCATCATTTTTTGACATTTATATCATAAATAATGTGATGTTATGGATGTTTTGGTCGAGGGTTGAGAAATGGGCCAAGGATTTGATGAAATCAGGACAATGGAAAATAACCAAGAGGTGTAGACAAGAGCACACCCAATTGAGTTGTAAAAAATCAACACTTGTGGTTTCCACTTGAGTGCATCTGAGTTGGAATAAGGATGGCATGGTGGCATGGGCACAATAAGGGTGCGACACGACCGAGCATCCCAACTCACCCAAATGAAAGAGGAACCAAAGCACTAGAGAGCACACATGAGCTTGGTGGCACGAGCACCACAAGGGCATGACATGACCAAGGAGTGTTCCCCCACAACCATGTGGAATGAATTTCCGTACAACATGGATGGATAGATTGGATGTGGACCGAGTAGGAACAAGCAAGGATGAATGGATTAAGTTGGTGTGATTCGAGTAGGACCAAACGAGTTGAATAAATCAAGAAGGTGCAGGTGAACTAAAAGGAGATAAACCAGGTTGGATGAGTTGAGCATTTGAGGAGTCAGCCGAAACTGAAGCACATGAGGAATATTTGAGTGGTAGAGCCAACCCAACCAAATTTAAACTGTCATGGCTCCACATAACCAAGTGGAGTTACATATATATGAAGAGGCATACATTTGAAAGAGGACACAATGAATAACTACATGATGAAGACATAAGCCAAGAGACAAGTGTGAGGTTGCAAGGAGGTGTAGTCAGACGAGTAAAGATAAGGATGAGTTGAGTTTAGGATGAAACCAAGGGAGAGGGAGCTTGAGAGAGTTTGTGCTATGGAAAACGAACCAAGCGGGTTGAGTGAAGAGAACCAAGGGTGTCACAATAGGGCGAAGATGATCCATTGGGCCTATCTATCCTAGTGACATGGTTTTTTGGGAAAGTAAAGTTTTGCTGGTTTGATTGTTGTACTAAGCTCTATGTCATTGTCTTGAACCCTCATATAATGAAGATTTACATTTATTAATAAAAGAAGGCAAGAGGGTCGTTCCATACAAATTGTGCATTTGTGATATTCTTGATGTGATTTCTTTGCATGTGTTTGTCATGAATGAATATTAGATGAAGTTCTGCGACAATAAGATTTACTTAGGCTATATTGAAGGGTTATGATGTTCTAAGTAACCAATGATATAAAGATTATATAAGTAAACTTGTTATGGGGTGTAGTCTGGGTGGAATAACACTATATTACAATAGGCAATTTTGAAATACATTGATGTCACATGCTTGAGGGGTCACAACGTGCCCAACAAAGTGTTTTGTAACCATGTAGAGCCATTGGGGTGAGATAGATATATAGAAGATTAAGATAACTCATATGCAAAGCATCGCACTAACACACATATATTAAAAAATAGTTAATTTTTTTATCATTTATATTTAATTTGAATAATTAAAAAAAGACATTATTATTATTTCCACATATATTTAAATGGCATATATAATATATTTAAATATTTGATTTTTTATATATTATCGAACATTTAAAAGAAAAAAATCTTAAACATCTTTATTATAATTAAATAAAAACTACTTTATTGTTAACTTAAATATATCCATTATTTCAAAATAAAATTCTAAAAATTCAAAAATATTTAAAAAAAAAATTCTCTTATATAATGAAATGCCAAATTACTTTACCATATTATTAAAATACTTCAAATATAAATTAGAATGGAATGCCAAATTACTTTATCATAACTTAAAATATATGTTTAAGTATATTCATTACTTCTCAAAATTAACTTACTTTCTCAAACATAATGAAATGGGAAATTACTTTACCATATTCTTAAGAAACTTCACATATGTGATTGAGCATATAACTTTCTCAAACATAATGAAATGAAAAATTACCTTACCATATTCTCAAGAAACTTCGCATATGTGATTGAGCATATCCTTATTTCTAGAACATATTCAAAAAGTATTTAACAAAAAATTATATATATTCCCTCCGTAACTAAATTCCGATTACTTTATTATATTCTTACCCAATTCTAATTTATTTACAGATTTGATTTCCTCTTGCACTTTTATTATTTTCATTACTCAAAAATTTAAATCTAATTCGCATTTTATTAAGTTATTTATTTTTAATTTAATTTATATTTTGATATGATATCGCTTTTTATTATATTATTAAGATTTACTTGCGTTATATTGAAGGGTTAAGATTTACTTGCGTTATATTGGAGGGTTATGATGTTCTAAGTAACCAATCATATAAAGATTATATAAATAAACTTGTTATGAGGTGTAGTCTGGGTGGAATAACACTATATTACAATAGGCAATTTCGAAATACATTGATGTCGCATGCTTGAGGGGTCACAACATGCCCAACAAACACTTTGTAACCATGTCGAGCCATTGGGTGTGATAGATATACAAAAGATTAAGATAACTCATATGCAAAGCATCGCATTAACACACATATATTAAAAAATAGTTAATTTTTTTATCATTTATATTTAATTTGAATAATTAAAAAAAGACATTATTATTATTTCCACATATATTTAAATAACATATATAATATATTTAAATATTTGATTTTTTTAATATATTAGAAAACATTTAAAAGAAAAAATTCTTAAACATCTTTATTATAATTAAATAAAAACTACTTTATTGTTAACTTAAATATATCCATTATTTCAAAAAAAAATTCTAAAAATTCAAAAATATAAAAAAAAAAATTCTCTTATATAATGAAATGCCAAATTACTTTACCATATTCTTAAGAAACTGCACATATGTGATTGAGCATATAACTTTCTCAAACATAATGAAATGAAAAATTACTTTACCATATTCTTAAGAAACTTCACATATGTGATTGGGCACATCCTTATTTCTAGAACATATTAAAAAAGTATTTAACAAAAAATTATATATATTCGCTGCGTAACTAAATTCCGATTACTTTATTATATTCTTACCAAATTTAAAATTCTTTACTCATATCTAATTTATGAACAGTTTTGATTTCATCTTGAACTTTTATTATTTTCATTACTCTTAAATTTAAATCTAATTGGCATTTTATCAAGTTATTTATTTTTAATTTAATTTATATTTTGATTGTGTCTTTTTCATTATATTATTAAGGATGTTTTTTAATGGAATTTTAAATATTTTTTAATGGAATTTTAAATATTGTCGGTGAAAACATAAAGAATTGCCAAAAAAGAGAGAATAGAACAAGGTTTCCCGAAACTTTGGAAAAGAAAAACGAAAAATTAAAATGTAAAGAAATGGGAATGGAATAATCTGTCGGAAACTTTCATGTCAGCCGTCGAAGCCCAATGAGACGATATGTGGAATTTTACTACATAAATAATTGCAGGCACGAGATTGTGGGGTAAATGTTTGTAGGCATTGAGAGAAGAACACAAGTTCTTATAACTGGTTGGGTGTACTGTACATGTACGTCATCTCCGGATTGTATTTTGAAATGGGTTTCTTCAAGAATTGGGCGGGAATCCGAGGGATCATGCAATTGTTGATCATCAGGTTGCTTTGCTGCTTCGCATTGTTGTCGACGGTTGCCTTAGCGCAGCTTGAAGTAGGTGAAGGTGTAACTGGATCTTTTAGTTTTCCTCCTCTGGCTATTACTTGCGTGGGTAATTTAGCAGTATTTGTTACCAGCCTCATAAGAGGACGGCTCGATTCAGAGATAGGTGCCCGGGATGTCCTTAACATTCTAGCAAGTCCCAAGCTCAAGAGCATAGATGGGACGAATGGAAAAGGACTGACCACAACAGAAGATCTAGATAATGCTTCTGTTATAATGTTGTCGAAGGGCCCACCCAATTCTTCCGTGAGGGAATTCATGAAATCCAATGCCAATTATGCACGCTCCATCCTATTGGAATTCCTTCCATTCAGCGCTCCAGTGAGGTGTGACGGTCACGACTGCAAATGCATTGAATTCTATACAGTCGAAGGGATCACAACCATGCTGACCCGTCGGATGCCTGGTACATTGAAGCTCCTCCCTTCTTCCCGCTGCTTACTCCCATGTCTGACATGCCTCAGAAACCGCTGCCATGAGTGCAACGAGGAGGGCATGTTGCCTGTGGAAGGTTCGTTGCCTGTGGCGAGAGAGACCGACTCCACGTTGGTATCTGAAATTCTGGATGAAATCGGTGCCGGATCCATCAACGCAAAGAAGCCTATTTGCATCTGCATTCCACTGAAAGATTCCGACAGTGATAAATGGACAGAGCTACTGTTAAGATCATTCAGATCGAAAGATGCGGAAGGCAGAGGCGTCAGAGTAATGGCTTCGCAAGCGCTGGAAGGCTACCTGGCTGGAAGCAGAGGACGCAAAAATGGAACAGTGGAGTACAGCAGTTCCTCTTTCTTGGTGCCAAGGTTGACCGAATTAGTAATCAACCTTGTCCTAACCTTCTGGTTAGGAGTGGATGGCTTTTCCAGCTCTCTTGTAGCCAGGAGTACAGTAAGAGATTTTATTGTGGACACTAAAGGAAGTGGATTTGCTGCCAATGCATTTCTAACTAAAGCCATTGTCAAGTCTGATGACAAAAACACCCAGGTTTGTCAGGTGCTTACCTTTCGAAGTAATGTTGTAGGCATCAGAAGCTTGTCCTTTATAGCGGGTTCTGTCAATTTGATTTCATGTATTGGGTGGGCTCTGCTTATTGCTTTTGAAGATGGGGTTGATACTTCCCGGCACCCTCTATGCGTATAACTGTCATTATGATTGCAGCTACTTTGCCGTAGAATTATAGGTGCACTTTTCCTGCTTAGCATCCCCGTCACTTTACCGGTTATACTCCTAATCTCAATGTGGCGAAAGGACGATGCTGGTGCAGCATTGGTTCCAATAACTGTGGCTTTGGAGATAGTGTGCATTGTATCCTGGAGCGCAGTGGCCGGAACTGTGGGGATAAAGGGTTTAAGGAGAAATATATACAGTATTTTTCGCATACTGGTGTGGCTGAAATGGGCAGTTGGTAGTCTTTATCTAGATACAGAGATTTTGTTAGAATTTTTTGGGAAACCTCAAAGAACTTTCACAGGAGTTGTCTAAATTCTGGTGATGGAATCTGGCTGAAAAAATTGAGGTTAAATTTTGATTTGTATTATTTAAAATGGTTTTTTAACTGCATATTTGGATTCAGCACTTTGAAAAATCCCTAGGACACTTTGATTATGCAGAAATTCGCTATCAAACTTGCGATTCCAATAAATCGCTGCCAGATTTTGACCGGAAAAATCCACCAAAAAAACTTCCAAAAAATCTCATTATAGATAACCGCCTTTTCACTTCTGCATTCTTGCTGAATGCTGTGTTGGCTGGAGTTCGATGAAAGTGGGATCCGTGGTCTCTGGTGGTCTCAGTGGGATCAGTGACGTGATGTCTTCTGGTGGTCTCATATGTTCTGACAATATAATGCAATTGAGTGAACTTATTGTCCTTTTTTTCCTTCTAAATATTTATTGCAATTGAATGAGTTTTTATGGTCGTATGTAGATTTTCATAGTTAAAATCATAAATATTTTTATAATGTAATTGAGTAATATTTAGGGTAGTATGTAGATTTTCATAATTAAAATAAAAAAGTCTATGGAGTAGTTTTATGCCACTTTTATGGTTGACATTACATTTTTATAATAAAAAAATAGGTTTTAAGTAATATTTTACTCATTATTAAAAAAACAAACATCACACAGAAATACTCTAAATAATTTTATAACCAAATTTTTTATTATTTTATTTATTTTTTCTTTTTAAATATTTATAATTTTTTTCAAAATATTGAATTTATTTATGTATTTAAAAACATAATATAAATTTTAATTTTTATACATATAAATTTTATAATATTTGAGTTTTATATAAATGAGAAGATAATCGAGTTTAGGCTTCTATTTAACATGCTAAGCTGGATCTGTTTCTTCAACTTGTCCTGACGATGAACCACACTGGTTGGTTCGAAAGGCGTCGACAAATGAGATTCCATGTGATTTTCGCCGAAATCTTTCTCTAACTAAAATGAGAAGATGTTTTTTTGGAAAATTGCTTAAATAAAAGATTTTGTTTTAGTAAACTTTTCATTTAAATTGGTGGATACAAAATTAATTAAATATTTAATAATGTTGACTTTTACATGAATTTTTGAAGTTAAAAAAATTTTAATCACAATTTATAATTCTTTTTAAATTATAATTTACGTTGTAATAGTTTCTGGAGTATTTTATATGATCTTTATAATACTAGAACAATGAACATTTTGTATTTAAGATTCTGGATTCGGATATTCCACTGTGTTTATTTTCATCTTGTCGACGTTTAGAGTTCAGAACAATGAACATTTTGTATTTAAGATTCTGGATTTGAATATTCCACAGTGTTCATTTTCATCTTGTCTACGTTTAAAGTCTAGAACAAGACTCATCCTTGGGGTTGTTCCAGACTTGAAACATGGACAAGATGAAAATGAACACTGTGGAATATCCCAATCCAAAATCTCAAAAACCATAGCACAGAAATCTACAAACTATTATTTTGTATTTATTTTACTATCTAGATTTGGTAAATTTCAGTAAGACAATTATGATAAAAGAGTAATTATTTGATTATTTCTTTTTTGGTAGAAATTAATAACTTTTGGAATTTACATGAAAAGACCCCAGAAAGAGACCGTTACACTCTCTCATTTTTGTCATTTTTGTGAAGAGGAATAAAAGAAAACCAGGGCAAGACGCTACCATCAAGGTACTCTTGTGCAGCCAGTGGAGACCTTGATTAAAATTTGCATGATATTAAAGATCGTAGAGGTTACTGTTTTGAAGGCCAAAAGCTCGGGGGAGAATCCCCAATCTCGTGATTGGGAGGCTAGGTCAATTCCCAGTAAATTCCTTGATTGTTGAGATAAGTATTTTGGAAAACACTATGTGGATACAGAAAAAATATTTTTATCTTCTTTTGAAATGAGAAGGCTGAAAGAATTAGCAAATAAGAATTTAATTTATGTTAAAAGAAACCACTGTAATTATTAAAATGCTTGACAAAAAAATTCTCTTGTTTCTTAAGGAAAAAAAAGCTTATGCTTACACAAACTTAATATTAAGGACTGGTGGCTGTCAGTAAATACTAGACCCAAATAATATAGGGAAGGTACCTGACAGATCCTCAAAATTGTGTAAGTATAGTAATACAATCATATTAGTTATCAGCTTGACACAATTTCGGCCATAAGAATTTAAGCTTTCTGTGAACAAAGTCGACTGTGGTTGCATGAAATATTACCAAAATATCACTACCAAGAATGTTCCAAATTCTACAAACCAGTCTAAAGTTAATTAGGCCGTACTGGTGGGAAGATAAACAGAAACTGCGTAAAATAACACAGAATGATAAGCAGATTGATAAATCTGGGGAAAAAGTTTAGATTTTGGGTCAAGCCAATGTGGTTGGGCAACCCAAAATCTGTTCGTAAACCCCAACCAACTAAGCATATAACTAATCTACAAAAGCACAAACATCGAAATAATTCCTTGTGTAATCCGGGGAAAACGTTTAGATTCTGGGTCAAGCCAATGTGGTTGGGCAACCCAAAATCTGTCCGAAAACACCAACCTGTTGGCATTATGATTCTGGTATGGCTTTATGATACATATGTTGTACTTGATGGCAACCCACTCATCTCAGATGATAAATTATAGTGCAGAAAAGTTCACGCACTTATATGCAGAGAAAAGCTTATTTCATGTAGAGAAAAGTTCACGCACTTTTATGCAGAGAAAAGTTTATTTCATGTAGAGAAAAGTTTATTTCATGTAGAGAAAAAGTTCACGCACTTTCATGCTGGAGAACTTACCTTTGGTCCATGGTACTTAGTCCTTGGTATTTGAACCTATGGTTTTGGACCATGGTACCTCGTCAAAAGTGTGTATATGTTGGAGAACTTACCTTTGGTCCATGGCGGTTAGTCCTTGGTATTATTGAGCCCCATGTTTTTGGGCCCCTTGTATTGGTTATCTATGGTATTGATCCATGATTTTAGGAAGAAGCTTGCCTATATAAAGCAAAGGAGATCACTTGGCTAATTCATTTCTTGCAAATCGAATATCTTAAGATCTGAAATATTGGGTTATTGTTTTAAAAGTTTGATCTATGAAAGGGAAGTTGAAAGCGAATCTGTGAAGGGTGATCTCTCGAGCGCTGCAGCGGCGGAAGTGCGGAGGCGCCACAGAAGGAGCAGTGCGGAGACGCCACAGAAGGCGCAGTGCGGAGACGCCACAGAAGGCGCAGTGCGGAGGCGCCACAGAAGGCGCAGTGCGGAGACGCCACAGAGGCGCCACAGAAGGCGCAGTGCGGAGGTGCCACAGAAGGCACAGTGCGGAGGCGCCACAGAAGGCGCAGTGCGGAGGCGCCACAGAGGCGCCACAGAAGGCGCAGTGCAGAGGCGCCACAAAAGGCGCAGTGCGGAGACGCCACAGAAGGCACAGTGCGGAGGCGCCACAGAAGGCGCAGTGCGGAGGCGCCACAGAAGGCGCAGTGCGGAGGCGCCACAGAAGGCGCAGGTGCGGTGGTCGCGGCGCCACAGAAGGCGCAGGTGCAGAGGTAGTACAGATATCCGCAGATCTATACCAGTGAAGTTGCGATCCCTGCTTAAAATTTGTTTTAACTGCCTTTGACTATTCTGCAGGGTTTTGGGTGCATAACTAATGTTTGGTTACTGGTATTGAGTTCAGATAACAACATGATTAATGACTTATCTTTATGTACTAGATCTGGTTGATAACTCTCATAATATCATTGTATATGTATGGATCTGGTGATTGGGTGATTCAGAAGGTTGTTTGATTATGAGCTTCAATGTTGTTGTTGGATCCATTTTGAAAATTTATGAAAAGTGGTCCTTAAAAGAAAAGAAGTAGGGGGTTGTAGCTCCCTTCCAGGAGAGACTGGAAAACGAGAGAGAGTTGTAGCTCTCTGCAGGTTGCAGCCTGCGTATTGGTAAAGGAATGCACCAGTACAAAATCATTGTAACAGGAGTTTCTAATTTGAAAGAAGATAGAGACATATTGCAGCAGGTGGTTTTCACCCACATTGGGTTTCCACCTTATATCTGGTGTTCTTTGGTGTGACTATCTGTTTTTCTTGTTCATGCTCATTATTTTATGGTACTGATATGCAAAAATAATTCAAAGTGTAAATAAGGCAGATTTGTTAAAAGAAATTGATAATACTGATTCACCCCCCCCTCTCAGTATTATTTTCAACAATTGGTATCAGAACAGGTCCTTCAGAGAAGCTTGATCGCTTGAAGGTAGATCATTCATCATGAGCAACTACGAGAGAGAAGCATCAATCAGGCCACCAATTTTTGATGGGACGAACTTCAATTATCGGAAGATAAGAGTTACTGCCTATCTTCAATCTCTTGGTACAGAAGTTTGGGATATCATAGAGACAGGCTACACTTTTCCTTCAGCTACTCCTACAGATTCGGCCGAGAATAAGAAATATGAAACAAATGCGAAAGCAGTCAATACTCTATTGGGATGCTTATCCCAATTGGAATTCGTGAAGGTAATGCACTATAAATCCGCAAAAGAAATATGGGACAAAATTGTCACGAGCTATGAAGGAGACGAACAGGTAAAGCGTGCTAAACTTCAAACTTTCAGGATTCAGTATGAGAATCTCAGAATGTATAATGATGAAAGTGTGGCTAACTATTTCCTTAGGGTAGATGAAATTGTTAACTGCATGAAAAACTTGGGTGAAGAAATAAAAGAGGCTATTGTGGTTGAAAAAGTCCTAAGATCCTTGTCCCCCAAGTTTGAATCTAAAGTGTCCGCTATAGAGGAAAAAGCAAATCTACAAACTTTCACCATGTCTCAACTACATGGAATTCTAACTGCTTATGAAATGAGAAAGGGAGGTCCATCAGACAGAAGAGAAGCGGCTTTCAAGGCTTCAGGCAAAGGAGATTACTATGAAGCAAGTCACGTGCCAGAAGAAGAAGAAGAAGAATCAAATTTTGTCAGAAATCTTCAAAGGGGTTCTGGAAGGTTCAGAGGTAAGTTACCTTTTAAATGTTTTGCTTGTGGAAGAGTAGGTCATTATGCTGCAAAATGTCCTTATAAGGATAAAGGAAAGGAACCTGCTAGATGGAACAAGAAACAGAGTGCAAACAAGAAAAGTTACTACACTCATGAAGATAGTGATGGTCTATCGATTAGTGATGAAGATGAACAAGGTAATGACTATAAATTGTTAATGGCATTTGAAGATGATGATTATATGGATGCTATAGATGTGGATAGCCTTTTTGAAGAAATTACTAGACTCAAGAGATGTATAGAAGAAAAGAATATGATCATTGATACTCTACAATTTCAAATTGATGAAAAGGAAAAACATCTTGAAAAATTAGAAGGTGAAATTGTTGGTCTTAGAAAAGAGATTGAGAAAACAAAAGCTATTAATCTTAAGTTTGTCAAAGGATCTGAAACTTTGGATGAGATTATCAATGTACAGCGTTCTCCACTAAACAAGATAGGTCTGGGCTATAATGGAGAAACTTCTCAAGCAACCACTTCAAAAAGTTATCTTGATGCAGCAAGAAGGAATGAGCAAAAGCACAATGAAGACCATCAGGCAAGGCAGGGACGAATTGCAAACAGAGACTATCAAGGGCAATCCGTTTTAAGGGTGAACAAAAGCTACAACCAGCCATAGGTAAAATCTTCTCAATTTAGTTCAAGAATGGATGACAATAGAAATTACAATCATTTGGCCGGTAGATTTGATAATCGCAGAAATTTCTTCAATGGACAATGTTTCTCTTGCCATAACTTTGGTCACAAAGCAGCTCAATGTGTTGCATATAAAACAATCATGACTAGAGAAGCTCAAAAACAAAAAAGTATGATCGGGATTACAAAAAGGACCTATAACAACTTTTCGGCTCTTGAAAATGAAGTTGAATGTTCTATTTGCAATAACTTTGGTCATGAAGATTCTGAATGCAGGAGCAGGTTTCAGCAGACAAAGGAACAAGCCTCAAACACCAAAACATGGAGAATAAAGGAACCACAAACAGAAAGATGTGGGATAGCATTCTATGCAGAGGGATAGGAAAATCTATGGTACATTGACAGCGGATGTTCGAAGCATATGACAGGTGATAAAGAAAAACTTGAGTCATATTCTGCTCTAGAAAAGGGAAAGAAAGTTTCTTTTGGAAATGATACTCCTGCAACTATAAAAGGAAAAGGCACTGCTCAGTTAAAAGAAAAGGTCAAGGCTGGAAATGTTTTATATGTTGATGGATTGAAACATAATCTTCTAAGTGTCAGCCAGATGTGTGATCAAGGAACCGAGGTGATATTTAGAATAAATGGATGTCTTGTTCATGATCTTGATACAGGTAAAACAGTGATCAAAGGTAAAAGAACTCCAAATAATATATACGTATTTGAAGAAGGACAACAACAATGCTATCTAAGTAAGGATGATGAACACTGGCTATGGCATCAGAGGTTGGGGCATCTAAGCTTTTCACAAATAAGGAAAGCATGCAAATATCAGGCAGTTCGCGATCTTCCAAATATCAAAATTCCAGACAACACCATATGCAAATCATGTCAGTTTGGAAAGCAAACCAGAACTAATTTTCCAGAGAAGGAAGGATCGGCTAGCATGCCTCTTGAGCTAGTACATACAGATACATGTGGTCCATTCAGAAAAAGAACACCTCGAGGAGAAGAATACTTGATATTATTCATTGACGATTTCTCCAGGTTTGTCTGGTTATGACTAATGAAGCACAAAGATGAAGCATTCGAAAAATTCAAATCCTTCAAAGCCTTGGTTGAAAATGAATCAGGATACAAAATTAAGTGCCTCAGATCTGACAGAGGTGGGGAGTTTACCTCGAATGAATTTTTCGATTTCTGTGAAGAACATGAGATAAGAAGAGAATTCTCTACAGCTAGAACTCCTCAGCAAAATGGAGTTGTGGAAAGAATGAACAGAACAATCCAACAAATGGCTCGTGCTATGCTTGATGAGTCGGGTACTCCCGCAACTTTCTGGGGTGAAGCTGCACATGCTGCGGTTGTTATTCTCAACAAAACAAATGTCCGTCTTAACAGCACTCAAACCCCTCATGAGCTCTGGTGTGGTGAGACTCCTTCGGTGAAGCACTTCAAAATCTTTGGGAGCAAATGTTATATTAAGAATACTGATGAGCAACTTGGCAAACTTGAACCTAGAGCAGATGAAGGCATTCTTCTTGGTTATTCTCCACATAGCAAAGCATACAAGTGCTACAATAAAAGACTTGGCAGAATTGTTGACAACATTGATGTAGTGGTTGATGAGAAGGGATACATTCCTAGGCAAGTACATCATGAAGACATCGAAGAAGATGAAGGCTACCCTCAAAGACAGAATGATGAAGAAGAAGAACCTCAAGAAGAACCAGAGGAGCAGACAAGAATAGAAGAGAAGACTCCATCCAGATATGTTCAGAAGAATCATCCAGAATCTCAGATTGTGGGGCAGAAAGAAGCAGGTGTACAAACAAGAAGAACAATTGCAAAAGCTTCAAGCTATTTGGCATTACTCTCTTCCACTGAACCACAAAATGTGAAAGAGGCATGCAAAGATGAATGTTGGGTCAAAGCAATGGATGAAGAACTTGAGCAGATCGAAAAGAAAAACACTTGGGAGTTGGTTCCTAGACCAAAAGATAAGAATGTTATAGGAACAAAATGGGTCTTCAAAAATAAATTGAATAAAAATGGAGAAGTAATTAGAAACAAGGCCAGACTTGTTTGTAAAGGGTATGCGCAGCAAGAAGGAATAGATTTTGAAGAAACCTTTGCTCCTGTTGCAAGACTTGAGGCCATCCGAATGTTCCTTGCTCTCTCAAGCTTTCAAAACTTCAAAGTATTTCAAATGGACGTGAAATCAGCCTTTCTGAATGGAGACTTAGAAGAAGAAGTATATATTGAGCAGCCAGATGGTTTCATTCTTGGAAATGATCCAAATCTTGTATGCAGATTGAAAAAGGCTCTCTATGGTCTCAAACAAGCTCCAAGGGCTTGGTACTATCGTTTGGACAAATATCTTCATCAACAAGGTTTTTCAAAAGGATCAGCAGATAGCAATCTTTATATAAAAGTTGAAAATGACAAATTGCTAATACTTGTTGTGTATGTAGATGACATTATCTTTGGCAGCAATGAAGAAGCTATGAGTCAAAGCTTTGCCTTGGTCATGCAGAAAGAATTTGAAATGTCCTTGCTCGGAGAACTGACATATTTCCTTGGTTTGCAAATCCAACAAAAGGAAGGAGGAATCTTTTTGTCTCAAACCAAGTATCTCAAACAAATTTTGAAGAAATATGGCATGGAAGACGCAAAACCAGTATGTACACCCATGGTCACAGGATGTAGCCTCAGTGCAAATGATGAATCTGCAGCAGTACATCAACCAACCTACATATCTATGATTGGAAGTCTACTTTATCTGACAGGTACCCGACCGGACATCATGCATGCAGTTGGAATAGTTGGAAGATTTCAGGCAAATCCGAAGGAGACTCATCTTCAGGCAGTGAAGAAAATTTTCAAATATCTTCAAGGGACTCAAAATTATGGTTTATGGTATCCTAGAGATACAAATCTCACACTTCATGCTTATACAGATGCCGATTGGGCCGGAAGCGTGGATGACAGGAAGAGCACAAGTGGTGGCGCATTCTTTATGGGTTCCAGACTAGTATCTTGGTTCAGCAAGAAACAGAGTTCGATTGCCTTATCTACAGCTGAAGCAGAATATGTTGCTGCTGCATCTTGCTGCACTCAACTCCTTTGGATGATGCAGACCTTGCAGGATTTTCAAATCACTTGTACACCACCTATCTCCATCTTATGTGATAACACAAGTGAAATCAGCATCTCAAAGAACCCAGTCATGCATTCAAAAACCAAGCACATGCCAATCAAGTATCATTTTCTTCGGGAAAAAGTGCTTGAACAGAAGGTCAAGTTGGAGTATGTTCCTTCTAAGGAACAAGTTGCTGATATACTCACCAAACCATTGCCCAGGGAGACTTTTGAATACCTCAGGCAAAAGCTGGGGGTTGTTGATGCATCATCTTGTTGTTGAATCTCTTCTGATTGTTGGTTGTACGGGAATATGCGTACATGTGCTGGGTTGCGGATTGGTTGAAGATCAAATAGCACTGGTTCAGGGGGAGCTTATAATGCATTGTTGGCATTATGGAGGATGTACAGAAGGCGATCATGGATGTTGATATGAATATTACTGCAATATGTCTCTATCTCTTTCATGGTCATTTATGGTGTTTGGTGGATTATGTTTCTTCTTTACAGATCTGGTTCATATTCAGAGGGAGCATGTTCTTAGGGGGAGCATAACCCTTTGCCCTTGATGTCAAAGGGGGAGAATGAGCTGAAGATTTTGAGGTTGCCATCAAGTCCAAAGGGGGAGATTGTTGGCATTATGATTCTGGTATGGCTTTATGATACATATGTTGTACTTGATGGCAACCCACTCATCTCAGATGATAAATTATAGTGCAGAAAAGTTCACGCACTTATATGCAGAGAAAAGCTTATTCTATGTAGAGAAAAGTTCACGCACTTATATGCAGAGAAAAGTTTATTTCATGTAGAGAAACGTTCACGCACTTTTATGCAGAGAAAAGTTTATTTCATGTAGAGAAAATTTTATTTCATGTAGAGAAAAAGTTCACGCACTTTCATGTTGGAGAACTTACCTTTGGTCCATGGTAGTTAGTCCTTGGTATTTGAACCTATGGTTTTGGACCATGGTACCTCGTCAAAAGTGTGTATATGTTGGAGAACTTACCTTTGGTCCATGGTGGTTAGTCCTTGGTATTATTGAACCCCATGTTTTTGGGCCCCTTGTATTGGTTATCTATGGTATTGATCCATGATTTTAGGAAGAAGCTTGCCTATATAAAGCAAAGGAGATCACTTGGCTAATTCATTTCTTGCAAATCGAATATCTTAAGATCTGAAATATTGGGTTATTGTTTTAGAAGTTTGATCTATGAAAGGGAAGTTGAAAGCGAATCTGTGAAGGGTGATCTCTTGAGCGCTGCAGCGGCGGAAGTGCGGAGGCGCCACAGAAGGCGCAGTGCGGAGGCGCCACAGAAGGCGCAGTGCGGAGGCGCCACAAAAGGCGCAGTGCGGAGACGCCACAGAAGGCGCAGTGCGGAGACGCCACAGAAGGCGCAGTGCGGAGACGCCACAGAGGTGCCACAGAAGGCGCAGTGCGGAGGAGCCACAGAAGGCGCAGTGCAGAGATGCCGCAGAAGGCGCAGTGCGGAGGCGCCACAGAAGGTGCAGTGCGGAGACGCCACAGAGGTGCCACAGAAGGCGCAGTGCGGAGGCGCCACAGAAGGCGCAGTGCAGAGGCGCCACAGAAGGCGCAGTGCGGAGGCGCCACAGAAGGCACAGTGCAGAGGCGCCACAGAAGGCGCAGTGCGGAGGTGCCACAGAAGGCGCAGTGCGGAGGCGCCGCAGAAGGTGCTAGTGCGGTGGTCGCAGCGCCACAGAAGGCGCAGGTGCGGAGGTAGTACAGATATCCACAGATCTATACCAGTGAAGTTGCGATCCCTGCTTAAAATTTGTTTTAACTGCCTTTGACTATTCTGCAGGGTTTTGGGTGCATAACTGATGTTTGGTTACTGGTATTGAGTTCAGATAACAGCATGATTAATGACTTATCTTTATGTACTAGATCTGGTTGATAACTCTCATAATATCATTGTATATGTATGGATCTGGTGATTGGGTGATTCAGAAGGTTGTTTGATTATGAGCTTCAATGTTGTTGTTGGATCCAGTTTGAAAATTTATGAAAAGTGGTCCTTGAAAGAAAAGAAGTAGGGGGTTGTAGCTCCCTTCCAGGAGAGACTGGAAAACGAGAGAGAGTTGTAGCTCTCTGCAGGTTGCAGCCTGCGTACTGGTAAAGGATTGCACCAGTACAAAATCATTGTAACAAGAGTTTCTAATTTGAAAGAAGATAGAGACATATTGCAGCAGGTGGTTTTCACCCACATTGGGTTTCCACCTTATATCTGGTGTTCTTTGGTGTGACTATCTGTTTTTCTTGTTCATGCTCATTATTTTATGGTACTGATATGCAAAAATAATTCAAAGTGTAAATAAGGCAGATTTGTTAAAAGAACTTGATAATACTGATTCACCCCCCCCTCTCAGTATTATTTTCAACACAACCAACTGAGCATATAACTAATCTACAAAAGCACAAACATCGAAATAATTCCTCATGTAAACAAATTTGTAGAGAAGAGGAACTTGAATACATCACTGATAGTGAAAACCAACCAGAACAAAGTGGCTAACAAATATGAAACACAGTAGAATTTGCATTATAAGGCGAATCTGAGCACCCATCAAATTATAAATAGTTGTAATGAGTTCAAGACCATCGTTTAACACTGATCCATATACATTTTACAATTTAAGTAATGGAGCTTACCCTTTTATGAGATAGCGTGAAGTGACCAACCCCTTTAGTGAAATAAAACAATTGATTAAGTTTACAAAATGCTAAACCTGGCAGAGAAGGTCAAACCTTGAATTATGTCAAGTTTCATACCATTAAAACAACTTCCGGTACCCGTGTTTGGTACCTAGCTTACGGTAGACTAAACCCTAGGGAATATTCAAAGTTTTAAACTTTGAACTCAATAATACATGCTGAATTGGTAACCTTGAATGCTTTAAACAAGCACTAGTATCTGAAGAGTACCTATGATCTGTAATGCAAACTTAAAGGTGATGGAAAATTTGCAAGTGAAATTCTATGTATTTTTGGTGATGGATCACTTTACAAAACACATAAAATAATGATTTTCTAACCTTAGTTAAAAGCAATGGTAGCGAAAATATAGCATATCCGAAACACATAACAGCGAAAATGATAAAGGAGTTCACCCCTCTCCTAGGCTACATCTCCTAGTCCAGCTTCCAATAATGGGCCTCTTTCATTAAGTGATCAGATTTGTGTTTACATGGATTTATAGTGCTCAGAATGTAAATATTATGTCTCCAATGACTTTAGAACAGTGAAAAACCCCTAGTTGGGATTTTGTTAGGCTCAATTTGGCCAAAAACTGAAGTTATTCTCTCCCAAAGTTTCTTCTGCTAACTGCTCTACAAAATGCACTGGACTGTTACCCATCCTAAGAATCTATCTTTTTGAGGCGCTTCGAGCAACAATTTTACCTGACATTGGCGAGATTTGCATCAGATTAGGTGAAAAATATCGCCTACTTTAATTTCCCAGTAAGGCATGTAGGCAGAAAACTAGGACGGCCATGCGCCCGAGGGATGAGGCTAACTGTCTACCCCTGTCGGCACAACCCCTGGCTCTTCGGCAGTTGGTTCCATGTGTGGCATAAAACCAGGGGCTATTCTGAATATTATGCGCCCGAACTCTAAGTTCTGCGCCAAGCGCTCTAAGGTGGTGACATGTGGTTTTATGGCAGCATGTCACCGGGGATGGTCCCCCAAACTTCGCCCTTGCATCTGTTAACACTCCCGCCCTTTGGCATGTGGTCTAATGAGTGCAATATGATCTGGGGTTGGTCCCTATGTTTCGCCTACGTTACCATTCCACGCTCTGGCATTTGGTTGTGGTTCGGTGGTTAGTACTCCTCGTGCTAGAACCATGGGCCGAGGTTGGGCCCGAGCCCTCGGCTCCCCAACCTATGGTCTCATGGGCATTGGGTGACCAGGGGCTACGACCTAGCCCGGGCCTCGTCCTCCAAATACAATTCGCATAAATTTTATATAAAACTTTTCCACTATACCTTGTAAGAACTACCCCGCACCCTAGCAGTAAGGCAATGCACTATTGTTTCAGAGGCAGTTTGACTGATAACCAAAATTTTAATGAACCCCGGGGTGCCATGTGGAAGCCCATGATTGGGCCATGTGGCATCCCACCATTGGTCCACCTAATACACATTCAACCAATCAAATCCCAACAGAATTCAACCAATGCGATGATGCCAAGTGGCAGCCTGCCATTGGCCTAAGAAACTGAGTCAACATCTCCAGTCACTCTACCCAGTCATAGTACAAACTACCTAGTCAGTATTCCTACATCCAACCTGCAAATTTTTTTTCCTGTTTGGGACAATGATCACAATGTGATATCGGGAGCATGCGATATCAATTTTGAGCGATTCAAGTTACGTTAGATTTAGGTTGTCACGATCTACGCTCTAGTACAGGTTTTGAGCACTTTCTAAGACTCTGAATTTTGAGCACTTTACTGATCCCCTGTATCACTCTTCTCAACTAGAAGCTTTTGGACCTCCACAAGACCATTTTCAGTCAACAAATTGATGAGGGTACAATTCCCTCACCCTTCCCTTTTCAATCCATTTGGTTTTCCCCAGTTTTGTACCGTTGAACACCATCTGAAAGTGCTTCCCATTCCTTCCTCTTGACATTCCCATTTCTATGTCAAGGATAGGATCTTGCTACAATTATTCAAGATATTTAGAAGAGAAAACTTATGTTAAAGAAATCTGAACATTCTCTCCTACATTTTCAATCAAAGGAGTCTTACCCAATTTCAAGTTCTTTTCACCTTGAGGCTTTTCTTTGTTGATGCAAAGCTTTACTTCATCTCCAACCTGAAAATTGTGGTCAACATGAAGCTTATCACGTCTAACCTTGTTTTTGGCTCGACTCTTCACCAAATGTGATCGCCATCGCCATGCACCATTCTTCCTCAAAGCCAAAAAATTAGGAGACCCACAAGAAGATGTATTAGAACTAATGTTCCCTTTGTCAAGTAGCTATTGCATCTGCCCCTTGATCACTGCATTCTCTAACACTGGCATCTTGTTCAAACCAATGTTCAAAAGTGATTCATCCTACTGCAAATGAACTTCATGTTGTTTTCCTCTTTTAGGAGGAAACACATTAGATTTCTTAAACATCTTATCACATATGTTAACAGCTTCAACTAAATCAGAGTTTGATTTTGCATCACATTCTTGGAAGGCTTTAGATTCATCAACATCTTTATGTTTAATCATCAACAATGAAAAATTCTGACTAGCATTTACAAACCTCTTCATTTGTCTAGCGTTCACAAGTGATAAATTCAATTTCTTGTTATGTGCTCAAACAATGTACTCAATTCCATCTTTAAACAACTGATACTTGTTCTCATGGCGATGAAATATGGCTTTCCAGTCATATAAGTATGGGCTTCCCAAAACAATCCCGCATATGTCAAGTGGTACCACATCAAGTTCTACCTCATCAAATTTGCAGTGATGGAAAATCTAAGTATACATTTTCTTGTCAGTTGCAACTTGGAATTGTCACATACCCAACCCAAAGGACAAGGTTTAGGAAGAGGAATAGTTTCCAAATATACTTTATTGACAATGTCTTCTGAAATGAGGTTTTCTTGTGATCCATTATCAAACAAAGTATCTACTTTGTTATGATTTGAGATGACTCTAATATGGAAAAGCTCTATTCTTTCTTTTACATTTTGAGGTTCAATGGGTTTACTAGAAGAGCTAGTACTTACAATATAATCTCGATTTTAATTTCATCTCCGGAATCAAATCCTAGATCTTGTTGTGTAGTTGTAGCTGTCTTTTCTTTCTCCTTGTTGTTAAACTTTTTGTGTCTCATCTTAGGATGAAGTTTCAAACAGTGGTCTTCATCATGGCCTTCTTTGGAACAATGTTTACATGTGATTTTTCTCCCTCTTTCTTGATTGAAGCATTCTTTTTATCCTTGCCTTTGAACTTCCCTTTTCCTTTGTCTCCATACTTAAATGACTTCTCACTAGTTTCTTTAGAAACATTCTTCCCTCTTGCCTCTAAATGAATTTCCTATACACAAAATTCATCTAGTTTTGTAGTATTAAACATGAGAATTGTGTTTCTCAAATAGCTATGCAAACCTCTAATGTATTTCAGTAGAGTATCTTGGGAGGACAAATATATACCCAAAATCAAAGCTCTTTTCCTAAATTCTTGAGTATAGGTTTGCACATTTTGACCCTTAGCTTGCCTAAAGTTTTTCCAATCAGTTATAGTCTTTTGCATGTATGCTAATGGATAAATTTCCTTCTTATTACAACAACAAAATAATTCCAAGAGAATAAAATCTTACCATGTTTCTTCAAGTCCTCTTGAGTTTAGGCCTCCCACCAAATAAGTGTTGCACTTTCCAACCTAAGAGAAGCAAGATTAATTTTAGTCTCATCGTCCTTGATTCTTTGTATCCTGCAATACACTTCAATATGACGAATCCAATTATCTAATTTCTCAGCATTTACCTCTCCATCATACATAGGAAATTCAAACTTAATGTCAAGCTTTAACAAAGAAGTTTTACCATGTCATTTCAGGGAATTTGGAGGTGTTTGTGAAAGGGTAGAAGAAGTGAAAGAAGATGAGGATGATGGAGGTGAAGGGGGTGGCTTGTCACCATTCCCTACATTCCCTTTTGGAGGCTTGTCTCCTTCTCCTCCATCTCCTTTGGAGGTTTTGAGCTCTCTCCTTGCAACCTTGAATTCCTCTCTTCGTAAAGAACCTTTACCATTTCATACATTTCAAAGAAGGATTTTCTAAATGTTCTTTCATATTCAGACATCCCTTCAGGACCTTCTTCATGTGCCATAACTAGCGAAGCTTATGGTGTGAGTGTTCTCCTTGAAACAATTTGAGATACTGGCTCCACAAGTTCTCCTTCTCCTCTTTTAATCTTTAACCTTGTGAGCATCAGAAAACACTTGTAAACAAAATAAAACCTTCACAATAACCTTGAACTCTGATAACAAATTGATTTGTAATGCAAACTTGAAGGTGATGGAAAAATTGCAAGTGAGATTTTATGTATTTTGGGTAATGGATCACTTTACCAAAAACATAAAATAATGATTTTTAAACTTAGTTAATAGCAATAACAGAGACAATATACTATATTAGGAACACATAACAACAAAAATGATAAAGGAGTTCACCCCTCTCCTAGACTACATCTCCTCATCCAACTTCCAATGACGGGCCTCTTTCATTAAGTGCTAAAATTTTTGTTTACATGAATTTACATTGCTCAAAGTGTGAATATTATGTCCTCACTGGCTTCAGAATAGTCAAAAACCCCTACTTGGCCTTTTGTTTGGCTCAATTTGGCCAAAAACTGAAGAAGTTATGCTCTCCCAAAGTTTATTATGCTAGCTACTCTACAAAATGCAATGGACTATTATCTATCCTACGTATTTGCCTTTTCTAGGCACGCCAAGTGACAATTTTGCCCGAAACTGGTGAGATTCACACTGGATTGGATGAAAAATGCCGCCTACTTTAATTTCCCAAGAAGGCTTGTAGATGGATAACCAAGGCCGCATGGGTCCATAACCATTTGCCCCTTTCAACATAACCCCTAACTCTTCTGTGGTTGGTTCCATGTGTGGCATAAAACCCAGGGCTATCCCTAAAATTATGCACTCGAACTCCAAGTTATGTGCCAAGAACTTTGCAGTGGTGACGTGTGTTTATGTGGCGGCATGTGATCGGGGCTGGTCTCGAAAACTTTGCCCTCACATATGTTAACACTCCCATACTTTGGCATGTGGTCCGGTGGGTGCAATGTGATCCAGGGTTGGTCCCCAAGTTTCGCCCCCGTTACTGTTCCATGCTCCTGCATTTGGTTGTGGTTCGGTGGTTGGTATTGCTGGCACCAAAATCATGGGTCGGGGCTAAGTTCGAGCCCTCGGCTCCCCAACCTGCGGTCTCGTGAGCGTGGGGTGACCAAGGGCCAGGGCCTAGCCCCGACACCATCTCCAAAATGCAATTCGCATAAAATTTATATAAAACTTTTCCACCATATCTTGTAAGAACTACCACACACCTTAGTGGTAATGAATTGCACTGTTATTTCAGAGTTCGTGTGTTCGACTCTCCCCATAGGAAGTTTGGCCAATAAACAAAATTTTAATGAACCCTAAGGTACCACGTGGTAGCCCATGATTGGGCCACGTGGCATCCCACCATTGGTCCACCTAACACACATTCAACCAATCAAATCACAACATAATTCGACCAATGCAGCAAGGCCAAGTTGCAACCTATCATTGGCCCTAGAAACTCAGTCAACATGTTCAGTCAACGTACAAACTGCCCAGTCAGTAGTCCTACATCCAACCTACAAATGTTTTTGCCTGTTCAAGAAAACTATCAAAACACAATATCAGGAGCATACGATATTGGTTTTGAGCGATTCAAGCTGTGTTGGATTCAAGTCGTCGAGATCTACGCTCTGGTATAGGTTTCAAGCACTTTTGAACACTTTGAATTTTGAGCACTTTATTGATCCCCGGGATCAACCTATGAAATGGAAGAGCCATGAGTTGAGGCTGGCCTAGTGGTCAGATATCTTGTAAACAATTTTCACAACCCTGGAGGATAAGGTAGTTACCTGCATAAACACGCAAAGACCCAATTAATATTAACCAAGAGAAGGCGAGTCATAAATCCATACAAAGAACAGTAACCAAGGTAACAAATCCATACCTGTAAGAAGTGTTGTGAAGTGGAGAGCCTAAGCCAGGGTTCGTAGGAACAATAATCAGCGTTAGTAAGAAATTTCACCTCCTATGTATATATGTGAGGTAATTTAGAAGCGGTAGGGAGTTTACCTGCCATGTCAGAGTGGTAATTTAGAGAAATGGAGAAACCCTAGAGAAATTTGTCGATCCAAGAATGAAGTTGTTATGACCAATTCCAGAAGTCAGTGCCAGGGAATAATTCTCAGCTAGAGGAAAGAAAATCAAAGCCTGTAAGTAGAGGATAATGCCTAGAGGATTTGGGTATGAAACCCTCATTTCGGTGGAGCTTGGTGCACATCCCATCTACCCGGAGGAAGAAGAATGGCAGTGGATCAACCAGAGAAAAGTAGTTAGTTACTATGTCTTTTGAAGACATTACTGGACTATCTAATTTGAACCCTAGAAGATCAAATGTAAGATCAACACCATCTGTCCCATCAACATTGTAATCTAGAGGGTTTGGTGGTGGGATCGAAGGTATTGTGTTTCCATAAGAGTTATAGGTATAGCTCCAGAAGGGTAGTAATAACCTAGTAAAATATCACAACTTCTTTCAATTTCCGAGGAAACCATGAGAAGCAATAATCCTAAGGTGTTGATAATACGTGGAACTAGAATTTGACCAAAAAAGAGTTTGATAAGTTTTACCAGTGGATAATTGTATAATAAATAAAATGTATCATTTGTTGTAATATTGTTTAACACACTTAATCAATTGTTCACACATTCAATTCAAAGGACCCATGGTAATAACTACAAGTGTTTTTTTATATATACATATGTGTTGTACTCCTTATGTGATCCAAGTGGATATTGGTGGCCACCCACCTATCCCACCTAGACCTCCAGTCAATTTCATTTTTTTCCTTTTTTATTTCAACATTTACTATTTTTAGTAGTTTTTTGGGCATTTAACTTCTGGAGCAATTTTGACCCCCTAAACGTTGTTTTTTTGAGGTCTGCTACAAGCCTGTAGTTGAAGATAAGGGTCTACAAAAAATATTGTAGTACTTAGAGTGACCTTTCCAACGAGGTATCATATGTGCCAAACAGAGATAATATGACCAAGTTATGACCCTGGGAAGTTGGGTGCCCAACTAACCCCAACAAGGCCCACAAACACTTGGTATTACATCTCCTGGGGTTAGGGTTTTGGTTGTTTAGGGTTTTCTCATGTTTTTCAATAATAAATACGCACTTGAGCCTCATTGTAGCACATTTGAGAGGCATGTAGTTGCCACATCTCTTCTCAGAGACGAGCTACCATCGCCCAAGCTAGTCTTATTTTCATTATGTTTGTAAGCATATTTCAGTATTTGATATTAATGAAATGACGTGTTATTTTTGCTACATCGTTGTATTTATGGTTATATCTATAATTTATTGCTTTCCTATTTAAATTCGGATCAGTGGTATCAGAGCGGTTTGCTCTTTCTCTATTTTTCTTTGCATTCCCCCAATGAGGTCGGGATATAAGGAGTTAGGGCTTGAAATGGTTGAACCTTTGCAAGACCAACCTTGCAAATCTTGACGACCTCCCATGGTAGACAAAAAGAAAGATGAGGAGGCAGGATATCCTTTCAAAGTTTTGCTCGAAAAATCCCTTGAGCGACAGAGGAATGCGATGATGGACAAATTTGCCCATATCCTTGAGCGGCTACCCAAGGGCGATGCATCTACTTCCAATAGCTACTCTAGAAGCGCCACACCCTTTAAGGTACAAGTTAACTTTGACATTCCCATATTTTAGGGTAAGATAGATGCGGACGCCGTAGATAAATGGTTAAATCTGCTAGAAGGATATTTTTATGTTCATGATTTTTCCAACAGGGAAAATATTACTTTTTCTCTTCTCAAAGCCACCTCCCACATCAAGGACTGGTGGGAAACCTAATGTGAGAAGAAGGATGAAAGTATGCCCTCACTATTTTCTGTTGCACCCACTTGGGATTCGTTTCGGGAGGCTATCAAGGAGCAGTACCACCCTGTTGGGAGCTATGAGGATAAATACATAAAGTGGACCACACTATGACAGGGAAGGGACCAAGACGTGATGGAGTTTACCGATGTTTTTCATACCCTTCGCACGAAGTTGGGTATCAAGGATTCTGAGAAACATTTGGTACTCAAGTACCAAAATTGCCTACAGAGGTACATCTAGGATGAGATGGAGTTCTTGGACATATCCTTGCTCAACACGACATACCGATATGCTATCAAGATTGAGAAAAATCTTAAATAGAAAAAATGATATGTTGGATCTGCGAATCTAAAGCAAGGGAAAGGTGTGCCTCCAAACCACAAAGCAAAGGGAAAAGCCAAGGCGGGATGACCCAAGATAACCTACTGAAGCCGCAAGCAAAGAACAACACCATGAAGATAAAGAAGGACATGGTAAAGTGGTGTGAGTTCCATAAGAACTCCATTGAAAACACAAGTGATTGTCGGGCCAAGCAGTTATTGGTGGCTGACCTGAAGGCTTCTGAGTCCAACACATGTTCTGACTCTAAGTTAGAACCCGATAAGGGGAATAACAAAGGGAAGTAGATCATTGAAGTGGAGCCCAGTGCCACTGTAGCCACCACCAAGATCCAGAAGATTGAGCTTGAAGATCCAGAAGAGGGGGAGCACCTATTCCACTCACAAATGTGGGTGAAGGTTTCTCCGTTGCAGTTCATTGTTGACAGTGGGAGCCAAAAGAACATCATTTCAGTAGAGGTGGTGAAGTGGTTGGGCCTACCGACTACAACACATCCGTAGTCATACAACATTGGGTGGCTTCACCAAGGACGAGATCTCTGCATCAGCCAGTAGTGTCACCTTCCCTACAACATCAAGCCCTTCACAGATGAGGTACTGTGTGATGTTGCTCCTCTGGAAGTTTGTTATGTATTATTCAGACAACCATACTTATGGAAGTGACATGTTGTATATGAGTCTAGACCTCACTCTGTTATTATTTCTTTGGGTACTAAGTTATACAGGATACCTGAAGTAGCCCCACCTACCACCATCTCTTTGATATCTATTAAGAAATGCAGTAAGGTCATCTCCCACACTGAGATTTTTTTTTCTTTCTGATTCATTCTTAAAGTAAAGGGAAGGTCGTGGCCACATCCATGGCCCATTGGAAGGGTTCCTCCAAGCAGTAGAAGCGAGACCTATACACTTCCCTGCCTACTCCCAACCGGCCATTAGAATCAATCTCCATGGACTATATGTCTAGCCTCCCTTCTACCAAGCATGGTAATTACTATGTATTTGTGGTCGTGGACATATTTTCTAAGATGGCTACATTAGCAGCCTGCAAGAAGAGTATCACAACAGAGGACACTACCAAACTCTTCTTTGAACAAGTATGGGTACATTTTGGGATCCCGTAAACCATTATATCAGGTCAAGATAGCAGGTTCCTGAGCACATTTTGCTCAAGCCTCTAGATACTAAAGGACACTAAGCTTACCAAATCAATTTCCTTCCATCCCTATACTGATGGTCAGGCAGAGGTTGTCAATAGGATGATAGTGCACATACTCCACATGTAAAACTCCAAGCATCCTTGAACCTGGGATGAGAGTCTTCCATATGTGCAACACAGTTATAATAGAGCTCTCCATAGCTCGACTTGTTGCAGTCCCTTTCAAGTGGGTTTAGGATATCAACCATTTTGTCTGATTGATGTTTCCATGCCTCATGTGACTACACAGAAAGAATCCACCCATGTATTGTCTGAGGTGGATAAGGTGACCAAGAAGTCAAATGGAAAGTACAAGCAATGACATGATCAACATTGGGTGCCACACAAGTTTCAGGTGGGTGACAAATTTTGGTTGCATTTGCAGAAATAATACCTTACGAGAGCCCATCAGAATATAAGACCACTCTGATATGGTCCTTACATCATTACCAAAGTTGTGGGAGAAAATGCGCTTAAGCTCAGCATTCCCCCGTTCCTTGGCTTGTACCTAGTGTTCAATGTGGACCGCCTTTGACCATACTTCCCACCATTTCTAGATACATCAGACATTGCAGAACAACTCACACCAACAAAGTTAAAACTAGACTGCATGGAACAAGCCACAATTGATCGGATTATGGACACACAAGTCAAGAAAAATCACCAGCAAAGGATACAACTATATCGGGTTGTCAAAGCTCGACAACTCCTGCACCAAGGCAAGTGGCTCACAAGGGACCAGGTTCAACATTATGTCCCCACCTTATGGAGGCTCTGACGCAATGGGGGGCCATTACTTCATAATGGGGGAGGAATGATCTA